>OZ024857.1:23298654-23406154 GCA_964017155.1 Oasisia sp. SBJ-2009 | reverse complement strand
TGCGCGCTGTGTAATCGTGACAGGCTGGAGAACAATGTATCGGTAAAGCTGTGAATGGTGTAGTCATCAGTGAAAGGAAAGGTGAAAGGATAACGAATGTATTCATGATACAGATGGAAGTATCTTCGTGACACGTTGTTCATGATATTGATGATATCAAGAATGTATAAGCGAGTTTACGTAAGTCGATGATACGAATTCTAGTATATCCGTGATAGGGAAAGCAGTGTATTCATACTAGGATGAGCAGTGTATTCCAAATACGATGAGCAGTGTATTCATAATAAGATTAACAGTGTATTCGAAATAGGGTGAGTAGTGTATTCATAATAGGATTAGCAATGTGTTCGAAATAGGGTGAGTAGTGTGTCCATAATATGATTAGCAATGTGTTCGAAATAGGGTGAGTAGTGTATTCATAATAGGATTAGCAGTGTATTGGAATTAGGGTGAGTAGTGTATTCATAATGGGATTAGCCGTGTATTCGAAACAGGGTGAGTAGTGTATTCATAATAGGATTAGCAGTGTATTCGAAACAGGGTGAGTAGTGTATTCATAATGGGATTAGCCGTGTATTCGAAACAGAGTGAGTAGTGTATTCATAAACGGGTGAGCGGTGTACGCAAGCAATTATTTCGTGATGGAACGACAAATAATATACGCGATGCGACGTTATTTGAACGGTACCAGATGATGACACAGGGAAAGAAGAGAAGAAAAATACACGATAACGAAACCGAAAGCATACGCAGCAAATGCGCAGATATAAACAATGCAAGTTGTGAAAGGGTTGATGATGTATGGATCTCAAAACGCAGCATTATCTGACACCGTGTTTGTGATGAATGGATGGATGTATGGGTGACAACTGTAATATGTGTGTTACCGTTTGTACAGTCACTTGAATATTTGTAACTCCATTAAAATTACAAAATCAAATATATTTTCATGACTTTGTGTGTATTTCATCATAGCATCCATGACGCTCATAGGAGCAATTATTACATTCAACACCGATTTTACAAACGTCCACCTGATATTACAAACCAAACAAAAAGAACAACACACAAACCTATTTCAAGTATTAAAACGAATGCATACTTGGTGACCAGTGCATGAAAAATAGTCAATAAAACCTAACTATTAACAACTACAGCGAAGAGCAGTATTAGAATAACATGGGTGAAGTCACCTAATTTAAAATATACGGAAAGCGCCGTTGTGATAGAAAGCATGACCTCTTCATCACCTAGCCTACTCTTCCTATTTCACTACTCGTCAAACGGAGAATATTACTTTAATTTGTATAAATATGTAGGCCTATAGAATTACTTATTTTATTCAAATGTTTATTTTTTAAGCTATCTAATTTTTGTCTCCAGAGTTAGCTATTGTGAAATGTATTACAATACATTTCAATTTACACACAGGCAATAACTATAATCAATGCCCGGTCATTGTCTCCAAAAGTTAATGTAAAGAAGTTAAAGCGGCTAATTAAAGAATCCTTAAATGCAAATAATAAGATTCACTCCCGAGCGCAAGCCATACTTAGTCGGACGGCTTAGAATTTTAAAATCCAAAAGACATAGTAAACGAGTTCATGTTTTTATGCATGTGGGATCAAGTGTGTGTTGAAGATCAACCACAGGTAATACCCCCACTGAATGTGTTAAGAAAATGTTAACACCTTGCACAGTGTTACATTACATTAGGTTATGACGCCTGGCTTTATTTTATTTATATTCTTGCGTCGAATATATAAATGTTAGACAATGATTAATGCGGCGATACAAATGCGATTGACTCGTACTAGTGACTCGATGGAAAATAACCAAATAAACGTTCATGCAGTCACTAATTTCACGAACAATACTGTCACCTACAGAGGTTGCCTTCGAATTGCACAAGAAAAGTTTGGCAATGGCGATACAATGTTGAAATTTGTCCGGGCGGATACCTATTTGCATTGTAATCACACGGAGTCGGTGACATGTCTGTACGAGTATTGACACAACGTGTAAGTACTGAGGTGCCCGTCGACTTTCCATGTCCCTATTTTAAAATATAGTCGGAATCAATGCACACTTTTAGAAACACAGTTACAAGTGTTTTCATAGCAAACTGCATGTTAGCTATAATTAATATTTTATCAACAGCATGACGACGAAAATGTTATGTTCCAAATCTGAGTATCTGTGCCAACTGACCTAGCAATAGTTTGAACAGCTAGCTTTTCGGGTACTTTTCCGGATAAATGTCGTGTTAATTAAAACAAATAACTGGCCGGACTATATCGTAGTACTTTTGTGAATACGTACTTTGTATTTGTACTTGAACTTAAGTACATCCGCAAAATAACGAAATTGCTTCAGCTTATTCATAAGTACAGATAAAGGATATTTTAATTTTAAATATGTGTTGAAGAGAGAGATAAGGCAATAGAGACACCATAACATTCCTGCCGGAGTTCATACGTCAACTCTTATCTTTAGCTCAAGGTAAATAAGACCAGCCTTGATTATCATCAGCACATGTTCACATGTGAGGCACATGTTGACCAGTCCACGTGTCATTTTATAACACAGTTCCAACTCCCTATTCCGTTACACAGTCGCGTTCACCAGAATTATTTATACTTGTACATTAGTACTTTTGAAAAGTACTTATATATACAGGGTGACCCAAAACAAAACAGAACCCATAAAAATGTTCATTAATCCTGCATAGGTCCATCACATTTCTTCAAATTTGGTCGATTCAAACTTCAGTCTATGGATGATCTGTCCACAAAGTGTTAGCCACCTGAGTCAGTTTGCATGGTTTTTATGTTCTTTTCAAAATGTGCTCCAAATGTTGTCCTCGGCGTTGAATGTACACTTGCATACGTCGCGCAAAAGTGTCAATGACTTTCATATATTCCTCCTTGGGGATTTGCCTGATCTTTCCTGTGATTGGAAAGGAAGGAGGAGAGAAAGAAAATCGACAGTATCTAGATGTGGTACCGCAGATATATGGTGCGAATAAAATGGCGATTAAAGCTTCATTATCCAGATACGATTATTAGCCGTCTAGTCATTGACATATTTCACACTACTTCACCGGGTGTCACCATCTCTGGTATGTGTAGTTGTGTACGCTTCGCATATAGCAACGTGTAATTAGGTTATTTCTTACAGTCGATGTTATGTACACTTACTGTATTCTCCACTCTACAGTAGCTGTTACGCAGATTCCAACGCCGTGAACTCAGTACACTCTATCTATACTTAATCAGTGACGTATTTAAATCACTAATACAAGTTCATTTTCATCTGTTCCGTAACGGGTGAAGTCTGTGAGACACCGCTGGTGATAATCGCACAATCTCTCTCCACATATGTCGGTCTTTTGCTGCCACTTGTAGCTCGTAGAAGTTGAGTAGTTGATGTTGTTTTGCCAATTTTCTTTCTGCCTGCCTCTCCTTCTTTTCCGTCTCGTTGTACCTTCCTGGGAAGGTGGTTATTGCCAGGTGATGGTTATTAAATAGAATGATATGTATATATATATATATATATATATATATATATATATATATATACATATATATATATATAATTATATATATATATATATATATATATATATATATATATATACATATATATATATACATACATATATATATATATATATATATATATAATTATATATATATATATATATATATATATATGTATATATATATATATATATATATATATATGTATATATATATATATATATATATATATATATATATATATATATATATATATATATATATATATATATATATATATATATATATATATATATATATATATAGCTTTAAGTGCAATAATACCAATATCAGTGGAAACCGTTTTCTTTGTTATTACGATTCTTTTTATTATTAGTGATATTATTTCTGTAGTCGTCGTCGTCGTCGCCGTCGCCGTCGCCGTCGCTGTCGCCGTCGCCGTCGCCGTCGCCGTCGCCGTCGCCGTCGCAGTCGCAGTAGCAGTAGTAGTATACAGTATAATGTCAAATTGTATAGTCCAAGTTCATTGGCACATGAAGCGACACATTATAATATAATCTTAGTAGTTCAGTATTTGTTTTACTTTACTAATGACGTTATCTTATATATATGATTTTAAAACATTTAATCTGAAACCTGTTATAATACGAATACGAATACATTTATTTCAGGTAAAAAAGCCTTATACAATTGGTACATACATTAGAACATCTTAGTAGCCTATTAAAGATCCAATATGTAAAAAAAATGAATAGATAAAAATAAATAAGGTTATAAGTTAGATAAAAGTAAAATTGTAGTAAAACAGATAAAATAATTAGCAATATACAGGATGGGATTGTAAAATAAATATGTAATTAATTAATGTAAATAAACACCTTTTGAAAAGTAGGTTATGTAAACAACTTACTGACTTTGAAATATATATATATATATATATATATATATATATATATATATATATATAATAATAATAATAATAAATAAATAATACTAAAGTTAAATGCGAGACATGATGACTATCTTACAGATTTACTGTATACAATGAATTGACCCAGCTAATCCACATTGGGCTATTTACTATTTCAAAGCAACTGTACATAACCCTAATCAAGCCATTATGTATGTTAAAAATGCGTCTTTTAAAACCATAAATATTCTTGCGCAATAAGACGTGAAATGTATCAATAGTATTATTAGCATACATGCCATTCGCGCTGTCCCGTCGGCTATATCCCGAAATCCGTCTATGCATATTGCTGTAGGCAAATTTAGCTTTTAAATAAGAACCCTTAACCCATAATTGGCAACAATAAGTTGTACAACAACAATACGCATGAAACAGATGTAGTTTAACACCCACGGAACAGTGGTGAAATTTTCTGATAATGCTATTTGACCTAGCATAAAAATTAGATGTCTTAAAATATCTCCGTCATCTTTCAGGTCACTGCATATTATCACACCTAAATATTTTGCTTCTTTGACATATGCAAGCTTGTTTAGGTTCCTATTTATATCTGGACATTTCAGGTTAAAACTACGTGGTTTGAAGACCATACATAACGACTTAATGATCTAACAGAATCAAATTTCACCATGTGTATATGAGGGTGTGTGTGTGTGTGTGTGTGTGTGTGTGTGTGTGTGTGTGTGTGTGTGTGTGTGTGTGTGTGTGTGTGTGTGTGCGTGGGTGTGTGTGTGCGTGCGTATGCGCGCGTGTGTTGACACTAGGTTATGAAAGCATACAAAGTTTCAGTACGAAGAATGTTTCTTGTCGCGTACCTTTCATCATTTTCTATACTTATGTGACTTATATTAATATACCTGTCTTAATGTTGTTTACCGAAACTGTGTGGCATAGTGTGATTACTACAAGAAACCCCGATTTGGTGGTTATGAATATTATTTTAGATTATATTTACCAACTATACACTATTTCAGAAGACAAGTGTCAACGTTGTGAACTTTATAGTGTTATATATAGACAGACAACGTCACCGACAACTGGATTCCTGACAGATGTGGATCACTCCGACTGGTTGGGCAGAAGCAGAACTGTGATCGTGCAGGAATGAACACAGATTGAAATACGACGAACTCCACTTGACGCTAGCTTTATGCTTGGCGGCCTCGCTTTGGAGTTTGGCCCCAGGCGTTGGGCCAACGAGCCTACACCCATGAAGACCTCGAGATGCTTTAGACGTGATTCCGCTCACTTGTCATAACTGTTGGCAACAGCCTTGACACACCAATGACGTCACTTGAATCGTGGAAACATTGAATCATTTACATAGTGATGCGCTGGTGTAGAGTTTGTCTACATACCACGTTCCGCGACACTTCACTTGAAGTGTCCGTTCATAGGCGTCACACTTGGGCAGCAATATTGGCCTTCTGGCAATAACTGAGCACGTGTAAGTAATACTAAGTATGCGGGAATGTTATAATTGTGCTCTGAATGGCGTAGAACTCGATTGCTAAATGTTCTACCTAAAAATAAAAAAATTATCTACGATTTTTGATTTGTAGTAACCATGGGTAAGGTTTGTATATATTTTTTAAATAATCAATATTTGGTCTTCAAGGACACATTTAATCTGTTCACAACATAATCGGTAATCAGAAAATATTTCGAGATGTGTGAGCTGCGATTTTCGTTAAAGTTTACGTCATGCCGTCAGAACGAATACAATTTGTGTCTTTTTCTACGTTTGTGAGCACGTCATACCAGTTTCTTTTTTCTGAATTGTGACGGAACTTCAACCGCACAAAATCGTTATGATCTGATGTTCAACAATACTTTTATGTAATTATAGTTCTTATTGTTTATTAGTATTACTATTATATTTCAGTATATTGTATTTATGTTAACCAACGTATGACTGAAACCTACTAACCTACAATTTTTTTTTAATGTTTTTACCGGATGATACCTGATACATTATACTGTGGTTATTATACAGTACGTATTATCCATATTGTTGTTTTTTTATTGTAGTTTTAGTATTTATTTATTTGTTTATTTATTTTAATTGTTTTATTTATTTATACTGTTATCCGTCCTTTTACTGGGCCCTCTGAACCTGTTGGATTTGGAATAAATTCGATACAATACAACAATTGATGTAGCACTGTGTCTGTATTTGTGTTTGTATCGGGTGGCCAATTTGTTCTAGTCAGCCTGTTCAGCAAAGTTGGTGGGTGATCTGTCACGCGGATGGGGCGTGTGATCTCACCGACTGTTGTCACGCGCAGTGTAACGTCATCGTCTACACTCGTCAAGGGCTTTACACCATCTCGAAGAAGTTATCACGAGTGAGTGCCGTGTTGCTGTTTACTGCACTCAGCGACCCGTGGAAAAGGAGAACAGTTGTGAAAATTAAAATGCCACCTGACGGAAAGTGTAATATTATGTCGGCGACTATACTGGTCCAATGTGGCATTGTGTGTAAGCGGAATATAAGAGTTGGAGTACAACTGCTTACTAGACCTTTGACAAGTTTGTATTTTTGGCGATTGAAGGGTTTTTATCGTCTGGAAGTTAGTATTTTGGCGAGTCTCAATACGGGGTGCAATTGGGGGGTTATTACCCTCTCTGTATCCGCGTCTACTATGCTGAAGTATCATTGTCCCACAGTTTCGACTGCACGCTGCCTAGTAGAGCCCCTACACATTCTGAAATGTCGTCCTAATATGTCGTAGTGGATATGAGGTTGGTATTAGTCTAAAAAAAAATTAATCATCACGACCACATACTCGAGCTAAGGAAGTAGGCATATGTTTACAATAATTAAATTATTATTTGTTGTCAATTTTTTGTTTTTCCTAAGCTAGTATCATTGTGATAGTATGTTAATGAAATGTTACAATATTGCATTTGTTACACGAAACATCGAGCGAAAGGCGAGTCACATGTGTATGATATAATGATTTAGCAGTCGATTTGTTCAAGTTACTGTTGCTTTCGTGTCAATTTGGGACGTAACAGAACTGAGGACGACAAACACCAATTTCGGTGCCAGCACAGAAAGGTCGACCTGGCAATAATGTTCTAAGAAGGTTGACTAGTTGAATGAAATCTCATAACTTGATAGCATTGTAACCACAATATAAATAGCCTGGTCTGCTAATAGATTGTTGTCAAGTGCTGGAAACATCTAGGATTTAAATCCACATTTGAAAGGCTGAATTTTTTACGAATATATATATATATACACATACACACACATAAATACATACATACACACACATACACTCACACATACACACACGCACGCACGCACGCACACGCACAATCACACGCAAACTCATACACACATACACACACACACACTCACACATACTCACACACACTCATACACACTCATACACTCACACCCACTCACCCACTCACTCACTCACTCACTCACTCACTCACTCACTCACACACACACACACACACACACACACACAAACACACACACACACACACACACACACACAAGATATTGATAAGAATAAAATGGGACCTTGTCCAAAAGCAGCCTCGAAGGCCACCGTGAGTCACGATTGTGAACGTCGTGTTCTGTCATGCATGCAATGCACAGCTGTCATTATTGGGGGAGGAGAGTTGTAACGTGTGTACATACGGGTATGGTACATAACAATGCAATACCACGTAATCCAAGCTTCAGTGGACTGACTTATTGGAATTCATTAATGTTGCACTCCATTCAGAAAGGGAACGGACCGATGAGTAGTTAATGGTGTGTAGCCACGCGGAACGGTCGGTATAGCCATATGGAACGGTAGGTGTGTCCTATGAGTAAGTAAGGGCGTGTTTGACGCAAGAAGTTCATTCAACGCCGAATGTATTTTTTACATGTAGGTGAACAAATTAATACACACCACCACACACCATAATCCCATGCACGTAAACACGCATGCGTACACACAAACGCACGCAAGAACGTACACACACTATATATACGCGCGTATGCATACGCTATATGAACGTGTGTGTATACAGTTTACTTTGATATCGGGTGACCCCCTCCAATGCAAAATCCTGGCTTCGCCACTGCACACATCGCACCCCACCCCACCCCACCCCCCCTCCCCCCTCCAACCTACGTGCATCAAGAAAGCGATCCGAACGAACAATCACATGATTAGACGTTTTGGATTAGAGTTGTACAACCAAGGTGGCGCCACATCGCGGATGCTAGATAATCGGAAATCTACTATAGGCGAGTGGAAGAGAACAGTGGCGCCGCCAGACAACGAACATGTAACCATTTTAACAAGGACGCCTGTTTATGATTTCATGCAATTTGCCTCGTTTGTTAGCACAGTAATTTCGACTAAACCATCATCATTTGTATATTTGTGTTTTTGTTACATTATACACGGTGTATAATTAATATTCTATCACAGCAAGCATCAGCAGTTTCCAGCTAACTGTGTACATGGATGTTGTGCGGCTAATTAATTGTCTAGCTCAATGAATGTATTCACACCGTGAAGCTACTTTGTAAATACAATGACCCAATTAATTAAACACTACGTTAAGAGGATCTACATGGATTATCACCGACCGACGACATCGAGCTCCTACTAGACAATGCAGCCAGTTTCCTGCTGAGATCGAGTCCTTAACATTTTCATACCTCTCGGCATTTACACCATTAGCCATTCTTTTGTTTAACCCAACAGGCTGTCAATCGATATTTCCAATAACTATAAATGGTATGAATCACAGTCATAAAAATGCAATTACTACGATAACATATTAAATGTACATCTAATATTATAAATTGTATAAACGATATTTTGTTAGAAAAGGAGGAACAGCGGTACGATACATATATCTATGATTCACCTCCCCCTCCCCCAAATTAACGCATCAGTCTCACACGCAAATCTTAATAATTACAATACGGTTTCTAGAATAATTACATGCATGAAACGCGCTGGCACATATGTACACGCTCGCACAAACTGACCACATTTTGAATGAATGGTCTATTCACAATAACAGGTACACGTATAATACGAGTAAAGAAAATTAAATGCACGCTCCTTGTGACTGAATTATGAAAAATGTTGATGTTCCATCGTTTTTAAGATTAATGGTGAAACAATCCAGGAAGTGGATAATGTGAAATATTTGGGTCACTTTATTTCTAGTACATTACGTGATGACAAAGATATTTTACGCCAATGCCGACAACTATATGCTAGGGGTAATACGCTATTGCGGACATTTTACATATGTTCCACTGAAGTGAAGCTGACTTTGCTTAGAACTTTCTATTCTCCCATGTATACTGCTCAGCTGTGGTGGAATTACACAGTAGCAAGTATACATAAACTTCACGTGGCTTACAATAATGTGTTTCGCTTATTGCTAAATCAGCCTAAATATTGCAGTGCCTCCACTATGTTTGTAGAATACCATGTACCAGATAGTAAAGCTATAATTAGAAACCTTGTATATAAATTCATGCGGAGACTTGATGCCTCTTATAATCAGTTGGTAATTGCAATTATCAACAGTGATATAAAATGCCAATCCAGGATAAGACGACATTGGATCAAAATGTTGTATATACATAATAGTTTTTGATTGAATGTACCATTGTGCAATGATCACTTGTATTTTGTTAATGTTCATGTGGACATTTGTACGACAGTCTGAAATAAGGATATTGAATTGAAAAAATTGAATTGAATTAATACCAAGTTTGGGGAATGCAAATGCGAATATTTTTATTCGAAATGCATAATTTACAGTTCGTGCTGAAATGTAATGTGAATATAATAATTGATATTATAAAGTAACATATTAGCAAAACTAAATAACGTCATGTTGGATGGCTATCATGGATGTTTTACATTATTTTATTTATTTATTATATTTTGACTTGTCTTATTTTCTGTGTCTGAAATTAAACACTCTCATATCACGTTGTTAATTAAATAGGGCTGAAGCCGTTAAATAGCTATAAAAAAATATTAAGAACTGGGTTATCGTGTTGTAAAATAAGAAAGTCCACCACGCTTTAGTCCTCGTCTCCCCGTGATTGTACTGTGGCCTTTCGGGTTTCTGGCCGGAAACTGCCGAATGGGTTATTCGGAAGTGACGACACGAATAATTTAGTATGCTAATTAAGGAGGTCATAACCTTTCGGTATTGTCGAGTAGCGTTAGTCGGCTGGCCTTGTGTATCGTTTTGGCAGAAGTTGACAGTTTCTCGAGTGTTTCGAGGATTTAAATCGGTTCCTGGATCAAGTGTTTCCTTGAATTTATTTTTTGAAATGTCACAAGACGTATTCAAAGGTAAGGTACACCGTGCTGAAGGTATTTGTAAGAAATTGCAGCTGTTCCTTGAAGAAACTGACTTCAACACAACAGGTCGACACGAATCGCCTAGTTCGCTCCCGACAGACAATCATTTAACGAAGTTATAGAATATATAATGTTGATATATTTTCATTTTTTCTCGTAATTTATATAGATATGTTTGTTTAACGTTGCTGTATGTCGACGTTGTTCGAATACTTTTGGATAACGCCTCCTTGTGGCGAGAAAAGTGGACTTGTTTGTTTTCGTCGACGTTCAATTTTGAATCGTGCATTCGTGTCAGCTACCCTGAATATTTGTCGAATCGCTGGTAATATGTTTTTCTTGACTTCTGTTCTAGCGCCAAAGGCAAAGAGGCTTAATCAACGGAGAGACAGCGAGGTAATACATTTACATAATAAGTTTCGTATCTAGATAGACTGCAGTTAAAACAAGTTCGTTGACTCGTCATTACCAACATGGCGGCGGCGACCGCGGTTGAAACAACGCAAACCTTACGTCGTGAACTTACTGCAGTTTCAGCTGACCTTTGAAATATTTTATCAATTATGTATAAAATATACCCGCCTTATACGACGGTTGAAGGATATGTAGTTGGATAACATATCACATAACCTGTTTTTGAAATAACACTTAATAAACGATCGTATTTTGAGATGTTTGTGGTGGCAGCGGTTCTGTTTCCGACTGATGCTAGTTAACCAAGTCAGGATGTTTTGGCAGTGTTAACTGGTTTATTTATGTGCGTTAACTGTCGGACATAGGGTATGACACGTATGCCAAGATAATTCACAGAATACTATGAAATCGGGCGGTCACCTGAGGAAATGGTGACATGTTTTTCACGATAAAAACAGACGGAACAAAAATTCCAATATGGCGCAGGTCATTGTTAATAGGCGTTAGTACGGCGGTTAGGTCGGTGAAAACTGTTTTGAGACGCTGACCGTGTAGTGTTATATATAGTTGAATGGGATAAGTGTTTGTTATATCGTCTGTTTGTCAAATTGTCAGGTGTGTATATGTTTGACATTTATATTGTTTGACTTGCACTGAAAATTGTAATTTAAATGGCCCAGCTGCCCAGTACTTTTAATAAAAACATGTAATAGACACCACAATTATTATAACCTGGCTATTCTAATTATTATAACCTGGTTATTCTCAGAGCCGCTCCAGGAGTAGGACTGTTCACAATTTCCCCATCAAGAAAAAACACAATTATGCAGGAAACAATTGGGCAGCATCACATTTACCTAAAAACATTTACTATAAAATTATGAACATACATATACTGTAAACACATTATTAACGGCCTGTATGTACACAACGATTTGTGCTCTGAGAATAGCATACATACTTATTCTCGGAGGGGGTCTTCTCAGTGATGCTCTGAGAATAGCCTAAGTATTGTACTATGCCATTGTCAGGGACTATAATGATAATGAACGTATCTATAAAATATGATATATATCTCATCAGTATATGTTGCACCATTTGTTGTATAAATAATGCTCAACAGGAGAGCATTACGTTTTCAGTAAGCACATTTTCCCGTTACACAGGTGAAAACTATAAGGATCATAATTGCATTTTAAAAACTGATATTGATATGGTATCCAAAACTGAACAGTTTGCAGTAAAACATTTGCAGCTTCTGACAGTTTCCAACAAGGCTGGACCATGTGAGATGTGAGCAGAAAATGAGGAGAAAACCTACCTTAGTTTATCCTGGCATGAATGTAGATCCGAGGGAAGGCAGTGAGTAGGCACTGGAAACAAGCAGACGTACAAATCAACCATTTCTTAAAAGCGATTCAACAAATTGTAGACAGGACGTTGAAGACTGGAGAACAAGAGGCATCAAAGAAGCAAGCTGGATTAGAATATCCAAGGACAACATGAATCGATATCAACTCTCATGCCTATGCCGAACTCCCGAAGACCCACACACCAGTGACTATATGTCTACATAGAAGAACTGTTCTGTTGCCAAATTGGGGTACCAGGTAGTCATCATATGAAGAAGATTGTTGAAAGTGTCATAAACATATAAACTGACTGAAATTATCAGTATAAATATCACTCATGTACAAGTAATGTAGCTAAATGTCAGTACACCAATCATTTCCTGGTGCTTGTCTCGCACAGTGTACACATCTCAACAAATTAAATTCATCATGGAGGAAACTGGTACTGGCATGGGGACAGATTAGCCCCGATCGTGGTTTGAAAACATGCACCCTAATTTGGTAGAAACTCTTCATAAGACATTTGTCACATACTGAGCCTTCAGAATTGAGATGTCTTTGAAGGCATTAGCCTTTACTTTAGGGAAAGTACAGGCAAATTAGAAGCCATGGTTGAGTGACACTGTCAATATAGCCCAGTGGCAGCCAGGCAGAACAATCAGTCAATAAAGCAATTGTGTTGTTGTGAAATAAAGAAGCCAGTACACTATTTCCTTGATGGCAGTAAAGTAATTGCTCAATTGGTATTACTGATTGCATCAAAAGTGTATATAAACATGACTTCTGGTTTGTGGGCTGTCCACAAACCTCACAGCAGAGCGTGGATGTAATTTGTATACTAAGAAATATTTAGTAGTTCCAGTAAGTTAACAGCATATCTGGTTCTTGTGTTGCAGTTGTCGTGGTCGCCCGCAAAGAAGCGTAAGATAAAGGAGAAGTTCTTGAACTTCTGTAACATTGTGCTGGCCTACACACACTATGAGTCAGTAGAACAGGAGGTAAGTCACTCCACAATGTTATATTCACATCAATTTAATGGCATATGTAATACAATTGTATAAAAGACCAACATGCAGTAGGTTTTTTTCTTGACTGGGTGAGCTGTCTGTCAAAACACTGCATTGATTAATATTATTTAAAAGTGGCTACCTGTCACAACTCCAGTGCTTACTATGTTGACATATGTACAAGGCATCTTTTTGTAATCTTTTGTATATAATAAAGACAATAAGAACTGTTTTCGTAATAATATATCCCCCAAATGATTGATTATACCTACCCAGGGTATTAAATATATTATTTGTGTGACAGAATTTGTGTGACACTGTTGTGTTTGTGTGACAGGACCTGCGAGCCAGTCACAATGCCAGTCCTCTAGACAGTGGCAGCAGTGCTGCAGAGAGCTTCACATCCGAGTCGACAAGTTCTTCCTTCACAGAGGATGAGTTTCATGTGCAACAGGATGGCCGTAGTCATAGCAACCACCGTGGTCTTGATCACGACGAGCGGCGGATTCCAGGGTCACATTTGGAGGGGACAACATCAGGTATGACATTCACTAGGGTTCAAAATAGAAATATTGGAATGTCTTATAGATTTACTTGCAGCTCAGTTATAATAAAATGTACACCATGCAAAACAACCTCTGTATATCGGCTTACAGTAAAGTCTGAAAGATTTATGAATGCTGAAATGGTTTTTCAATGTTGCTTTTGTGTGCAGCTTTTCATCTCAACGTGAGAACCCTTGACTAAGGTAGACAACTGGGACGCTGTCACTAGTTCAAGTAGTGGTTTATAATCAACAAGCCTGACTAAAGAACAAGGCGATACTGACCTATGATCATTGTCAGGTTCTAATCCATCCTCTGGCTCTAAGTTATGATCACTGCCAGAGCCATGGGTACAAGTGTCTTCATCAGTAATTAGCACTGTTGGGTGAAATTGTAGTGAAAGTAATCAGTTTGGCAGGCATTGCATGCGATCTTGAAACAGAAATGTTGATACTGACAATGTATTTGAAAAAGTATTTGAAAAAGTAAAATACTTTAGAAAGTATTTAAATACAAATACTTTTAATTCCTAAACATCAAATATAAAATTAATGTATTTAACCCCATGTCTGATATATATGTATATATATATCACAGTTGTTTTTTTACTGTCACAGTTGTGTTACCATTTATAAGTAATAATGATTGTACCTGTTGCAGATGAGGATTCGTACGAGTTGATCACATGCTACTGCATGAAGCCGTTCGCGGGCCGTCCAATGATCGAGTGCTCGAAGTGCCTCACGTGGGTACATTTATCATGTGCGAAGATACGCAAGACGAACATCCCAGATGAGTTCACATGTCAGATGTGCAAGGACTCTAAGATGAAGAAACGCAAGTCGAGTCGAGTACGCAGCGAGAAGAAGTTCCTGAGCGCATAGCATGCGGCGTTGCCGGGGCGATGTCCTCGCCCCGAGACACTTGTATCTGGCGCAGGACTTGTGCCCCACGTCTCAAATCACTGACGATTTATGCAGTTGCAAACACCCGCGTCGCAGTGACAGACACTCACTGACTGCCATTGACGTCTGATCTCTTAGAGCTAGTGATGTAAGGCGGAGGAACGTTAGTATAAGGAGTTCCACGTGTCGACCTCCCACCTTACGCTCTGTAATTAATGTGAACGTTTGACGAGAAGGTGCAAACTTTGGCTGATAAGTAAGTGGTGTTGTTTACTTGTGCTGTGCTGCGGTTACGACTGCATTCTGTGATGTAGTTGGACACAAAATCTTCAAGGTGTGACGCCCGATTGACCAACCAGGAAACCACTTTGCAGTTGGGTCACATGGTGGTGAGGCATTTACGACAATCATCGAGAGCTCGGCAACTGATATGGTGCTTACGTGTGCGGTGAAAACTTGCTGCTGACAATCGGTAGAACTAAGGTGCCTTGATGGACAATTCCCAAAGTTACCCATCAAAACGTGCCAGTAGCACAGGGCATTGTTCCTATGAAATCCACCAGGGGTATGCCACACTGGCAGTGTGGCCACTCTTGTGTATCGGCCATGAAGCTCCGGGCAACTGCAATCTGTTTTCGTTCTTTACATACCCGTTCAGGTCACAGATACGCACATCAACTTACTCATTGTGCTACAGTACGATACGATATGATACGCAGCCTTGATGTACATATGCCATATTGCACAACGGTGCATGTATTTTATTACTATTATTGTTGTCATTAATGCAGTATAACGAGTATTATTATTACGTGTATTACGTGGTGTTTTCTGAGTTTAGTTGAGGACAGTTTGTACAGAGGTTGTGTAAAATTTGTATATAAAATGTGTGCTATTGTTGAGAGATGTGTATATGGGTTGTGTGAGAGATGGATGTCTGATGTTGGGGATGTTGCAGTTGATGAGATGTGCAACACAAGATAAATCCTACGAAAGACTGGCAGCTCCTATGTCTCGTCTGTGCTTACCTGATCAGGCAGCATTTCATTGCAAAAATCTCCCACTTGAAAAGCAACGTTAAAAAACGATCACTGGCTCAAGTGTGGGTGTTATATTGCCAGCTACGGCGAGATGTTAGATTGCAGATGTCTGCTGATGCTTTTGTAAAGAACACACAAAGTAGTCGCGACCACGAAATGGATGATGCACTGTCTTGCCTAAAATGAGAGTTCTACTCAGTCACAATATGATGTAGATAATGTGTGTCAGTGTGTGATGTGAACTTGTGAAGAGTACAGTGATGGCCATGCCAATGGTCTGTTTGCTTGTATACCAAAAATGAGCAGTCCAGCAAAATTTGCCCGACTTTGTATGTACATATCTGACCGCGTAAACCAGTCCATGCGAGGTGCAGCATAATATAACGCCCCGTGTAGACATGAGGCCATTTACTTATATTTAATCACATTCTCTTGTGAAAGTGTTTTGTTGTGTCTATTATCTTTATAACTTAACTAACCAACTGAGTACATGTTTGATTGAAGTTCATTTCTGGAAAATTCAGTGCTGTTTTGTGACCCTTGTTGTTCAAAATGACCATGTCATTTCTGTAATCGCAACCCAGGGAAATTGCATTTTGTAACCAATCCAGCCGGATTTGGGTATTTTCTGGTGACTGCTATTTCAAGTTATAGTTGAGTCTGGTGATAATTCTACGTTTAAGATTTTAATATATACATACTATGTGTTTGTCATGCAAGATAGATGGGCCGTATGTCAAGGTTCATCTACCTAACGGGCAGGTAATATTGCGAAAATATTCACGAAACATACTCGTGTACATTTTTCGGCAGAGTTGAAAGTTGCTATGCAGTATTACTTGTTGGGCTCGCGCGGGAACGATGTAAATAGTACCTGTACATATGTGACATACTAATGCCAAGCTGCTAGTCACCTACTATTTTGATAATAGCGTGAGTTATTTTGTAAATATGTTATTGTGATGATGATGATGGCAACGTAACTATGCGATCCTAGCGTTACACGTATCTCAGTTGTGCTATTGGCCGGATGTCCTCCTGCACAACAGCCTCTGAGGGTGATTGAACACAAGCCGACAGTTCTAGAAGTGAACCTACAACATCCTATAGTGCTCACAAGATGGATCAACTGTGTAATTGGATGTACAACTTCTTCATTCATCTTTGATATATCTGTCGTGTTTTTCTATGCCATCCCCCACGGTCGATATTCGTGACATGGTTCAATGACATGCCAGGATTCGTGATGCGATTAGATGTCATGCCGTGATTCACATTCTTGTTGTGGTTTGACTGCGTACTTTGATTCGTGTTCATAATGTAGTTGACATCATATTGTGATTTGTCTCGTGGTTTGACAGCATATATCGTGATTCATATTCATAACGTATAGGTCATATCATGATTATCATTCATGTTATGGTCTGGCATCATACCGTGGTTTGTACTCATGATGTGGTTTGACAGCATTTTGTGATTCGTGTTCAAGTACATCAGTGGCAAGTCGGTGTGTACAACATGCCTCAACAACATGCCATGATTCGTGGTATGATCACGCTCATCAACAGCTTAGATTCATATTCATCATGTGGTTCAACAGCATGGAGGAGTCATGCCATTATCCGTAGATACGATCCGTTGTGTGGCTCAACATGCCATGACCCATCACAATGTATATAATGTATATTTCATCTTTTTTAAGAAAATGAAGTGTTATTATAAAACTGTTTTGTTGTTTTTTTCTACGGGCTGTGAAACAAGCAGAGTGACTATAAAGCGAGAAGCATTTCCAATCTATTGTCACCATGTGGTAAGATAAATAAAACAGTCTCCATCACACCAGATGTATACTGTACGTTGATTTACTGTATATAGTGGATTGTCTATCATATGGTTAATAGCATAGGTTTGAATATCATAATAATGACAAAAAGACTGGACATTCCCACAGAAATAACTTGTGATGCAACATATTTAATTATAACAATACATAGTTTTTAACATGCAAAGTATGTATGATTACACAAACGAACGACATTGTTGAAACATAACAATGGGACCATTCATAATTCAAGGACTTGAACACAAAGTAGGTCAATGCACTCGTCTCTGAAATAAACTGGAATGACAATGTGGACGACTAGTGTCATTTTCTGTAGGTGAGCGTCCAGACTGTCACGTGTCACCGCTGGGTGAGGGTGACGTCAGCAGTGGGTCTTGTATGCGACGGAAGACTGCACAGTACTTGTCTCCATTGTTCCTTGTCACCTTCATTCCCTCCTCAGTGCTGTCGTACAGTTTCTCCACAACTGGGTCACTCTCCTGGGGGACATGAGACACCACGATGACACCAATGGTGGACCACGTCACATGGACTCATCCTTGTTTATCAATATTTATGTTCTTGTTACTAGGATAAATGTGTTGACCACATACTCTCTGTTTAATTCCATTTAATAAGCCTTTGTTTACCTCTGAACGAATCTCCTCGAAACATTCAAATGATCAGAGGCAGATGGGACTAACCACAACTTCCCTGAGTAAGTTTGAAGTTAGATACAGCTAGCCTGGTTCCCATAGTAAAAACTGCGATGGAGATCACCTGGTTCAGTGAACTTCCTGTTGATAACAATTATTAACAACCCTGTCTTGAGAAATGTCAGGAATGGAGCAGGCAAGATAATTTGAATTTGGCTTATTTACTTCATGCTAGCTCACACTTTCAGCATTTGTATGAAATGAATCTGAAACAAAACAAGAACACTGAACTGAGCAAAGAGCTTTGACTATGTAGAACAGTAACAGTTTTACCATTTCCTGTTGTGAGAGTTGCTCAAACAGCGGGTGGTCTCGGATGTGGTCCACCATCCAGTCGTGGACGTCTTTCACGTCTGTGATTGTGTAGATAAGTCCCTGCAACACAGGAATGGATTATTACTCTACATTACCTCTGAAATTATCACAAAGTTGTGTACAGCACATTTTGTGTGAGATTACTGAGGTAGCGAGGTTATATTTTGAGCGAGGCAATGAGGTTATTTTACTAGAAAATTACCAACAATTCTACTAATCTATATTAATGTATCCTGTACATGAAGGCTCCGTAAAATGGTTATTTAAAGAAAACTTTTCAAACATTTTGAGCACACAAAGAATTATCGTATATTCCATAATTTGTACGATAACACAAAGGCTATGGAACAAAAGTATATGGGATAGCTTGAACAAAAGGAAGGCTTAACTTTAGTTTGCCTGTTTGTTTGACCACAATTGTAATATTCCATTGATGGCCATTGTAGCATTTATTTGGCATTTATTTATTATTCATTCAAAAATTAACAAACATTTAATTCAACATTTCCATTCAATTTTTTGCATTTCTCAGAATAAATTGAAGTTATGACAAAGTAATCAATTCAAATCATTTGATTCAATTATAATTCAATTCGTACATTGGGATGACTTAGATAAGCAGTTCACCAGGGTGTGTTCTGCTTATATAACTGACTTTCAGTATGTAAAGCCATGGCCTTTGTGTGATTGAACAGTACTAGTCTGCCACCCCTTAGTACTTGGCTAGTATATTTTGTATTGGTGTACACAACTATACATTACTATAAAATAATGTCTTTAACTGAACAAATATATTCACTTCATCGCACTTTACAGAATTCAATTCCAGCTATCTAAAAGTTATTAGATTAGTTAAAATTAAGATGGCTGAATTGGCTACCGTGTCAGTTGATTTGTTTTACTTTGGTTGTCAAGTAGCATTGACAGATATTGATATAAACATGTGTACCACAAAAAAACACTCAATACTGAGTCAATGTATCTACCCTACCAAACATAACATAGATATCTTTGGTTACTCAGCCAGGGCTAAACACTGAGTTGACAAAACCAACCAAACACAGCATTCAGTGTTGTGTTGATTCACCCAGGTACCTACCCCCACTCTCAGTGTGTATGCGTACTCAGCCAGCAAGGTGGAACTGATGATGCGCCACTTATGTTTAGTTTTCTTGAAGTGTGGATCGGGGAACAAGAAAAACATTTTGCTCAGTTGTCCTTTGGTGAAATAATTCGGCAGATACTTCATGGCGTTTGTTCTGATGCATGCAATGTTTCCGTAACTGGCGTCTTTTGCCCGCAGAGCCGTGATGCGTTCCTTTACGTAGTCGGAAACCTTCACTCGGATCTCAAGTCCGAGGATCAGAGTTGTTGGGAACATGGGGGACAGCTTTACTGCAAAGACAAAAAAAGTAACCTTACGATAACTAATGGTTGAGTTTTGTAGGTGTGTAGTTTTGTTAACAACATTTTGTTCTGTATACATATCTCAAATATATTTTCACTTATTCCATTTCTATATTCCATTTATATTATTAATAATCTACTTTACTATTGCTAAATGTTTTATAATTTTTTTATCCGACACTTTAATTAATTAGTCATAATTTTATACGTTCATATTATAGGCCATTTAGTTTTATTATCCTACTTTATTTTATCGTTTTACACTTATGAGATATTCTAATTTGTAAAAATATCATATATAGTTATGATTTCATATATGTTTTTACTAGTATTCATTAATGAATTATTTTATCAGTTGCAATGCTCCTATTGTATTTTCAGCCACTACGGTTGCCACAGAGAATACACTTTATCTGTTCTTATATAAAAACATGTATTAAACATAATACAGACATGAAATAAGGGGTCATGAGACTCCATTTACAGCTAAGAACTAGATGCTCTCACAATCAGTACAACATACCAAGAAGGCCACCGTAGCCACACCCAATGTCTGCAAATTCAACCTGAGGTTTGGCTGCTGACATTGCCTCCTCACTGCCCGAGGATGAGGGGAAGAAGCTTGGATACAGCGCTGACCAGTCCATCTCATCAGGACTGACTGGACTGAAACAATACGGTCACATCAGTAACGTTGTCCATATTTTTGTTCTTATTATAACTAACAAGTGACCTGCACACACCATGTTCATGATTGCCTAAATTCTTTGCGATTCTGGTTTGCTACGTTGCTCAGCAACGTAATTAACGTAGTTTTTTTTATGATTATTGGCTCCAGAAGTCTATCAACATTCCAGGTATTTGAGAGCTTTTTACCACATGTAATTACATCTGAATAAAAATATTTTAAATACCAAAAGCTTTAGTTCTAAAAAAGACAGTCAACGGATCAGTGCTGTGTAATGGTAGATGTAGTAGGGTGTCAATCAGCAGGATCACCTGTCAGCCAATCACATCTCGTTGGACAGTGACAGTAACTTAATTTATGACATGTGTAGGAGTTACTAATCTTAAATCGCCCATTCAAAGACTGTAGCAAGTCTATCCAATGACTGCTTTTTGGTATATTTTAAAGAATCTGACATCCCACATTCACCTTACTTGCATAACTTAATAATATATTAAAATAATTAAGTATTATCACAATTTTAGGAAAATCAACTCAAGTAAATATTATAACTATTTGATTTATTTTAAATGTATTTAATTCATTAAAACTTAAGAATTGAGTAAAACCATTTCAGTTGCTTGGAAATGCGTGCTTAGTGCAATGTCATGTCCAAAAATGGGCATATCCTCGGCTTTGCCTTTGTCTCTGGATTCTGGTCATTCAACTTTCCAAAACCAATATTCCACGAATTCATCTATAGAATAGCCTATAATATCGCTCAAAGAGACGGCATGGTTTCAATATCAGCCATACTAGTATTGCTAATACTCACTAATCAAATATGTGGTCGGCCATCGGATTTGAATGGGCCCTTTGGCGATAGTATTTTTTCTGTGGTAGGGAAACCATGACTATTATTTTACAAGAAAGTTGGCATGAAAATGATAACACCAAAAACAGGAAGTACTCAGCACATTCTTAACTTCTACATGGAAGAGCGTCAACCACACGTCGAGAGATGTTTTGGAAATTTGTTTTAGTCCTCCATGTGAATTAAGTCATTGCATTTCTGTTTCGTTGCGGTAGTAGAGAGCGACTCGTGACCAATAGAGCTGTATGTATGTTTTTATGAAGCAGATCTCAAGAATCGTGTGTTCCTAAACTATCTATGCGGTTGACTTAGGACAAGTCGAGGGCGAGGTGCGGCTTGTGACTTGTCATGGCCAGTTGCTGTGCCCGTGTGACAACGCGTGTCAACCGTTGACACTGACAGCGACTGTCACTTGACTTGAGTCTTGGCTGTCAATGACAATGTTGCATTAATGATTAATTTACTAAAACCTAAGAAATTCACCAAACTCCTAGTTGTCAATTTACTATTAAAATCAGCCTATTAGGCACCGGCTTAATTTGTTCCATAAAACTGATGCTGTTTAAAGTTTTATTAATTTTTGAGACATTACCCGTCATAATATTAATTATTTAATTTAATACACATAATAATGTCCATCGCCGCTGTGCTCCATTGAACCACATGATACATCAACAAAGTAATTTAAGTGCATTTGTTTCGTGACCAGAAAACAAACAATGCTCCCAAGTCCCAATAAATGATAAAATAATAACTGTATGAAGATATATGCATTTGCGGTGATAATTAGTGATATGTTTACTTGTACTAAGTAAGTAACAGATTACACCTCTGTGCAGTGTCGCTGAAAATAACTAAACTTCTAAAACTAACTGATGCATGCAGCCTGCACGACATATTAACATTCTGTCTGTTGGTTGTGTTAACAGTGTTTATTCTTGTCTCTTTAGGACATGTAGATCACACATCTACGAGGTTCCTGTCAAGACTGCGTCCACTTCGAGCCGTCCAAGATGATGCTCATAACATACCTGTCGTTTGGCGTTGTTGGGGTGATTTGTATCGTGCTACAGTACTGGGTTCGACAGACAGACAAGTCACCTGCGATAGGCAACAACCCAACCTTCCTACAGTTCCAACGTGTCTACTTCGCAGCGTATCTGCCAGCAGTGGTGGCTGACTGGTTCCAGGGACCCTACCTCTACAAGTTATACAGTCACTATGGCTTCCAAGAGGACCAGATTGCCATGCTCTATGTGTGTGGCTTCGCATCGAACGTCCTCCTGGGCACATGGGCTCCAGTGGCAGCCGAGAAGTTTGGCCGACAGAAATTGTGCATAATCTTCACGATAATATACTCAATTGCGTGTTTCTTCAAACTGTCACAGAGCTACGGAGTCCTTATTCTTGGTCGGATACTAGGAGGGATAGCCACGTCGTTGCTGTTCTCGTCATTTGAGGCGTGGTACATTCACGAACACATCGAGTCAAACGACTTCCCAAAAGAGTGGATTGCAGTGACTTTCTCAAAGGCGACGTTTTGGAACAGCATCCTTGCCGTGTTAGCAGGAATCGTTGCAAATGTATCCGCGGAGTGGCTGGATCTAGGACCCGTGTCGCCGTTCATGTTAGCCATACCGTGCCTCGTTGTCTCTGGGTTAGTCGTTGCCACACAGTGGAAGGAGAACTACGGAAAACAACAGGTGAAGTTTGGAAAGTCGTGTTTCAACGGACTCCGGGACATCGTGACGGATTCGCGCATCTTCCTCATCGGCATGATACAGTCGCTGTTTGAAAGCTCCATGTACATTTTTATCTTCATATGGACGCCAGTGCTTGATCCGGCGAATGCATCTCTCGGAATCGTGTTCTCCAGTTTCATGGTCTGCGCGCTGATCGGTTCGGCGATCTTCCAGCTGCTCTTGGCGAGACGTGTGCTTGTTGTTAATCTGCTAGGGGGCGCTGTTGCCTGTGCACTGTTCGGCTACTTTGTGTGTATCTTTGCGACGAACCCGCACAATACTAACCACCGCCTGGCGTTTGTGGCATTTCTGCTGATCGAGGTCGCGGTTGGAATATACTTCCCAGCGATGAGTAACATTCGCAGCCGTGTTGTTCCCGAGAAGGTTCGACTGAGCGTCATGACCTGGTTCCGTGTTCCCTTGAATCTCATCGCGTGCATCGTCCTGATGACGCTGCACAACAATTCATTTCGCCATGGCAACCGCCTCATCTTCGTTGTGTGCACCGCACTGATGGCCATTGCTTCGCTGGCACTGGTCAAGTTTATCTCCATCGTCAAGGATGACGAGGAGTTGGGGCTAGGACAGACACAAGAGGAGGAGGAAGAGCAGCTCGTTCCAGCAGTCTGACTCCCTGCATGAACCAACCTTACTCCTACACAGTGGCCAGTGGATCCCTCTGGTAGATCTTAGTTCAGTGCACTGAGGCAGGTGGATCTTTGCCTGTTGCATTTGGGCTGAGTGAAGTTTAGCCTCTTGCATTTGGGTTAAGTGGATCTTAGCCTGTTGCAATTGGGTTAAGTGGATCTTAGCCTGTTGCATTTGGGTTAAGTGAATCTTAGCCTGTTGCATTTGGGTTAAGTGGATCTTAGCCTGTTGCATTTGGGTTAAGTGGATCTTAGCCTGTTGCTTTTGGGTTAAGTGGATCTTAGCCTGTTGCATTTGGGTTAAGTGGAACTTAGCCTGTTGAATTTGGGCTGGGTGGATCTTTGACCAGTGCAATACAAACAGATGGGTGTTATACTGATGCACTGAAGTAGATTGTACTATAAACCAGTGCAGACTGGCTTTATTCTAACAAGAAAGTGTCACATACCATTAAGTCTATTTTCTGGTTACTAATTTCGGTAGTGCCTGGGTGTGTGTATGTGCGTGCGTGCGTGCGTGCGTGCGTGCGTGCGTGCGTGCGTGCGTGCGAGTGTGTGTGTGTGTGTTTGCAACTTCGCAAGCATACGGATGTGTGTGCATATTAACCTGAGCAGAAATCACACAAGCGGCTGACCCAACAGAAGTGTCCTTAGATTCTTTACTGGACAAGTTACTTGGCACATGATTTGGTGCTTTCTATGGGAAAATATAACATGCATGTTCAATACTTATACACAAAAATAATCTTGTACTTTTGTAAATTGTATATTTCAAGGAAGAAAGATGAGAACTGATGTTATATACTGTTTTGTTGAATGGTTTGACTGTTGATGTTAAGCATCGCTTAATGGCAGAGTTGAGGGTGAAGCACCTGTAATTCTTTCAATACTTGACTACCCCGGTACTTGTACAGTTGTGCTTGGGTTTTGGCAGTGACAAGTACTTGAATTTGCAAGTACACCTGTACATGGTGTGTTAAGGTAAAACAGTAAGTTCTTCCATAGTATTGTATCCAGTCATCATTCTCAGAGTTACAATATACCGTCTGCCCAAGTAGAACTGTTAAAATGAAAACCGGTTTCACTTCTTTAGAAAGCATTAAGCCATGATATGCTTAGTACTCAAGGACTACTCATACGCAATCATTGATAACTGTCAGGCATTCATTCCTACAGCTGAGTGAACTTAAACAAATGTGCTGTGAACACAATTTCCCAAGGTTCAAAGCAACAGAAGCCTTCGAACCTGGAATCTCTTGAGTCAGACACTAATGGCAATGCCATCACATTCCATGGATACTTGAATATTTAGACTACAAAATAATTCTATGCAGTTTTGCATATGTGATGTATACCACTGAATGCCCAGTCTGGTTATATCTACAATTAGTATCACATTTTCAAAACAGTTAATAATTTGCAGCTGAATAATACTGTTGAACATTACTACTGCCATGTACGTGATATTGTCCTTGATTGACAAGTTTGTTTCCAAGTACAGGTACTTGTCCATAACACTATTAGCTTGACCATGGGCTCGTCACTATTCCTGGATTCACGTTCCCATGAGCAAAACTACTGCAGAACGGTCAGTAACACTATATTTTTAATATATTTGATGAACCAAGTGCAGGATAGTCAGTTTAAATGATCTCTTAGACATGTGGCTTCTGGTGTACAAATGTATATGAAGGGTGTTTCATTCAGTTAATGGATGTCTTCCCAATATTTTGGTAATATTCCCCTTTAATTCTGCTGTGTCCTTTTAAATCTGTTTTAGTTGTGATGTGGGTGTGTTTGGTTATTGAAACGTGTGCTTGTCACATCTGTGGAACACAATGCATGCAAGTGATCAGGGCTCTTGTTTGCCAGTTACTCTACTGGATACGTAATCATGCATCCCTGGTAAATTGTTGATGAGGTACAGGGATCGAGGAACGTCTTCAGTCAGTTGTCAGAGAAGTTTCACAGTTGCAACTTGTTTGCGGGTGATATGTAAAGTGTGTGGAATGTTACACAAAATGTGTATTTGGGACCATGAAAATAGAGGTGCTGAGTGTTTCAGCGTTGTTACTTGTATGTGTGGATGATAACCCATTTGTACAGTGAATATATGCAAAGTTGCATAATTTAATATGTGTATATGTGATATGTATAAAAATGGTATCTGAAATGCACAATCCAAGAATGTTGTTTGTTACTCATGATTTGATTGCATATAAAACAGTACCATTGATACATAACAAGAAAATGGTTAGATAATGCTGGGCACGTTAAAATATAAAACACCGAGTACCACATCTCAGTTTATTTATTTGTTCCCTGTCCTGGATTATTCCCATACATTTAGGTATTAATTAAGACCCATAATGTAATTTAATAGGTTCTATCTGCAAGTAATGATTGATGTATATATAAAACTTTTAACTATTACCGGTAGTTCCTGTCTCTGGATTATTGTTTTTGTATTCAGTTTGTAGCGTCAGTGGTAATCACGGTTTTATGCAGGACCAAATTTTTGTCAGTCCCACATTCTGGTGGACAAATGGATGTTAACTGTTAAGTCAGTTGACAATCTTTAAATGTGTCTGATAACCTGAATTGGACTACAAAAACATGGGACACCATTTACACCCACTTCTAAGGCATCAATGACAATATCTAAGGTTTTGGAAGACCTTTTTTGCTCCTTCATTATTTGTTTACACGTCCAGTCATTTCAACCCGTCCACAACCGGACTTACCCATCCAAACGACAGGTGGACAGGTCTCTGCATAAAGCTATGGTGGTAATATTTCTAGTCATCTTTGCTTGTACACGTAGCCTCATCTTATTAGAGGAGTATCACGCATCACTGGCAAACTTATTACTATTCTTTGCAATATGAGCTGTATTACATGGTTGCCTTTTGAGTTTTTTACCCTAATTGTGTTTCTAAGCAAAATTGTCAGGTTTGAGAAAGATTCCTTGTTAGACAACACATCCCATGACGCAAATATTTCTGCTACTCTGCAATCTGTCAACTATTGTTACAAGGAAGTATAGTTACAAAGGGAGGCTGACTGGAAATGAACCATTAAAACCACACATGTCAAGTGGTCACTACTTCAGCTGGACTTGCTGTATCAGTGTGTACTATAAATCAGTGTAATTATTGTGCATTACGGTTCCACAAATCCATGAGAATAATTGTTTAAACGCATCTCCTTAAATTCAAGTGGCTTGTGGTTTGCCGTACAATGGGTGGGAGAGATTATGAAAAGAGCAACATACACGTTACCACTGTAGACAACTGAAGAAAACTGATAAGAAGGTTCATATTTTAGGTTCATCTCTTTATTCGTACATATCAAGACAACATCATATCACACAAACCGGGCAAAGCTGCAAAATAGCTACATGATTGACTGCAGCAGCTGTAGTTCCATGGTGACAGCCAGGTGGCATGCTGACATCACCTACCATGGTCACATGACGAGACTGCTGCGAGATGAAAAGTAAACTTATAAAACTGTTTACTGAGTATCATTCCGTTGGTGGCAGTTTGTTAGTGTCTGTAAATAACCATCTTTGACGTTCTTGTTTATATGTATATTTTTATCATCAATAATGTGATCCAGTCCTAAGCTCAAGTTACTTTCTCTACAGCGTACCTTCCTGTGTATAATGAAACAGCTTTGAACCTGGCCATGAACTGATTTGGATGTGTGCGATATGACACACTCCTAAGAGAGATTCTGGCTTAGTCTGCAGACACGTAATGACAAAACTAGCAATGACATGCACATTAAAAGAAAGACGAGTGTAAAAATTTGACACCACACATGTCACATACAACACAATGACAACTGTCAGTAGACTGACGCATGTGACAACCGCCAGTGAAGTGACGTGACAACTGTCAGTATACCGACGCGTGACAACTGCCAGTGTGCACTGACACATGACAACTGTCACTAGACTGACACGACGGCCAGTATTTGAGACAACAATGTCTCCTAAAACACCATAGAAATGTAAACATCTCCACTGCAGTCTAAAAACAGCAAAGCTACATATAATATCGACCTTCTATAATAGTATAAGATAAATCGTTGTTGTAATGACTGTTTTAAATACCGGTATGCGTGACAACTTCCAGAAATGTTATGTTTTTCTGCACATTGATTAGATATCTAGAGAATGCACTTTGCAATAGTTTTACAACTTTGTGGCCGCTTCATCTAACCAAGGCATTTACTGCCGTCTCCGTATATCCTTCCTTGTTTCTACCGATCATCTAACTAGGCTAACTTTGATTTAGTACCAGTTTCATTTCCTAACTGCTGCACATACATGCATGAACTTTCTTTGACAGTTCATATGCGCCACCTGATAGTATAGCAGAACTCTGCCTTTTGTTTGATATTATAAGGTCTCGTTATTGTGGTTTCTTTCGGCCATGTTCCTTCCTGAAGCTATCGACAACAACGCATTACATTTACGTCCTGCATCCACCACTAGGTGGCTCCTCACATAGGTGGACCGATCCTGTACATGTCACTCCGACGACATGCGTTACCATAGTGCTGATGATTTGCCACCAGGTGGATTCTGACAGCGAGTGTGTGGTCGTCTCGGGGTCTTGTCGTCAATCTGAGCGCCTGTGTGCACAGAAATGTTACCAGTTTAAAAACTGCTCATGTACAACTTGTATCACAACATTCAAGCCATTTTCTAGAAATCATCACAATGTCAGTTCATAGGTTGCGTCTGCAGGGAATATAACAGTTCAACATCACACACGCACGCACGCACGCACGCACGCACGCACGCACGCACGCACGCACGCACACACATTATTACATGGCACCACAAGACATCATCAGTAATGATGGCAACTCAAGATTTAGTCAGTAACAGGCAAGGTTGGGTCCAAATAAGTATTTAAGTACAGAAATGTGTATTTGTAATCATAAAAGTACATGTATTTGTATTTTAAATTTGGACGGTATTTGAAAGTATGCTACAAATACAACCAAATACACATATTTTTACCAACAAAAGGCAAGGCTGACTGGCTCACTAGTCAAGACAGAATGTTTTTCACACCTGTGGTAAGGTCAATAGTGGGCAGGCTGCACTGAGAAAATTGGCCTATGGTGAGTAAAGCTACTGGTCAGACATTAGTATCTATGAATGAATGGGAAGCCAGTGAGGCTTATCGCCATCCATAGACACAAAATCAAGTGTGTAAGCTGTGTAAACATCCTGGGCTAGCACAAAAGAAGCCAGGTTTCCTCCAATGTGTAGTAAAATCATAACGTGCAGGTATTTTAATTGTATTTCAATTAAAAAAATTGCAGTGTATTTGTATTTTAACTGGAAAAATGTAGTTGTATTTTAATTGAAATCTCGAAATGCAATGTATTTGATTTGGCAGAGTTGTATTTGATCCAAAATGTGTATTTGGACCCGACCTTTGTAACAGGAGAAACTGCACAACAGACCTAAATCTGCCATCCAGGATAAAACATTATACCTTGAGACAGCTGGATACCGAAGATAGATCAACCTTTTTGCGACTCATATTTTTTATACTTTCAGGACTGGATAAAAAGTCTTACTTTGAAGAAAAGTGACACGGCAGAAAGATATTAATCTATATACCATATTTAGAATTCTAGTAGAACAAAACGCACCGAATTTGTAAACTATCTGAAAACAAACTGCTACAAAGTTATAACCAGTCTATTTCACACTGCAGTGAATGTTATTTAGCGAAAGAGGACAATATATAATTTACCATCTACTCCTTCTATTCAATAGCTGACATACTTAGTTAATATGCTACATTTCTCTGATATCTCTAGGACCCTTAATCATCAACTTTTTTCCCTAAAACTAAGCTGAATATTGGCAAATGTGTTTTATCTTTAGCTGCACCAACAACTTGGAATTAACTCCTGATTACAACTAAATCTTCTGAAACCATAGTCACCTTTCATAACAAAATTAAAACATATTTGCTTGAAATTGCATTTCCACCATAAATGTTCATTGGTTCCATGCTCCAATTACGACTTTTACCTGCCCTGTTTATACCATTACGTGAAATAATTGTGTGCATTGCATGTCTGAGCTTGAATGTTTTAAGGATATAGGTGTTCTACAGAAGTGTTAGGATTATTATCAACAACAACTGAGACTAAGGGACACTACTGGTACTGACCACTGAGGCTGAAGCTGGACTCGTGCAGGTTTCGACCACCGCCAGTGGTGGGTGGCCGCTGGTGGATGTCATTCTCCGAGCCCAGGGGAAGTATCGGGTTTGATGGGCGTGGGGGCTCCATCTTCTGGTTGACCTTGACCACGGGGCCAGTGTACGGGTCTCTCTCCACAGCCTTCGGTTGGTTTGCCTGCAGTCACATGACCACATGTAGACATCATCAAAACGATATAAAAACTCAGGACTATTAGTTATGAAATGCATCTAAAAGAATGTGGTTTAACAATATTAGAAACCAGAAGATTGAGAGATCAGATTGAGGTGTTTAAAATATTGAATGGGTACGAAACTATTGGCAGAAATATTTTTTTCTTGGTTAAGAAAGAGAGAAGGACTAGAGGACATGGAGTTACATTAGCAAAGATGCAGCGAAGAATATATATTAAAAAATGTTAATTTTCACAAAGAACAGTAAACCAATGGAACAGATTATCAGCTGATTGTGTAGGTGCCAGTAATGTTAATATATTTTAAAATACAATCGACATATACCTAAGAAGGGCGATGTACACTTAGATAGATAGGTTGGACTCACGATAAGCCGAAGGGCTTCCCTGTCCACCTGCCATCTAGAGTTGATTCTCTTAGGTGCCAATCTTGTTAAATCTTGTTAAAACATCACATGACCACACGTAGACACTAGACACCACTGTGTCTCCAGCCAGGGCCCAAGATGACTGTGAATACTGCCATTACTGACTCAGTCCATGTTTGCCGCATCCACCCTTGTGAATTCTCTGCTTAGTCTTACCGAACAAGATTTAAGAAGATTGCCACCTACAGAATCAACTGTAGATGGCAGGTGGTCAAGGATGACCTTTGGCTTACTGTGAGTCTAACATATCTATCTAAGTGCACCCCACCCTTCTGAGGTATATGTCGATTTTATTTTTAAACATATTAACATTATTAGCTCCTACACAATCAACTGATAATGTGTTCGATTCATTTACAGTACTTTCTGAAAATTAAAATGTTCTAATAAATACTCTACACTGCTCATTTGCTAATGTAACTTTCCTAATGTTGCTTATGTCAGCAGGAAACAATAATACAATATTGCAATCTTTATACAACTTACTTCTTACTGTTATCACTAATTAAACATGATTTATTCATTTATAGATAAAATTGCTAAATTCAGCATCATAACAATCAAACCACCAGATCTTAATCAACAGACTGGCTTACACGTGTCATGTGTCAGTTTATATGATTGCAAACCTGCGGCATAGATTCACGGAGATTTTACCTGGGCTCGAGCACGGATCTTGCCATAGACATACTCGCTGTTGGCCGGTGTTGGAATGAAGCGCCCGACGCCTTGTACAACATGAAGCTGGAAAGACACGGGTAGATGTGACTTTGTGACAATCAGTGACAATACAAAGGGAACTAGACTGATAACAAGGAGGGGAAAACCATCTCATCTCCCATTTATCCCTATATTGCTTAGCCAGCTATGATAGTACCTCAAAGCTAATTTAACCTCATATAAATCAAAGTACAGCAAACATTAAATATGGATTTGGTATTTAATCTAAAATATTGATTACTGTATTTTTTAAATACAAAACGAATATTGTTCCAGTTTAAGAAAATAAGCAGGTTGATTCCATATTATTCTGTGTGCTTAAAACAAATCTTAGTGGCAATGTGCCCCCATAATAAATAAATAAAGGGGGCATGAAATCTTTACGAAATAGCAAGATTAAAGGGAGGGTGCCAGCTCCTCTGCCCAGAATTGGTAGAGCAGTAATTTGTAACAGGAAGTCTGCTGTCTAGAATGTGGGAAAGTTAAACATCAAAGAGTTTGCCATTAACTCTGCTCGCCTTGGTATTATTGCCAACCAATTTTGTTTTGAACCTGGATGTTTTTAGTACCTTTTGAACGTATTAAAGGTGGAATCTTTAAAACTGCGAACCTTGTCCCGAGCTTAATAACGTAACTAAACTCAAGTTGGCAAGCAGTAAACCTTCAACAAGCATGTCGTAGTCATAAGAAGGTAATATTAAATGACTAAAATGAAACCTAGGAGCTGGCACTCTCGCCTTAACCATGGGAGAACCGAACCTACCATATACCCCCCAACCCCCGCCCCCACTTACCCCGTCCTCGTCCAAGGCGACACGGCCGCCACAGATGACATCAGTGGGGACACCGTGACATGTCATGCCCTCGAAGATGTTGAAGTCACACGCGTGGTGGTGTGTCTTGGCCGAGATTACCCTAGTTTGATTCGGGTCCCACAGGACAATGTCTGCATCAGAACCTACAGCAATCCGCCCCTGGAAGTGAGAACAGCAGACGTCAGACAATTGATGTGATGCTAGTGTATAAAATATGTTCTTCTAAGCAAGCATGTATATTTCGTAATTTTAAAATGTATGTTCTATTTCAAGAGGTCTGCCTGATTTAATATGTGACGTGTTCTAACGAAATGAGTCGTATGTAAAAAAAAAATAATACTGAGTTAGTCACCATTGGAAAGGAAATATATTAAGCTTTCCCACGGTGTAAAAGTCATGGACGTATCTCACATATTGCCAAAAATATCCGATACTGAACATGACTAGGGTAGAAATGTTCAAGCTGAGAAAAATATTTGAAAGTTTGCTGTCACGCAAGCACATGATTGAGTACATTGTCATTCTAAATTCGGCTGATTTGTTTACATTACCATCACTGAAGACTAGTTAATAAATATGCAGTTGATTTGCCAGTTCACTAAGAAACATGTCTCTATTTAACACTGCCCACATGTCCGACACACATCTCAAACAGCACCTTCTGTGGGTAGATGTTGAAGACCTTTGCCGCTGTCGTACTTGTCACTGCCACAAACCGACACGGGTCCATCTTGCCTGATGTCTGGAACACCAACCACAAGATTATCAATGTCATTTTGTTATGCAAATGTAACAATCCAAGCAACAAACTACAGAATTACTAAGACAACACGACACGTCTGTATGTAAATGAAAACAAATGAAGTTAAAATTACACATCAGTACATGATGGAAACAACAGAACGTTTGTGAGAGATTACTGGACTTCCGTTGGGGTGAGGACATCCTCGCGTGCCAAAGGGTTGCTGTGCCTGAATATGTTAATACCAGCTCGTCTCTACCCCTGGCACATCCCTTTCAAAAACTCCACCTTTAATGTCAGCCAAAGAAATTGCCCACGAGGAGTTTGGTCAGCCTCCGGTCATATGACATAATATTTTGGGTGATTTCAGCCACACACTGCTTGTGTTACATGCAATGAATAGAATGTGAATGGAACATTATATTGGGATTCACACCAGTCGTGTATCCGTCTTCAAATTGGGGTGGGTATTTGTGCTGTTCCCTCAGCAGTCAGTTGCTATAATTGGATAGTTCAACTCTGCTCAATCCCCAGTTTTACAGAGATGATCGACCGGGGGTATACTAGCACAGCAACAACCCCTGGCTTGTGGGGACGAGAGGATACAAGGTTTGACTTACGACTCCCTTCTCCCAGATGACAGACATGCGGTCCTCGATCCCGTTGACGCCGTTGGGGATCATACGGAAGTCGTCCTTCCCTAGTGCCTTCTGGTCAGCGTTGAATGTGCAGTTGTCTGTGCCGGTCAGCTGCAGGTCATTGCTGCAGGGTGGACACGGTCAGTCAGTGGTCAACAGGTATAATGATAGTAATAATAATTTACTTTATTTATACACTTGAGTCTAGTGTACGACTGTTCAGTAGTGTCTACCGAGTTGCTAAAAGAAAAGTATATATAGATATAGATATATATATATATATATACACACATAATATATATATATATATATTATATGTATATATATACACACATATAAAAAGTAATTCTGATACTTTTAAAAATAGCAGTGTTCAAATAAACATTATGGGGATAAATCTTATATAACCATAAACATCAGTAAAGTTTATGAAACCAGTATTGCTGATAAGATCACCTTGTCTCACTCCTCATGTATCAAAACATGTCCAAAACTAAGCTTCACAAATGTTTTGCTACCTTTATGCAAATTCTAAGGTATTTGTAACGATCTGAATGTACGAACAGCGATACACTCTCCACATAAGGCACGTACTTAGCGAGGAGGTCCATGAGGTAACCTGGGGTCGTGGGGTCAGGTCGCAGGGGGGGACTGAGAACATGACCCGCGGCATGGCGCCAGCATTTGTTGTAGTAGTGGTGTCCGTCAGCGCCTAGACCCGCTGCTATCGGCTCGCCAAACACTACCTTGCCTGGAGAAACAACACCACACAATCAGTTTATATACAGCATATCAACTACACATTTCCAATGAATAAGGAGTGTTATAACAATAATAATTATTCTGTTGGGTGCCTCATCCCGTGCTGTTCACAGCACTTTACACTGAGTAGCATCCAGTGTTTGTAAGAAGAAATAACACTTAATAAACAAACACTTAACTCAGTTAAATAAATAAATAAATACATACATCTGAATGAAAACAATGGTGTTTTATGTGTGTGTGTGTGTGTGTGTGTTAGTGTGTGTGTGTTAGTGTGTGTGTGTGTGTGTGTGTGTGTGTGTGTGTGTGTGTGTGTGTGTGTGTGCGCGCGATGGCAAAACTAAATAACTAAGATCATATCATTATTACTTTACCACAAAAACAATAAACTAATGAAGATCAACACTATAGGTAGGCTAGAATGTATATGAAAATAAATAAATAGATACAGTAAACATTAAACATGATCAGCTTTTGTAATGTAAGAGTTTTGGTAATCATACAAGTTATGTAAATGCAACTGTGAAAAGGTGCATCTTCAGCATATATATAAATGAGTCCAGCGATGTTTTGCTGGTAACATTTATCATCTCACAACAGAGCACAATTGCACTGAAACTAATTAAAATCATTCAAAAACAACACTGATCTGTTTGCAAACATTGCATGTTCCATCTCCATCTGCACGTGACATTTACATTGGTAATTACATTAAATTATCGCTCAATACATACTTCCCATATAACCGGTTGAATAATGTATTTAAATCAGTTAACTGGATAATTTTGATTGAATCCTCAGTAATGATAATACAGATAACAAGAAGTACTGAAATGCTAATACAACTGAAATTGTCGACAAGACCATGGGTCACCATGTCGACTAGACCACAGTGACAGTGGACCACTGTGACAGTGGACCACAGTGACAGTGGACAACACGTGTCACTAGTTGCCCTACCTTCCCGCCTCGCCTTCGACACAACGTCAGCCGAAGACTTGCTCATGACGTGGACGACGTAGAGTGGACACGTCGCCTGATTGGCTAAACACACAGCGCGGTTTGTCGCCTCGGCCTCGACCTAACATGTCCGTTGAAGAACGGGAAGAAAGGAACTCAGTGTTAACACAGGCTGATCAGTCCAATGTATAGCTGATGTAAGGCCACAATAAGGTGTTCGTCCGCCATTACCCAACCAAAGAGTACACTACAGAAATAGCATTATGCACGTTGTCTGAATTTTTGTGAGGATATATGTAGTATGGAGTGAATAGAACTGATGTTTTTGTGCAGCGTGGCACCACCAGAGCTGTCAAACTGCGACAGATAACAGTCTGTGTTTTTCTGCATATTTATACATGTGTCATTAAGATTTGTGATGTCAACATGACAGGCCATTGCCTGATCCTAGCAGGAATGAAGGGTTGTCAGGCTTAAAAGTGATTTATGGAAAAATTTAAGGCACATCTATCAGTGGGTGTTAAATATGTTGTGACATTTTTGATAACACATGTACAGTAGAACCTGTCTTCAGCGGCCCCCGCGATGAGCGACCACCTGCTATGTACGGACAGTTTTCCGATGTCCCGATCACTTTTCAACGGAAATGTCCCTGAGATGAGCGGCCACCTGGTGGACGCGGACAGCGATTTTTTGTTATTTTTCACCTGCTAGGGCGGACAGTTAACTTTATTTTGAAAAATAAATTTAGATAATATTTTAAAGATGGCGGCGACCATTTCCTGTTCAGTACAATGGATGCTGGGAACGGAGAAAGCGCGCGGGATCTCGACTCACAGTTGGTGACCCATTTCAGTCACTCTCGCAATCGATCTATAGAGCCACACTTATTTAATTTTTCTCCCAAGTTTCTAGTTATGTCGAGCGATAACAAACGTAAGATAGGCCTACTGAGTTTATGCTAAGTTTCATGTTAGTTTAGGTAAAACCAACATTTCTGAATCTCATTTATGTAGTGACGCAGCGATAAAATATTGACGTTACGCCACGGTAATCCTCGGCCTGCACGTTACCGGCGCCGGTGATGTCGAGTTACCACGATTTTGATTTGTGAATTGTATTCTTTAAGTGAATTTAAATTATTTTATGTTGTAACCTAGCGTGTGCATGTGTATATAAGTTATCAGAAAAGAAGTTTGACGGCTGTAAGAAGTCGTTTTCATGGTTAGATTAGAAAGTAAATGATCGTTTTGCGCCGCTGAAACGATAAACAAAATGGCGACCGCTGCGTGATTACCCAGACGCCGTGAGGTGGCAGCACTTTTTAGCCCCTCAGACCAAATTTTAAATCACAATCAGATAATAATAATTTATTATATTGTAAAAACTATTCAAAATTAAACTTATAATGAAACATGTCACACACAAAATATATGCAAATATTGTTGTTAATGTGTCGTCTCATTTAATTATTTTCTAATTTGTATTTTGTGCATTTTAATACTTACTTTGTTTTCAAAAGCATACATGCTATTATGGACATTAATTATTATGAATTAATCCAAAACTGTCTTAAATGACGGATTCTACTGTAATATTAAATGATATATTATTACACTTAAGTTGTATGGGTATTATAACTGTGTGTATAAAAGTGATTTATGCATGTTGTAATGTGGATTTAAATAAAAATTGTATGTTTGGGAAAAATGCCGCAAATTACTGTCCCTGTGATGAGAGGACACCTGCAATGTAGGGACACTTTTGCTTGGCTGGACAGGTGTCCCTACAAGACAGGTTCTACTGTAATCAAATTTGATAGGAAATGAAGGAAACATTATAATAGCTGCCTATGGAAAAGTCAAATGTGGTCTTACGCCAGCTCTATTCTTATTCTTCCAACACTGTGTATAACATATATTTCCAGTAAAAATGTCTGTTGTGGACACAATTACTATTGTACAGTACATCACATTATCGCATTGCTATCTCATATCGCACATTTCCTATTTGGTGCCATTGTGTTATTATAATAAATTACACAGTTTTGCTCGGACATGTGTGGACCATAACCAAAGCCAACAACTGCCTCTGAGAAAAGGCAGGCAAGCTGGTGCCTTGTTTAGACGTAACAACACAGCTGTGTCCCAGATTGATTATCTCAGGATTATCATCATGAACAGCTGGGATATGAAAATGCTGGGATCAACTCAGACAATGCAAGTCATTCGTAACTTCCACATGTGTTGGTTTTAACAGGGTGTTGCTGTAGAAGGGTTTACCGTACATTTATATCGACAACCTAGTACTACTTTCAAGAGTTCCTCCTTGAATGATATTATCATCACAACAGACCTATTTCTGCTCACTACTTAACAGTTATCAACAAGTACTGAATATTGGCTAACCCTTCAGTGTTCCCTTTACATATCGATATCTCTGCCTGTGACCAACCTACCTCCTCTGGGTGACTCAAGAGATGACCCTCAGGTCCCATAATGCCTTGGTTCACAATCTCCATCGACTTCTACAAACAGCAAGATACAAACTGTTGAATAAATGTTTTGAAAAGTATCTTTTTCATCACTTAAAATGAGGGGATTAAAACATTTATTCAACTGGAATATATATATATATATAAATATATATATATATATATCCAGTTTGTGGTCTTTGCTGTGCAGAAAAATGCATTTTTGCCCACAATCTTATCGTCATAACAAGATAACGTCAAATGCTAGGTTAGACGAACAACATTACAAATCTATCCTCCTATTCATTTTCACTATTTCATTTGTTGCATTACCCATCCATACAACCATAGTTTCATACTTAATTTTACCTTGATACTTTTTGTTTGGACTTTCAAACAGAGAAGTCTGCATTACCAGAATCAAAGAGATCTCATTACTGTTTCTGAGTAGTTTAAAAAAGTAAACAAATCAAATAATCAGATTGATAGATAACTCTCACGTCTGGCTTAACGATATCACTAAACCTGAATGCTGTTGTCAAATGTATTTAGATTTTACTCACACAAATCCAGCAAGAGAAGGGAGTAAGTACCTGTGCTATGACGTCTCCGTTCTCAGCATGGACTTGTGCGAGAGATTTGAGAGCGGCGCAGTGTTTGAACACCTGGTACAGCTCTCCGTCATTCAGCATGAAGGAGTCCTTGTACGCCATGAACATCTTGAAGGAATTGATACCTGAAATCACAACGCAAATCTAGTATTTTAACAAACAGCGTTCACTTTTGTATCAAAACAAAACATTAACAAAATCAATGTTCTTTACAATGAATGTTTTTATTTATATAATTATACCATACAAGATTTCTGTCAGTGTCCTAAATGTGTCTAAACACTAAAGTGAAGTACTTGATATGTGAAATGCTATGTATTTGTCTATGCTATAACAACATATACAGTCAGCTAGGTTAATTACTTGGGATGGGGTGTGTGGTGGTTACAATATAATACAAATGTTAAGGACCTGATACAGGTCTACAACAACATAAGTTTATAGCCTCAATTATAATTATGTAATCTACTTACAGCTACTAGTCATAGAGAACTGTAGTAGATGTATTCAACTGCATAATTAGTTCTTACATTGAATGTTTACGTAAGTGGATTCTCATAATGTTCATGAATGACACAATTTGATCATAACTCGTTTCAGACCAAACATTGCATAACAAAACACTGTGACACCAGACATTGTAGATCCATTCAAACGTACACACAAGCTGTGGCTTTATTATTTATATCTTACACACGTCACAGAGTAACATCCACATGTTATGTCTGCAAACGTACAGTTATTGTATTCTATGATTATGAAATATAATTTCTACTGGATTTTTTAAATTCTAATTCTAAAACATTTTAAATATGGTGCATATCATGATATAAGAGTCAGTCATTTGCATGTTTGTTATTTCATGGTCCTTTCAATTGAGATCAATTCCATTATGAATAACATATAAAACATGCCGTGTCACAACTGATACTTTCAGTCAAGTTTGTTCAGTCAAGTTGTCAAAAAACTACAATGTCAACATGAGATCATTATACACCACTTTAATGTCGAACATCTTACGGTAATCACCCTAACCAATTCATGTTGATATGGGACATGGGATAGACAAATATATAACCTTTTAAATATCACAGATTCACTGAGGCTGAATTTATCTTCACAAGACAATATCTTCTATTTCTCCTTCAACGTGCTAGAGTATTTGATCAAACTAATGTTTCCAGTATTTTTGTGGATTTTTACCCATTCAAATTTATGGGGAGCGGTGGTCACGTGGTAGAGTGCTGGACTATCAGTCACGGGGACGGTGATTCAATCCCACCTGCCGCCGTTTCGAAACTTGGGCAATTTCGTTCACCCCACATTTGCCTGTGTCTTTGGGAATGTACACTAAAACCCGGTGGTCCCTTCTATCTGGTGTCTATGCCAGGGGACGTAAAAGATCCCACGGAGGGGGTAAGTGTGTAACCTGTAGTGGACTCACAAATTCTCGTTTCACTTTAAACGCCCTGCAAAGGGCCCCATCCAGTATGTGAGAGAAGAGAAAAAGAAATTCGGACTATGAGCACTGAAATAAAACTTGATAGTGAACCAAGATAAGGATGTTGAGAAGAATCAAAGGAGTAACATTGAGAGACAAAGTAAAGAGTGTGGACATCAGAAAGGAGCTGGGTGTGAGTAGCATACAAGAGAAAGTAAGAGAAATGAGACTACGCTGGTATGGACACATGCAGAGAATGGAAGAAAACGAAGTGAGAGCAATTGGTGACATGAGAGTGCCAGGAAAAAGGCCAAGGGGGAGACCAAGAGGGAGATGGATGGATGGCGTCCGAAGGGATATGCAGGCACTGCGGATCACCCCGGAGGATGCCCAGGACAAAACATTCAGGAAATCAAGAATTCGGGCCGCTGACTCCACTTAGTGGGAAAAGGCGAAGAAGAAGTGAACCCCCTTTTACTACGTAAAGGAGACATTGTAGGAAAGAGACACAAGTGACTCACCCTTCTCCTGGACAAGTGTCTGCATCTCCTCGGCCACCTTCTGACTCCACCAGGTGACCCCCATGTGGAGGGAGTAGTCGCAACACACCTTCTCATCCGCCCAGGTGCGCCACTGCTCATAGGCCTCCAGGAGAGACTCGCCCTTCTGCTCTATCACAAAGTCCACTGAAACACACAAAGTCCACTGAAACACACAAAGTCCACTGAAACACACAAAGTCCACTGACACACACAAAGTCCACTGAAACACACAAAGTCCACTGAAACACACAAAGTCCACTGAAACACACAAAGTCCACTGAAACACACAAAGACCACTAAAACACACAAAGTCCACTGAAACACACAAAGACCACTGAAACACACAAAGTCCACTGAAACACACAAAGTCCACTGAAACACACAAAGTCCACTGAAACACACAAAGTCCACTGAAACACACAAAGTCCACTGAAACACACAAAGTCCACTAAAACACACAAAGTCCACTGAAACACACAAAGTCCACTGAAACACACAAAGACCACTAAAACACACAAAGTCCACTGAAACACACAAAGACCACTAAAACACACAAAGTCCACTGAAACACACAAAGACCACTAAAACACACAAAGTCCACTGAAACACACAAAGTCCACTGAAACACACAAAGTCCACTGAAACACACAAAGTCCACTGAAACACACAAAGTCCACTGAAACACACAAAGTCCACTGAAACACACACATATATATATAACATGTACACCCTTCTGCTCTATCACAAAGTCCACTGAAACACACAAAGTCCACTGAAACACACACATGCGTAAGAGTCAATGTCAACTTACTATGTGTAAAGTGTTTTTTTAAGATTTTGATGTACATAATTATCTATATTTTTATGTTTTAGTGACTGTATTTAAGTATATTTTACGCATTGGGTGCTATATAAGTATTTTTTTTTTTTTTTTTTTTTTAATATACTGAAGTTAATAAAATTACCTACTGAAGTGACACATATATATGTATGACAAATCCTGATATCATTCTTATTGCCAGTCAATCCAAAGAATTGTCACTTAGCATAGCTTTATCTAGAGACCCGTCCACCTGTCATTTGGGTGCGTAAAACTATCATTGGACAGGTGATGCATGGGTAAAAATATAACAAGCAAAAATATCTTTAAAATCATATATATATATATATATATATATATACATACATACATATATATATATATATATATATATATATATATAGTCAATTATTCTTTGAAAATGGGTGCCAAATGTTCACAGTTTATTTCAGGTCACAATACGCATCATGAATGGGTTGTATGTGTGTGAGTTAACATGTATGTGTCTAATACAATTTGTTTGAATGAAAAAAATTGCATCTTGCATAAAGCCCTATGTAGAAATAAGAAAATTGAGGTGAGAAATTATTAATATAAGTTATCTGTGAACAAGTGGCTTTACAGCGGAATTAAAAGTGGACCTTTTCGTTTTTGGATGGGTAGAATTACTACTAGATGGTGGCAAAAATGTGATCGTGCATAAAGACCAACACAGAAATAAGCAAATTAAAAGTGGATTTTTCTTCAACTCATGTCCTTGTCAAGGAAACTAAAAAATCAAACTTATTACGGATTTAGATGGACATAAAGCTACTAACCACTGTGCATGAGACAATATTCAAATGCAACATGTAAAAATAAATCTGGTACAAATGTAATACGAGCATCCATTGTGAAAATCAGTAGTCAGTGTATCAATTTCATTCACTACGAAAGCACATTACTAAAAAAGGGTACAGTCCAACATGGACGGTAGTCATTATATTAGTCATTATATCCGTGACCCGAATGTAAGGTAACCTAAATGTCATGACAAATGACAGATAATTGGTGGATGCAGAGGACATGTGAGGCACTGAGTGGATGATCTGATGTCAATCTGAATGACTCAGATAGCCATTATGATTTACATAGCCGACATTAATTTGTGGCTCTGATATTAATAGGTTTTGTTCAGCTCGCTGTACTGCAAACTACGTACTAGTACTACTTTTTATAATGAAAGTAACTTAACCATTATTTCTATTAAGAGTCTGAACTTATTTTACCACACAACACTTTTATTTTGTTATATTATGAGCTACTTGTTGTGGTTTTATGCTTGAAAAATATTTATCATATATATATATATATATATATATTTATTTAATGGTGCTTTTTGTGAAGCATTATGTGTTTTGAATAAAGGTTCCACTGATCATTAAAAGATATGTACACCATTAATGTACTCATTAAAAATAACCTGTTCCAAATAAATTTGTAAAAACTGTGACTTATCATTCTAGAATCTGTTAAACACTTAGCATTCACACACTGGGCAAATACAGACGAGTGTGAGATATTAGTTGATAAATATACGGCCGATAATGTGATCGCAGGCTGCACTTACTGATCATGGTTGTGCCTCCTGCTATGGCGGCCTTGGTGCCGTGGTAGAAGTCATCGATTGAGACGGTCCCCATGAAGGGCATCTGAAGGTGGGTGTGGGTGTCAATGCCCCCTACAATAACAACCAACATTTTCATTTCAACATCACATAATTGATAATTCCAACCACTTCAATTTCAATGTCCACTAGAGGGCTAGTCAACCATAGAGTACATTTTTTTCAAGCAAAATTTTATATCATTTCTGTAAATTTAACGGAAGAAATAAAGTGGCATTAACTAATCATATTGGCAGCTAGTGCTGGTTCGATACCAAAAATATCGACGTATCGCTTGCGAAAGTTCGATACCGATATTTAGTGGTATCGCGATACTTCGATATTTTTGGTATCGAACGCCCACTATTCGATACCTTCGATACCTTCGATACCTTCGATACCTTCGATATTTCGATACTCGACACCGAGTCCATTCGACGAAGTCGATGCGAAGGCGCAACATCGTTGTTGGTGACGACGTTGTTTACAGGAGCTATCACTACAGCGCTTCGTAGCCTAAATTGACTTAGGCGTGGTTGTTTAAAAAATAATATAACATAAAATGTGAATTGTTTTCTAAAACTTTATTGTAGAATTAGTCTCTATAATAACTGTTTTCTGTGTGCGATCTTAGCGTAGGTCAGACTTCACTTAGCCTCGTTACCCAAACCAAGGTTCGTATGTGACGCTCTCGTTTGGTGGCAGTACCATGCCATCTTTCTCCCTACTTTATTTACGGTTACGCGTACAAAAACACACATCCTATAGTATTTGTATAGAGTGTTTATTGCACGCACTAGTATTTATGAAAGTAGTTTAATAATAATATTATTAATATAAATATTTATTCGAGCGCGATGAGCAGGTTATGTTTATCCGGGTTCCGTTTGGTGGCGCCACCATTTGCCGTACACGATGCCCACAACCAATGCGAACGACAACAAGTCGCAACGTTCATCGCTAATAATTTGGCAGTTTTCCAACAAAGAGTGTCTGCTGTGCTAGAGGCATCTCAAAGATAGCGGGGGAAATACATCGAATTTGACGAAACATGTCACCATTCAAGAAGCTATCAAAACGTGATGATCAATTTTCATCGTATGGCGTCGTCGACGTCGTGGACAACGTCGCATTCGGCATTGGCTATTGCCATTGCCATTGACTCGAGAACGTATTCTATCGAAATATTCGACAGTGAGCGAGCAAAGGACATCTAGTTGCAATCGAAGCGAATCGCCATCGGTTGCCGAATCTACTAAGTAACTGCGGCAAACATCGCCAAGAAGTGACATACACGACGTGACTGATTAACGATGACGTTGTGCTTACTTTACTGCATCTACTGTCACTCACTGTGACACTGCCAGTCAATGAGTCATTGGCAGTGGCCTAACAGATTCACCACTGACAGAGCCAGAGGTAGAGGAAGAAACTGACCGGTTCTTGAAAACAGTTGCAAAAACATTATGGGGCTTGTTATGTGTACTTGATAACGTGGTAATTTAAGTTTTATATAAAAAACAATTGTGTGAACTGGGAAGTGCAATTGTAATTTTTATTAATATATGTTAAATCACAATTATCTTTACGATACAATTAATTATAAAACAGTTATAACAGTGAGTGTGCAGCTGTGCTGGCAGTGGCACTATAATAAGTGATAGGTGTATTTATATTTAATATAATAATAACATATTATTTGTATGTTATGGTTTAGCTGTGTTTGTTGATGGTCACTTTAGGAGACACATTGAATTGAAATTAAGCTGCTATATTATAGTATATTTACAAACAGCTGGGGTGAAGTAGTTATTAATTTAAAATAATTCAGTGCAATTGATGAATTTATTTGTCACAAGGTATTTTATTGCAGTTGTCTTTATTGTTTTAATTTTATATTACAGTTACCTTTTAGTTTTACAACAGTAATCAATTATATTGAAATTGTTGTTTGTTTACTTACATAAAATGAAAATTGCATTTTAATCATTGTTTGCATGACTATAAAATTATCACATATTTACCTACTTGTAAGTGAAAAATTGTGTGTGTTTCTGTGGCATTAGTTTAAGTGGATAGTAGTGTGTTTCTTTGGAGATCTCTACTGTACTGAATTACACTTACAAGGTAAATTTTGAGAATCGAATAAAAATCTGGTATCGATTGATATCGAAGAATTCTGGTAACGAACCAGCAATATGTCGATCGGTATCGAAGAATTCTGGTATCGAACCAGCACTACTTCTGTTGCATGCATACTGTTTCTACTGGGAACTGTGTTCTATCTGAATATTAGACTTACAACGTAAGTATCGAGTATCGAGTATCGAACAAAATTCAGGTATCGATCGGTATCGAACAAAACCTGGTATCGAACCAGCACTATTGGCAGCATACTACCGTGCTGTTAAATAGACATGTAATATAGGTGGATAGTTTTCAAACAAAGTACTTGAGCGAAATGTGACATGCAGGAGATAGATAAGCCTATTGTTTGAATGCCGTACTATGTAGTGAGGTATACCATTGCATGTATGATATAGTTTCTCTATTTGACTGTGAATGAGTTTATACAAATGTAGATAGCCTGCTGCCCATACTGATACACATGACAAACAGGTCTACTTCCAAGTTTATTTCACTTTAATATATCTCATCATGTTGCCAGGCTGCACAGTTCACAAGCCACATGAAGAAGTTTCCCTCTGACGGACCCACTAAGCCACTAAGTCTGTGCCTAGTTGTCACCAGTCCAGGATGTCATGACATGCCTGTCTAGCCAGGGGTCTTTTTTTAGCAGTAGGGTATGTGTCAGTGGGGTAGCTCTAGTCACTGCTACTACAACCTACATCTCCCAGGTCTGTCTAGGGGCAGTCACAACACACTCATCTTAACACACCATCTGAACCTACCCTCACCCCAACACCCCCCATCTCAACTCTTCCTGACCTCAACACTCCCCATCTCAACCCACCATCATCTCAATCCACCCTCATCTCAATCCACCCTCATCTCAATCCACCCTCATCTCAATCCACCCTCATCTCAATCCACCCTCATCTCAACCCACCCTCATCTCAACCCACCCTCATCTCAACATACCTTCATCTCAAAAGCACCTCTCAAAACACCCTCATATCAACATACCTTCATCTCAATCCACCCTCATCTCAAAACACCCTCATCTCAACATACCTTCATCTCAATCCACCCTCATCTCAAAACACCCTCATCTCAACATAACCTCATCTCAAGACACCCTCATCTCAACATACCCTCATCTCAAGACACCCTCATCTCAACATACCTTCATCTCAAGACACCCTCATCTCAACCTACCTTCATCTCAAGACAGCCTCATCTCAACCAATCCTTATCTCAACATACCCCAATCCAAAACCCACATCTCCACCTTTCATCTCAACCCAGCCCATCGCAATCAATTTCTAAACCTGCATCTAAACCTATGAAAATCTCTTACATCAACCCAAAATTCCTGGTTAAAACCCTAAACCCCTCATTGGCCTGTAAACACTTGATAGGATCCCTAAACCCATTGTATGTAGAAGGAGACAGACCCCAGACTGCCAAGCACTCATACTCAGGAAGTCAGTCAATTACATGGCAGTGAAAGTAGTGTTGCATGTAATACACCAATGTCACTGCAGGGTCAACATCAAGCTGTGCTGTGTATTCACCAAACACACAGTCTTTGTGCCAGCACCAGGGAGATGCTGCAGTGTGGTTTGGAATGGCACATGGAATTTTGTTTTTGTTTTTATGCACAGATTATTGTGTTTTGCAGACACATTATTACCAGTAATAAACGTATGTTGTGTGCTGCAGAACCTTTCCAACCCAGGGCAGTCTGACTATGCCACACTGATCAACACACTGACCAGCACATTGACCTGCAGACTGACCAGAACATTGATCAGCAGGCTGTCCAGCTGACTGACCACAGGTTGACCAGCACATTGACCTGCAGACTGACCAGCTGGTTAACATGCAGGTTGACCTGCACACTGACCAGCAGGTTGACCAGATTACTGACCAGCAGGTTGATCAACATGATTTTCCAAAGAATCCAATTCTAAGTCAGACGTGTCTGTCTCCTAGGTAGGGAGGTGCCTGTGTGACACTTTCAAAAGATGATGAATAAAAAACAACATCAGAGGACAACCACCATTTCACACATACACCCACAGGCACAGATAGGTCCATGTTTACTTCTGGTTCATGTTTCATTTTGCTCAACCTTTTCCAGAACGGACAAGACTGTTGGGGTGTAGGCTTAGACACATTGGCTTCGATGCTGTCATTTTGCATTATGGAACCAAACAGAGGCTCCGGCTCCGGCCAAAATAGCGGAAGTTCTGGTGCGATGTTATATTCCCTGAGCAACTTCAAAATCTGCCCCAAACATGAGCTCACAACCGATTTTTACTGGCATTGACAGGAGACTGACCACAATCTTTACCCAACTACCTGAGCCACCCACCTGGAATGACAAGCTTGCCCTTGGCATCAATGGTTCTCGAGCCTCCAGGGATGGTGAGGTTTGTCCCAACTTGTCTGGAAATCACAAGTAATACATTGAATAAACCAAGGCACAGGGTTGACACAAGGCACATCAGTTGGACACCGCATCAGTTCACAACTAATAAGGTATTTATCATTAGCTAATCGTCTCGTGATAGTTTTCTCAACATGTCTTCTGTCCCACAAACATTTTCTAGCCCAGGAGCTGTTATTTTTTATTCAGACATGAGTAGTTTTGTATATACCTTTCACGTGGTCTTCCTGATCTTCTGTAACAATTTTTTGGTATTTATGGCCATCTATATTTTAGAAAATCATGTAACGCATAAACAAAACTGGATTATATAATTACTACGATAAAATACATTGTGATATACTTTCTCCATATGATTTACATATCACTAAACATCAAATAAGTATTGAATTAACTGTAAAAATTAAAACCATAAGAGGATGCAATTATTCAGTACTCACTTGATAATGCCATCTTCGATGTAGATGTCTGCATCAAACGAATGGTCGTCATTGACGACGTGACCTCCTTTGATGAAGAGTCGTGACTGGGCACTCTGTAACAAGACAATGGTGGTGAGGGAATATTGACACAATGTTTACTGATGCATGGCTTCTAAAAATAACAACTACCTCCAAAAAATACTGCCTATTGCTTATGAACCTTTATGTTAATAGTAACACTGCTTAGTTATTATGGATCTGCAATGATGGCAGCAATAAAACTAATTTTACGATGGAAATGAAATCAGTACTAATCATACCATATGTTGGAAACTTCTAAATCACTGCACAAAGATACAGTATTGTATAATCCTAAACTTACATTATTGTTATCAAAAGCAAACTTGAAATCGTAAAAGCCACATTCCCATGGCTATGTAAAATGAACACGAACGAAGGAAAGATTTACATAAAATATCTTAAATATTTGTTAGGAATAAGCCAAGAAATTCCTTTTCAAATATCTAGCAAAAAAATGACTTTTATGGACCAATATTCTCTTAAAGTTGCAAAGTCATGTTCAAAATGTCTGCAGCTATCAGGTTCGCATACACAGGAAGAGAGCAAGCTGGCAGTGAGTGAGCCAGGGAGGAAGGAACGATGAATCAGAATGTGATGGAATAGGCAAAAACTGGAGCAGGGAATAGCAACTGCCATTCAGCGAACAAGTAACCATGGTAACGGGAAACAAAAAAGAAGCGAGCCAAGGTAGGCTGTCAAACTGATAGAAGTACAGCAATGACAATAATGTATCCGGACACCTAAAACTAATTAGATTTTCAGCTGTCCAAAACCATACAATGCAAAAAGTTTGATGTGCAAAAACGTCCACTCATTATGCACTCAGAGTATGTATTCAGAAAGGTAAACATTATAGATGTCCAGAGGCATGCAGAACATTGTAGATGCTTAGGGTACCCTAAACATAGCATATGAATAGATACACTCATTATAACAAAATATATTATACTGTATTTATGCTGGTTACTTCATTTATTGCTGAAGTTTGCTCCTAGCAAAATATAAACTTTATACATTTGAAGTAACAGTACTGTAGACTATACATTACGACAATGACTGCAATTGAAACCACATTACTCATCAAAAATTAACTTGATAATTATACACACATACAAAAACCCGATACTCAGTGTTGCTGTAGTAAATACCATTCACAATGTCTCTATGAAACATGTTCCTAAGTATTTAGCACAGAATCAATGTAGCCTGGTAATGACAAAGGATGACAACACGTCAACATTGGACCATCAATAAAGGTGACAGAGCTGTCACAGATCATGCAGATCCTGCACCTAAGATGAGGACACAACCAGATCAAGCTAAGCCATTCTTGGCCTGCTATGACATGTGCTATCAATGAAAAATACATCCTGCAGGTTTGGTAATCCAGATGTTGATCATTATTCATTTGTTCAGTATATCACTTTATGTGAAATTGCTTCTATATAACCACTGTTTTATGGAGAATATCTTCTTCTTTCTGAATCTTCTTCTTCGCCCAAATTATTGAGGTTAACATATGAAACTTGATATTCCATTCACGTTTGAGGCAAGACTGGGCAAGCATGTAATTCAACTGCTTACAGCTCTTGCCATAAATAAGAAACTTGCACTGATGCATGACTGTGCACTTTACAACATGCTCAGATGTCATGATATGGATTCTGGGGAACTGGGTCATTGTGGGGAGGGGTTAGGGTGGCATTGCTGGGGGTAAATACAGTACAAGGTCTATTGGTTTTATAAATTTAATTAAATATACATTTAATTTACTCAGAATATATACAAGATTTTAACTTTACTAAACAATGAGATTGTTTTGAAAAGTTCATTGTTAATGTCAGAATATCCCATTGATGTATTAAATTCTGCAGCCTGCATTCTAACAATGGCTCGCCCTAATGGAGACTCTGGTTGATCTTAATCTACTATTGAACACTGGCCTACAAAAGCAACAATGGCCATGGCCACAGGAGTAACATGGCATCTTTTTGGCAATGAATTACATTATGAGCCATTTGACAGAACACACAGGTTCCCTGTTTAGGGAACAACCTTTTCCCTCCATAATAAGAATGATCTTAACATTGACTGATCTAATTTGCAAAACTGTTAAAAAATCTAAGTAAGTGCTATAGTATTTTAAGCATGTTTCAATCAATGTTTTAGGTGATCTTATTGTCATATTATGGCAACTTATTCAATGTGCACCGACGATAATGCCAGTGTTGGTTGATCAAGTACTCCCAAATAAGCATGATAAGCCAATACAAACACAACCAAATCTTGGAGCCATGAACAATATACTCCATAAATTCATTAGTTGTTAAACTAATTAACAGACTTGGTCAGAACAGCAGTCCAGCAGAAGCAGCATGAGAAAGCAAGCCCAGACACAGCCAACATTCACAGACTGCTGGTTGACAGATGTACAGATAGGCACTGCAGCTGCCAAAGCCATTAAAAATGCAGCCAGACACATTGGGATCAGGCCTAAGTATCCAATAGAATGGGAGATAAATGGTATCAGAGGCAGGCAACTGAACAAGATTATTCATCCAATCGGCAATGTTTTCTGGCAGCTTCCTGTGGGAGCCAAACGCAAACACTGGGATAATGAAAATGAGGGCTCCAGCATCATCAGATGCATAAGTCAGCATTTTATACATGATTCATTGATATATAAAATGAATATACAATAAATGCATAGCCATCATATACATTGGTTAATGTAACGCACTATTTTGTGTTTTACTGCTAGTTTTATAAATTATTAAAATGATAAATAAACATAAAAGGTCCGGTTTTGCTAAAACAATATCATATGCAGGAAAGAGTTCCATTGACCAAGTGAGGGAGATTGGATGCAAGATGGCCGCATGCCTGAAGCACTGCCTCATACTTGCAGGTGACCTATCCTCATGACAGGAGATGTGGGCACACACTCAGCAGCACCAACCTAAAACATAACATGCTCCAGAAGCCAGACACTTCTGTCAGAGTAGACTGTAGTTATTAGGACAGAGAGAGTACAGGGTAAGCCAGACACTGAACTGTCAGAGTAGACATTACTAGGAGAGAGTACAGGGTAGGAGAAACACGTACCAGAAGCCAGACACTTCTGTCAGACAACCGAAGCGGGACTGTCTGTCATTACTCGGAGATGGTACAAGGTAGGGGTGAAGGTAGGAGAATCATGTTGCAGAAACCAGACATTTCTGTCAGACAGTCAGATTGGACTGTGTTTACTAGGAGACAGTACAGTAGAGAAATTTGCTCCAGAAACCACAAAAACACCCTAGCCAGAATGGACTGTTATTACCACAAGTGTTGGGCAGGAGAAAAATGTTCCATAAACCAAACACTTCTGTGAGACAGCCAGAGTGAACTGTCATTGCTACGAGATAGTACAAGGTAGGAAAAACATGCTCTAGAAACCACAAAAATAAAAATAAACCCAGCCAGGATGGACTGTCATTGCTACCTGACAGTACAATGGAGACACATTCTCCGGAAACCACAAGAACACCCCAGCTAAGAGTGGTTTGTCATTACTACAGGACTACAGTAAGAGTAGCCTCATTACTATGGATGGCAGACAGACAGCTCAGTGACTTAAGTTCCTCAGCATCCCCCATTGTGACTCATTCTGTGGCATCTGTGGCTCCACAGAGGTGATGGAAGAGTCAGAGGTGACGGAAGAGTGTCTGTCTGTCTCCCCTGAACAAGTCTCATTCACTGAGGTTATAACACGTCACAATGTCAGGCCCTAGTATCCTAGGTGTAGTACTTATGTGGTAAACAAGTATAAGATGTTCAGAGTTGTTATTAAACTGATAAAAACTGATAAGAGGTCAATGAACTGATACACAGTTGTAGTAGATACCAGGGTAAGTTCAGATTTCTTAAATACCTTGTGTGTTACACAAAAACGTGCTGATCTTATAGTGGCATTCAGTTTATTTTGATATCACTTTGTAAGTAGATGCAATTTAATGTGAAGTTCACACACAACTCCCATGTTGCTGCTAATGCAAATGCCTCAGTGGGCTCCACCAATTACAATGGCCATCAATGACACCAACTGTCTGCAAGATAACATCACAATAGCTCCAACTGTTTGGTGATAACTCTAAAATTGCACTGATTGTTCGGTTTCTGGCATTTCATTGCACACTACCGGTACATGGAATCACCAAATTGGCTCCAAGAGAGACACGTTTGAATCGTGGATTGAATCCCTTCTCTATGTAGTTAAGCTTTGATCAAACGGAGCTGGAGTATAAATAGATGCCTAGCAGCAGACCCCAGTCGGTTATCTTCCTGGTGTAAGTTAGTTGACTAATTGTCTATATCGGTTAGTGTGGGTTACCTGTGATTGTTCTCAGGGACCATACCATCCGAGGGAGCAGCCTGTTAGTGTAATTCTAGGCTGGAGTCTACATGATCGGTAAAGTACAACTCCTAGACAAGACAACACATGTTCCGTCTTAATTGTCTGACGTTCTACAAGTTGTCTCTCTGTTTCGTGCTACACCCCATTTATCACATGACATGTACACATGACAGCTGACTTCGTGCACAGTGTGCCTAAACATTGTTCTAAAAAGTTTAGTTTCCTAAGGTAATAAACTTGGAGGAAGGCGACTTCAAGTGAATCAAGCACAGTACACAATTTACCACTTCAGTACACAATGCTCCCTTATACGGCTGTCTATAGAACTGTTTCATCACAGCAGCTACTGTCTCAAACTGTCATCATCTATCATCTCAGTCCATTGAGACATTGTACTTGGAGACACCACACCACACCACACCACACCACACCACACCACACCACACCACACCACACCACACCACACCACACCACACCACACCACACCACACCACACCACACCACACCACCCTGACTGTTTATGCTTTTAAGGTCAGAAATGGTTACTTCAAAGTAGAACCATTTTATGGACCCTGAAGTAGCCTTTAATTTTTCAACCCAGTTTGACGTCACAGAAACTACGATACAAATAACTGCAATCAGCTGATAATGGACAGCGGTCTAGGATATGAGCAGAATAAACTCTACACAGGGAGTATTTTCGCAGTGAAATGTTAATAATTAATAAATAAGAAACTTCTAATGCACCTAAATCCTTAGAAACCAAGCTGAGAGGCAAATCAATAAAAGGGTTAATCGATCTCAAGAGTCAATAAACAATTCCAGTTGTCATCAGATTGATTGATACTCCAGGGAGCTATGGTGGATAGGCAAGGTTGTAAACGTATGTCATTAAATGATGGCAGAATTTAGCAATATTTTCAACTGATTTAATACTAGAAGGAAGCATATTAAAAACGTAGGTGCACCACAGCAAAACCCTAATCCCAATATTAGTATTAACTTTAGGGACAAAAAGTAAATCAGAACTACCAGTAGATGATCGAAGCTAAAAAGATTTTCGTATAGGAGTAAGCAAAGAATGTAAATGTTAATTCATACTGTAAACTATAGGCAACTGACATGGAACCAGCTGGGACACATTTGGTGCTGCACAGGCACTAGGAGCCAGAATGGGCAACTGGCCAAAGAACCATTAACACCAGGTTGTAATTAGTTTAACAATTACTCTACAAGTCTCATTAGGACCCTTACAGTGATGTAACAGGCACAACCCTTGTACAAACACTACTATTACATTCACACTGGAGTTTGCCATGTAGTAGCAAGTCAAACAAACCGCAAGAACCTACTCAAAATCTGTAGTAAACAGGGTTTAACTATAAATACAAGCTACATTGGTATGAACACATATGTGATTAAATATTGACATTTCTGATGTGTGTGGGCATATATATTCTGATGCTACACGTGGTACTGAATTCGCGCATGATTCCATATAGAATTTGGTACTACTCAGACAACAGTTATCTGTAGCCTAAATTATTCCACTTGTACACATGGTGAAGGAATGCAACAGTAATGTGTATATACACTGTAACTGTTCCAAATGATCATGCGATTATCTCTAACATGCACAAGCTATCTGCCAGTGACGCTGTTGAAAAAACAACAACCACAGTTAGCTTATGTCGCCGATGATGCAACACAAATTGATGTAATTGTCTAAATGTAACCAAATTAACTCTCCAGTCAAAGAAATGTCTGATGCAGGAGGAATGCTGATTTGGTACACAGAAATAGCCACATTAATTATACCGCACCATAGAAGCAGATGGCTAGACACTGTCTAAGTACTTCTTGCATTACAGGCTGCTCAGGGATCAACCATTATTTTTTCCGTTGTCCGGTGTCCTCTTGAAATAGTGTTCAACATAAAGTACCACCGAGCATACAGTGCCTATGGAATTACCGGTCTATATTTTCTTTCATATCTCACAGAACTCAACAATAAGATAAACATTAAATGAAGTTCCTCAAGACAAGTCTGACCAGTCGCCTTGTCATAGCTTTATGCAGAGACCCGTCCACCCGTCATTCGGACACGTAAAAACGAATATGGACGGGTAAAAATATATTGGACGGGTAAAAAAATGAAGGAACAAAAAAAGGTCTTCCAAAACCACAGATATTGTTAATTATGCCTTGAAAGTGAGTGTAAATGGTGTCATATGTGTGTTTGTAGCCCATTTCAGGTCATCAGGCACATTTGAAAGTTTGTAAACTGGCTTAACAGTTAACATTCATGTGTCCATCAAAACATGTGCCTGGCAATAATTTTATCCTGCATAAAGCCCTGAGTCTTGTTCACCCACAGCTAAGCCTTACTTTAAATACTGAAGTAGAAACATAAGACATTAAGTAGACCTTTTAATCTGAAACACATACATCTGCTGACGTCTTCGTTTCAAGTCAGATTACAAGGCAAGAATAGGTCCTAAGTGGTGAAGAGAGAATGCTCATGTTTCTATAACATCAAATATGAGCTGTGTATGTGCTATATACGATAGTTTATGAACCACAAATATGAGTTAACCCAAGAATCCACGATAGTCATTCATAAATCATCATCATAATGCAAGTTTACCATTATGGTTTTTGGTTTGGATAAAAACATCAATTACAATGCAGACTCCAAAAATAGCATCTTGCTTGCCAATTTTGTCACATTAGTTGTCGTAAGATACCAGTTTACCTCAAACATATCTTAAAATAACACCCGGAGATCCCACCCAATGCAGGACACCATAACCTTGGGTTGTCCTGAATGGCTGATACATGGGTCAAGACTTGTCCAGCAAGCGTGCTCCCCATGGTGATACAGGCTACCATTATTATAATGACATCCATGTGTATCCCCATGAATACCACTGACTATGCAAATAGCCAACCTCACGTGTTCCTGGCAGGCTGAGACAAGACAGGATCAATACATTGGTCACTGGCACTGTCTACGTCTGGGCCATCTCTCACTGTCTCCCTCAATGGGCGTCACCCAGCTCCCGTTTCAGTAGTAGTCAACAACTGGAGTCAAATATGCATTTGTAATAAAATACAATCTTTTATATTGTATTTAACCTTTTTCAGAAGCCAACATTTGTATCTGACATTTGTATTTGATCAAATACACATCAAAGTACCCACCTATACAGGCTGTATATGGAATATTGCGCGAGCTTTGAACATGCACATTTTAGAATAACAAATATTGGTAAAATATGCACACCTATCCATAATATTAACATTTTGCAATTTTATCCGTTTAAGATTCTTAACACTTCTACACAACCGGTATTTTAACAGAAATTTTAATACAGCACAATTGCATTTTGAGCAAGTGTATTTCACGTTAAAAACGGTACATTTGCATTATAAATTATTTTCATATTTAACCCAGAATTGTGACAATGAGAGCAGTGACAATACTCACTGGCACTGTGATAATGATGACACTGTGACTACAATGACAGTGTGTGACAATAATGGGTGCGCTAGATTAACACCAAACTTCCTCAATCACAGACTAATTGTACCCTGCCCAAGGGGTAGTCTAAATTGAGCATTACCAGTCAACAAATGTTCTAGAAGTGTACCAATTCAACCCCAATGACTACTAAAATACACTACAGGGTGGGGCTGACCAGTCTACTGTCAATGGTCAGTGGTCACTCAGCTCATTGACATCTTAATTGTGAGGATATGGTGTCTGATCATCTACCTGCAGTTAGCCATTGTAGTAGTAATTTAACAGGAAGTCTATTGTACTGAACATGGGAAATGGAACATGTTTGAACATTAAAATTAAATGGTACTTATATCAGTCAGTCAATATTACCAATGACTCTTGTTTTTAGATGTGTTGGTGATCATTTGAGCATGCACCCATGGTTGTATCTTTCAAACTGTGAACATTGTTAAAGGCTCAATACTGTGAATATGCATATTTAAACTACAACTTACTATCATTAGCAAAGTACAAGCACCTCTGAATGGGTGCAACAGTTCTGGGCCACCTGCCTAGTGGCTCAGAGCTAGCAGAAGTGGCATGACAAAGGGTAGGTAGGTCTCTCTTAGTTATCTGACATGTGGCACAATCTACACTGACATATCTGATACTCTTATCAAAGTCATGTCACGTAGATTTCATGCATGATCATTGGAAACAGTCGACAAATGTTTTCATCACAGTCGACAAATGTTTTCATCACATTTTTTGCAGGGTGAGGTAGTTTGGCACACAAGGATTCCACTTGAGCTGCTACCCCCCCCCCCCCCCTACTTACAGAGGACAAATTTAAAGAATACACTTTGTAAGATAGAAAGAATTCCTCAGGACCAAATTTATGCTGGATTAATTTCTATAAATGATTAAAAATTTGTCATGCAATTTGTAATATTTTATCTGCTGAATGATGACATCTTTGTGACAGGCCACGTTTGTGACGGTGATACACCCAGATTTGAGGTAGTACAAATGGAGAAGATTTAGTGTTACCTATAAAATGTGTCACCTATTTAGGTTGTCCATCATGATGACCTAGAAGTATTGTGACGCACGACATTTATGTCAGATGAACTGCTCGCAAAGAACATCTAACACATGTCACGAAATCAACGTGAAAAGGACTACAATATGCCATATTTGCACTGGGAATAACGTAACCGAATCATTTGATGTTACGCTTAGATGTGGTATGTGATCTAGTGTCCACATGTCCTCAAGTCCACACAACAGTGGCTGCAATGTTTCCCCAGCTCAAATTGGCAAACAGAACGTCAGATAAGCTGCACCTTGTCAATAACTATACACCAGCATGACTGAACAGATGAACTGCAGATATGCAGATATCGTAAAATATAGTACACGACTAGTCTACACATGCCGAATATCCAATCAGTCAATTGAGCAGTTGAATGCTTGTCAACGGTGTCATTGCAAATGACTTATAGTTCGGCACACCTCAGCTGGTCGTGACAATATCGAGTAAACAGCATCAAACAAGTCACCCCCAGCAAACCACAGTCGCCCGGGGCAGCCATGGGCTGACGCTTATAAGTCAGGCGACTTGAATAGACATTATTATTTAGTGGCGATGCCATTGACATGACAGAGCGTGGTATGGGGGTGTTGTTTGCACCACTGCACACTGATAAAGCATGCGTGTGTACGCGAGTGGCTCACATTTCTGGACAGGCAAACAGCTACGGGTGATAGTAAGGTGCTACATATTTCCTTTGGGCATAATTGCATACTTGGCGGTTTAAACAAACGGTGAGCTGATCACGCTATGTAGTTATATCCGGGGGGGGGGGGGGGGTTGTATGTGTTGGTGCACAACATATATTGTATACACACATACATTAGACACAAACCAAGTGCACATTCCTCTAACATCACACTGTAATCCATTGACGCTGTAGAAACTTTGGATGTAGCAGCATCAGTATAATCCCCTTGCTGCTGTTCCAGTCATTCATGAGCTTACATCCTTTCTGAGTCCCAAGGGCTCCGTCTTGCTATGGCACTGATGTGTACAAGAACATTGATGGGACTACAGGGTCTGTGAGCCAGTAGCTGCATTATGTGCACTACCTATAGTGTGGCCTAATACTTTCCACTGCAGAACTTTGCGTATAGTATATTAACGTATAAGAGATTAACAGTTTTTCTAAGAGAACACAGAACAAATCTATGTGATTTGAGGAAGGTAAAACCAGTGTTTTAAGCAGCTTGAGGGGACATGGATGTGACAGCTAAACATCGTTCAGCGGAACCCAGATCAGTGCAAAGCCACAACATATGGAGGCATGCACCTACATGCTACAGATTGCAGCCTAGCAGCCTGGGCTTATCAACAAATCCAGAAATACCTGGGCGACTGGCTAGATAAACGAGAGCCCATGTTACCTACTCCAGACCCAGAAAGTGTATCAGGGTCACTAGCAAGGAGAGTGCAAGCAGTGACTCGGAAAGACAGAATGAAAAGCAATAATCTTATCTAAATCCAGTATCGAAGTGTTATCAGTGCATGTTGTCAGGGGTGTATACAGTTCCAACTACCTGGTGGTTTAAGCATGCCCTTAAAAGGTAACAGCATAAGTAACCAAGTCATGAATGTGCATAGTGATACATTATAAATTGTTGGCCGACTTAACAACACCACCATATTGAAAGAAATTGTTCAGACTGATAACATTGTAACATCTCAACTTCTTGACTAAATGCCACCAGCAACCAAGGAACCACAAAGGCAATTTGGCAGTGTGTGATATATAAAGTATTACACACATCAGCGACAGAATCTTGACATCGTGAGTTGTAGTGTAGGAGTAGGACTGAGTCATTACAGCCAGAAACAGACCTGGATGTAAGTTGACATGTTGAGGAGGATTTTAAAAAGTGCAAACTATAAATAAAATATGTGCCACTGGCACCTATGATAACAAAAGCAAAAGTCAAACAAAAAGGTGTCTCTAAAACCATTGTGAAGCAGCAACTGCTGTGCAACTGTCATAAAGGTTATAATTAAAGCAAAAAACACTGTTCCATCACATTGTAACATCAGGGACCTATTTCCGTTACCATGGAAACAGGAGCTGTGTGAAGCACACAATTTAATCAATAAACATATTATGGTGATGCCATTTTAATATTATAATTTGTTAGTGTGGTACAATTCAGACTGTGTAATATGTGGCAAGTAACTGACATTATCCATGCTACTAATCTACTACACAGTTCAAAGTGTGTAGGTGGCTATATGGACATGTGTACACAGTCTTTCTATGTACATCTGCTTTTAATCACCCTTGTACTGGATGACCTTGTGGGTCTCTATCATAAATGTGACAGCCTGCCCATCACAGACAGCCAAATAACAGTCAATGCAACATCATGATAAATGGGTACAATTGAATTCATAATTACGTTATCTACAGACTCAATATATATTATCCAATTAGTTTTTATTCAAATAATGTACACACAGAATGTTACACCTGTCTTAAGTTGACATATCAACAGACAGGAACTTTGGGGGAAGTTCCAGAGGCAGATCCTAGCAGCTGAGGAGAACAAATAAGCCGGAATGTGAGTGTTTGAACTAGATAACCACAGGGCAACCAGCAACCATCTCTACAAGTACAACTGACTACAAAGCCAGCAAAGTGAGATCACAGCCCTGATCTCTGCAACCTGATCCATCTAGGACAGTTACTGAGTGCACCAAGCCAAGTAGAAAGTTGGAGGCATCAGCAGAAGCAGGCAGATTCACAATAGAGACGACTGAGATTAGAATGTGGCAGCGTTCCAACAGAAGGCACAGATTTAGCCTTCAGGTGACTGCCAGAAATGCAGTGTTGCCTGTGAGTGTGGTTCTGTTACAGGAGGCATGTATTCCTGGCCAAGAGGTCATCCGTCTACCAGGGTCTGCACCACCTTATTGCGAGATGAATATTAGACAAGTCACGTAGTGGTTAAGGTCAAAACACATACACAACATCTTCATCACAAACACGTTAAGTTCATGCATAAAATTACACTGTACACTCCCATTTCCTAAAATGCAAACTTTATGCTAATCAAACACGCACACATCGAAACCGAGACAAACGTCTGCATTTTTTTGCCTTGTGGTTTTACTATAAAGGGTATAAATAAAAATGATCAACATAGTTATTTATATTTACAACAAGTGGAGCTTTAAAGTGCCCATTGTATTTCCATCAAAGCAACAAACACTCACCGAGCACTGCTGGTAGTCATTACATTTCTTACTCAATCCTGCCACTAAACCTAGCTTTTATCTACTTTTCATTGCTTGAGTTGAAACAAACAAGTGCCCACAGGCATTTCCCCTCCAGTGCCTAGTTCCCACACTTTGTTCTCCACCTACTGAGAAAAAATAACCTTACCAAGAAATCAGCCAAACAAACTGAGTTACTTTATACAATGTGTGGTGTAAAGTCATTCACATTTCTAGCTCCAACGGCCAGAGGTGAAATCAATTAGCAGATTTCTCTCTGTGACTGTGAGTTCAAGTTAACAAAAATCTCATGTTATAACAATGTCATCATCTATATATTGCATGTCTCAGTTCATACATCAACTACAAAGTACTGCTTGACTGAGTACCTCCCAAGCGTTTTCCTGCAGGGAGATAGTTATGTATGGAATTCTAGAATGACTTCCAGAAGTTACCTATTCTGAATCAGTGTTATCTGCATTCCTCATGAGACATGGATGTGTACGTGTAGGAGACACACACTGTGATGCTGATTACTTTGCCTTTGCTAACACCAACCTACACTGCAGAACAGATAAACACCATTTTGGTGCCAAAAACAACACCTGGTTTTTACAGAAAGTAAAAATAAATCTAACGTGGGTTGACCTAAAACTAACACAACTTAAATAACATGCACTTGTTTTGGGTTAGCTAGGCATGAAAGTGTAGTGTGTACATTTATATGTATGTACTTGCTTGCTAGGACCTTCTTTAATTGTTCTAGATCTAACTGTAAATGGGGGGGGGGCTTACATGTGGGGCAGCGACAGGCAGGGTGAAGTAAAGTACTGGCCACAATCACACAGCCAGTGTCTTACCTGGGGTTGATATAATCACATTCATCTGCACTTTAATGAAACCATCACACAATTACTGGCTGAATTTTGATTTGTGAGACAACAGTCCACCTATAAATGGACTTCCTGTTGAAAGCTAACCTAAATTGACGTGTAAACACGTTAACTTCAACTGAATACAATTTCACCAATTTATTGCATTGTATGTCAGAAGAAGTCCCTGCCTACATCCTCTGTTAAAGGCATCCAGCCAGCAGAATACTAACATTTCTGTTTGATGCAAATACCATAGATCTACCATCACATATTCCAGATACCCAATAAATATATATTGAGCATAAACAGGTGTAACTGAAGAGGTAGGTTATTTCCACCAGTAATTCATGTGCAATATCTGGTGATTCAGGTATAAATTGGAGAATAGTGCCTTACAGAAACAGTACTCCTGACCTATGATACAGTTTTACTGCTTATAAATTACCATTCTACTGGAATGTTCCCATCTTAATGTGGAAGTTATGACTTGTGAAGGAGGCAGGATCTAGGGGATAAGTGGTGATATCGAGCTAGGGATTAAGGCTCCTGTCTATATTCTTGAGAAACTATGAAGTCAGCTATTGAGGGTCATAAACCTTAGGAATTCAGTAGCCCAATGTATGCAGCTACTGAATATGGTAAACTGGGGTATCTTGGGACTATTCGCAGCATAGAATGCACAATACGATCACACAAGTGTGCAGTAAGGATGTGATGTAATTTTGTGAATAACCAAGAATTATATGTTGTAATCCATTAAGATATTAATATGCACTTCATGAATGGCCCCACACAATCTACTACCAGTATAGAGCAAGTGAATGTTAATACACAAGGCATACATTGGACCGTCAGACCCTCAAAGGTCATCCACATTGTTACTTGTTACAAAAGATGCTCTTGATAAACTTACAAAGTAGAAACACAGAGAGGTTGATCAGTTTAATACTTATTATGAATACATAATCAAGTGACTGCTACTCTAGACCCTTTGATCACATAGCCTGGAGTGTGGAACTGTGGTCTGTAAACGTGGGAAATCATTGCAAACATGTTAATGAGTAACTCACTTGATATGACCCCATCACCTTATGATGTTTCGTGACCACTCCCCTAATGAGTGTTATGCAAGATTCCACCCTAGAGGTACCTGGTCATGATGGATTACACTAACCTGCATGTCAGAGAACTTACAACTCGGGACCTACTTCCAGATCGGCCCTCCGTTGCAAACCTCATAACACACACGAAGTGTATTATCTTTTCAAGCAGAAGTCCAGGATCGGTTTTGTAACAACACGTATTTATTCCGTTCAACACAATACTACAATCATCTTCCCTGCGTTGCCTCTCCCCAGCCTGCGTCCAGTCTTCCTCCGACGGTATTTATTCCCTCTGCCACGAGGCAGACCCTAGCTATCGGCATGCATTACCTTTTATAGTGAGCCATGCTTCGGACAGGCTCGGACAGTAGTCTAGTCGACATATAATAATACCCACTCCGGCCGGTCAGCTACTGGCCAGCTAGGAGAGTGCGCAGCTCCTAAGTATAGCTTAAGTATAGGGCTAATGTCCCTTTCTACGGCTAGCATCCACCCAGCCTTTGGTTCAGCTAATAATAATTCCTAAGAGTTCGTCACCTTGCTCCTACCACCTTTATGTGTAATGCTTCAAATATATATCCTTTCGATTCTTACATCTCCCCCCCTAACGGTAGTGAATCACGCAGATTCACGTCAGAAGAAAAAACCCAAGAAGCGGAAGGAAGAAATCATAATGAAGCATAACAAGCACGTAGAACAGCAAGGCACAAACACAACACAACACACCAATTTTATAACAGCAACCCAAAAGTTGGAAATAAACACATACAGCAAAGAGCTGCACCACAGTGAAAGTACACATGTAGAGTCCTTCGTGCGGGAGCACTGGACAAAGATACCAGTAGGAAGATTACCCTATCCACAGCAATTATCCAGCAGCACCGCTAGACAGCAAGAATCAGCTTACTAGCCGACTATACACAATAATTATGATAAAACACAACCAAAAACTGAAAAACAACCAGCACAAAAATCAGTAGCAATGTACGACAGTCCATCTATGGGACTGTACATAGAAAACAAGTCTGCGGTTTAACGCAACAAGACTATTCCGTCGTACGCATCGATACACACACCAAATAACACACAATTTCAAACAAATCGATGCATTAAGGGCCCTTATACTTCTAGCGCTAGCATGGCCTGTGCATTTTAACTAGCATGATTGAGTAGCAGTGCGTCCTGATGCCAAAAAGCAAGAGGATGGTTCCCCCGGCAGAAAATCAGTATTTCCAGTATCGGCGGCAGGTAAGGCGTCTGCAGAGCCTGGATTATCCGGCGGAGTCGGAGTAACACGGGTGGTACAGAAGTTGTGCCGCCCTCGAAAAAGATATACACCGACACCCGCTATAGCAAAAATCATGAGTAATAACGCAAAATTGAGAAAAGGTAAGTTGTTCACATAACCATCCCATTGAATATCCGAAAATTTGCCTTCGTCCTGCATTTCGAAAAAAGTATGTAATTTAACATCGGGCAGGACAGGCAACGATTTCCACGCTGCAGCGGGGAAAAGTTGGGAAATGGCGGCATGGGGAACAACCTTAGAGAAATGAAACGGATGAACATTAATTATTGGCAACTTCCAAGCGAAAGTGGAAGTGGCCTTATACAACCTTTCCAGTGTCCAAGAGTGGCCACTAATGCGACACCGCGGTTTTACAGTTAACACGGATAGACCAGGCTGCAGATTACCTTTTATACTTGCCTGCCCCGCACAATAACACTGAAATGGTTCCCCTGGTGAGAGAATGGCAAAAGTGCCTTCCTCTAATTCCTGTATATCGTGACTTGGCGTCACGTTACCCCTAACTGTAACAAAACATTGCTTACGATGCGAATCATCGTTTGTCAGAACACCCCTGGGACAACGTAGTCCGTAGTTGTTATAAATAGGCCCTGACATACAGATAGCGGGATCGCGCCCCACACAATTCCGAGGGAGAAACATACTACCTACACGTGTATTATACGCAACCATAGGGGGTAAGCGTAATTGCATAGTATAATCTGCATGATGCATAACAGGCCATGTCCAAAAAAAATATCGTAAATACTCAACGTTATCCGTTAACGGCAAATCGGCCGTAAATACTAAACCCGAGTGGTCTTTCCACATTGGTGTAATTATGACGTTTTCATAATACCATTCTAAATGAGGGCTTGAAAAACCTAAAGAATTACCTTCGCGTACAATCTTTGCTAGTTCTGCCGGCGCTAAAATTACTTCCGTTAATCGTCCTGATTCTACCGAGTCCCTCTGTCGGTCATAGGTAGCCAGTTGCCGAAGCCATCTATCATGCAAACTGATCAGGCCACTTATAGCGTCATCAATGTTCAGACAAGCAGTGAGAACGTTCAGTCGACGATCAAAGTCGCGTCCAAACGCAGTCATCCAAGTCATGACGTGATGTTCCAATTTCGAAACGTATTGTTCCAATTCCCGAATATGCTGACGGTTCACACGAGTGATGGTATACGTGTGATTAACGAGCGTCATTAGATGATTCATGTCGTGCACAACATGTAACTCATCATGACGCACGCGCTCAATCCAACGACGCACCTCGACGACTTGGCGTTCTGTGGCGACGCCAAAGATTTTCTGGAGGATATCGCCTCCCAAATCAAATAGCGCACGTTTACCTCTTGTCGCGGCATTCCAGCCAGGCGATGTAGTAAACGTTGTAGTCAGGTCGCTGAGACGCTGGGCCCACGAGGAGCGTGAAGAGTTGACCGCTCTGTGAACCGCAACAAGTTGGTCGATGACAGTTTGAATACGTGTGACAGCAGACACCCAATTAAAATTGAATGTCGGTGCTTCAAGCGTGATATAAATGCTCCAAGAAGCAGCCTGTCGACGGATAGGAGTTCCACCCGTAACCAGAACTCCATCGGGAATATGACGGGGTGTATTAAACGGCTCTCGAGATGCCAATAACACACCAACTATTAACGCAAAAAGTGCGACACGAAAGCCACAAGATCGCATCGTGCTCGTTTCTGAACCAACAGTGAGGGTGGCGTGAGACGTCGCTTACGTAACACCCGTGTAACTGAAGGTGATTGCTCACGAGGATCGATTGTCCACCGGCCGCGTGTTCTTTGTAACACTAACCGAGGAACCGAATCGGCCCGATTTGAACTGTGGCTGCGCGACGCAGTGGCAGACCTAGTGACGTCAGGTTCAGGCGTCACAGGCCGAGCGGTGATCATTTGGGTAGGATGGGGGCGTAACCGCCTCTGCTGGCGAAGCGGCCTAGGTCTAACTTCGTCCCAGCATATATTTGGATCAACGATCCGACAACGGTCTCGGTGGATAATTTTAGTCTTACCGGTCGGTTGATGCCTGACCCACAATGTGCTACCCCGGATACGATATACCTCAAATTCTGGATCCCAGCGGCTGGTGAAGGTCAGTGGCTCGGCCGCTAGGACAACAACCGAGTCGCCTATTTTAACCTGTTTAGCGTTTGCGCGAGACTGTATGCGTTCCCTGACCTGCGCACGATTTCGGGCGGTATTTGCTCTAGCTTGCTTAAGCGTAGAAGCCAAGGTATCCAAACGAGACCCAAAATAGTTGCTATGACGGGCAGATAGTAATTTAGTCATAGGCATGCGGGGTCTACGACCGTAGAGCAGATAGAATGGCGAGAAGCCGGACGTAGAACTCACACTAATTCTATGCGCTAGCAGGACGTCAGGTAATTTAATTTCCCAATCGGCTGTTCTATTTGAACAAAGCTTAGATATCATAGATTTTATTGAACGGTGAGACCGCTCATTAATAGAATTAGCTTGAGGCCGATAGGGAGGGGTACAGCGATGTTCAATCCCCAGATTTTGAAGATATTTTTCCCACGCCTGCGCACAGAATTCGAGTCCATTGTCAGTAATCAAAATTTGTGGAAAAGAATGAACAGGAAAGAAATGTGTGGCAAACGCTGTCCACACACTAGCATTAGTCTTATCTTTGATAGGGATCGCCTCCACCCACCCGGTATGGTGACACATAATTGTTAAAATATAACGATTACCGTTAGTGGAGCGAATATATGGGCCACTTAAGTCTGCGGAAATTATGCTCATTGGAGAATGTGGAATTTCCATTTTCCCAAAGGGGACCTTATCACGGTGTTGTGAATACAACTGGCAGGTAGCGCATAACTTTATAACCTCTTTAATGTCTCGTCTCATACCTGGCCAAACATACGCTTCTAGTACGCGATGAAAAGTCTTCATAATCGACATATGGCCCACTTCTTTATGTGCCCTGATTATAACATTAGAGCGATACACCTTAGGTAGCATTAGTCGTGGATATGTAGCTGCAAGCGGATTAGGTCTACCGACACTATACAAGACACCTTTTATCAAGGTATAGTCTGAATCCTCATTAACTGCAAGCATACGTTCCTGGGGGAATTCCTTTTCTTGGGCCGCTTTTATCGTGTTTAAATCAATACCATCATATATTAACGGCAATACATCTTCCATGCGGTCCTCCTGCAGAGCGTCTGGCGAAATCCAGTCCTCATTATCTACGATACCAACGTAATCTGGTTGAACTGTATGTGGAGGCATTCGAGACAGTAAATCTGCGCGCACATTCAATTTGCCTTTGTGATAACAAATTTTGGCTCCAAATTCAGAAAGCAATATACTCCATCGTTGAATTCGAGTATTAGCCATTTGTTTAGTAAACAAAGAACGTAAGGGCTTGTGGTCTGTTAGGATTAAGAATTTAGCTCCATATAAGTATGGACGTAATTTCTCAATAGCATAAATGATTGCATAAGCTTCACGTTCAATACAAGCCCAACGTCTCTGAACAGGACTCAACGCATGAGAGACATATTGAATAACACGTTCAACGCCTTTATCGTCATCTTGGACCAATATAGCGCCTACTGCTACGTCACTAGCGTCGGTATATAATTTAAACGGCCTATCTAGACGCGGCGCCGCCATTATGCGACGGGAGATAAGGGAGCGTTTAAGAGCATTAAACGCCTCTTCTTGTTGAGCCTGCCACTGAAAGCGTACATGTTTTCTTGTCAGGTTTACCAATGGCTCCGCTATATCTGCATATCTTGGGATCAGATCTCGGTAATATCCTGTCATACCCAAGAAACAACGAACCTGTTTAATATTGGTTGGGGTAGGGAGTAATTGGATTGCTTTAACTTTTTCTGGATCAGAAGAAATTCCATCAGCACTGACCACATGGCCTAGTAATTTGATTTGTTTTAACCCAATATGACACTTGGTGGGTTTTAATCTGAGACCAGCGGATCGTAAACGGTCAAAAACCAGTTGGAGATGTTTTAAATGGTCCTCTTCATTTGGAGAGAACACAACAATGTCATCGAGATAGACCAAACATATTTTACCGATTAGACCTTCCAAAACGGTGTCCATAATTCTTTGAAACCAACTAGGCGCTGTGGCCAAGCCGAAGGGCATTTTTAAAAACTCGAACAAGCCCCGATGACAAACAAAAGCTGATTTAGGAATAGTTTCCTGATCTAATCTGATTTGGTGATAACCACTGCGTAAATCTAACGCGCTGAAAACAGTAGAACCTCCTAAACTGTCAAAAATTGTTTTGATATTTCGAATTGGATATTGATCTTTGACAGTAACGTCATTCAGTTTACGATAGTCGACGCAAAAACGCGTAGTGCCATCCTTTTTAGGAATCAACGTGACTGGGGCAGCCCAGCTAGATATACTCGGTCTAATAATCTGTTGATTTAACATCTCATCAATAGCATCATCAACCAGTTTGCGTTTATGTATCGGCGTGCGGTAAGCAGGTAAGGATATCGGCGGTCCCGTTGTTTCAATGTGCATAGGATTAATTTTACAATTGCCTATGGAGTCGTCATTTACTGAAAATACATCGGCATTTCGCCGCAGTAACTGATTAAATTTAGGGCTACCAGTAACAGGTAGGACTGACCCTAATCCAGCTAGACCAACATCATTACTATACAACGGCCAGCGATGGCCGTGCATTGTCAACACGCGTCTCGACATATCAATCTGCGCTCCATCTAAAATATCACACCCTAATATCATGTCCTGATTTAAATCGTCTACAATACGAAATTTAACAGGCTTTCTAACATGATCAATGCGAAGTTCCGTCTCCCCAATGACGGTGACAACGTGTCCATTTACACCTTGCAAATTTGGTGCAGGTTGCACGAATAAAGACCTATGCGATGCACGTGCAATTGTCTGATACACATTACGCTGCAACAAGGAACATGTGGCTCCTGTATCAACTAACGCTTTAACTAGAACACCACTTAGCGTCAAGTTTATGCGCGGTCGTCCATGAGGTGTCAATGTTGCAGCGGTCGGAAGTTTCCCGAAGGGCGCGACACGCGAGGCGGCTGTGCTGCGGACGTCCGGGAGAAACGTGACGATTTCCTCGGCGGCGGACGGTCGTCGGTCGGTACGGCGTGCGGGCGTGCAGGTGTCGATCGGTCGTCCGGTGCAGCAACGAATCGAGTCGGGCGATTCAGGATGGGGCATTCTCGTTGAATATGGCCGACCAGGCCACAATTATAGCAGATTGGCAGCGCACGGGGTAGCTGAGATTTACGCGCACCGTCAGTTCCGAATTGTCCGTAATTATTATCTTGCCTGTGAAAACCACGAGTGAAATTAGCCGCCTCAATTTTGGCTATTTTGGAAGACAATTTTTCCTGACTATTCAAGACTTTCTTCAGGAGAGCCGAAACTTCCTGTGAAGGGCGATCCGACGGCGATGGATTTGTAGGTCGAGCCGACCCTATTTCCATCGGGACTTCTTGAGAATTAGCGATTAATCCAAGACGACTAACAGCATCCTTGCGTTCGCTGTATCTAGCCACCCAATTAATCGCATCCTCCAAAGTTGCCGGATTACCGTCCTCAATCAGTTTAATCGCCATTTCAGTCGATGTTAAACCACGAGCATAACTTCGAACGAGTATGCGCGATTGGTCTACATTTCGCTGATCAGCAGGATAGGCATTATCAGCTGCTTCACGGAAGCGCCGATTGTATGCAGCCGCTAGTTCAAATGGTCCTTGCCTGATTTTTTCGACTTCGTCTCTTAGTGCGCCCTGTTCGTCAACACATAGAAACGATTGCACGATATGCGCGCGTAGCTGAGCCCAAGGGACATCAGAGCGGACGACTTGCTCCCTCGTGACATAAGCTTGAATAAACCTCTCTACTTCAGTACGTAAACACCCCGATATTGTACTCGTGACAATTTCGATTAATTGGGTGACCGGGGCCCGGTGGGCAGCAAGGGCTATATCTTGAAGCCACGTGCGTGTAGTTACCGCATCGGTCCCGTCGCAAAGAGATGTTTGTTTAATAAGCTTGTCAGTGAGGTGGCGTGTCGCGGCACGCTCCGCGTCAGCTTGACGCGCCGCGCGATTTTCTTGAAAGTTGTTAGCAAAAAAATTGCAAAAATTCCTTAGCTGTTCGTCATTCATATTTGTGGTTTATCGTGGCACAGGACAATCGGAACACGGGTCGGTAAAATAAACAGCAAGTACTCACCCCGCAGGCTGAATTAGCGGTCGACGTCTTCAGTGCTTTCGTCGCGAAATGCCGACATCAGGCGCAGTTTGGCAAGGGCGGCGAGGAGAGTGGGGTCATTCGCAGGTACACGAGGAGTATAATCATGGGAACTTGGGGAATCGTCGTGAATCAACTCCGGTGGTGTGGGAGGTAACGGTAGGGCTCTAGCTTCGTCGTACGTTAATAGCGGATAATCCAGGGAAATGATGGTGTAGGGTCGAACGGGTGACGAGGATCGGGATTTTACCATTTTGTGAGTAGCGAATCCTCGTACGTGCTCCTATATATCGCGCTCGCCACTATGATGTTTCGTGACCACTCCCCTAATGAGTGTTATGCAAGATTCCACCCTAGAGGTACCTGGTCATGATGGATTACACTAACCTGCATGTCAGAGAACTTACAACTCGGGACCTTCTTCCAGATCGGCCCTCCGTTGCAAACCTCATAACACACACGAAGTGTATTATCTTTTCAAGCAGAAGTCCAGGATCGGTTTTGTAACAACACGTATTTATTCCGTTCAACACAATACTACAATCATCTTCCCTGCGTTGCCTCTCCCCAGCCTGCGTCCAGTCTTCCTCCGACGGTATTTATTCCCTCTGCCACGAGGCAGACCCTAGCTATCGGCATGCATTACCTTTTATAGTGAGCCATGCTTCGGACAGGCTCGGACAGTAGTCTAGTCGACATATAATAATACCCACTCCGGCCGGTCAGCTACTGGCCAGCTAGGAGAGTGCGCAGCTCCTAAGTATAGCTTAAGTATAGGGCTAATGTCCCTTTCTACGGCTAGCATCCACCCAGCCTTTGGTTCAGCTAATAATAATTCCTAAGAGTTCGTCACCTTGCTCCTACCACCTTTATGTGTAATGCTTCAAATATATATCCTTTCGATTCTTACAACCTGACTACTGCTGGGGCAGGGAAGTGGTTTTGGGTCAAGTTACATGTTGCCTTACCCATGTAAGGCACCTACCCCTTCCATCCCAAGTGTCATCCATAAACTAGGTCATGATTAATGTAGTAATGGTCAAAGGCTAGCATCCCGCCTGAAGTTTTACGGTTCAGCTGTCAAACACCTGCCTCTCTTGGTGATCAGTGACTGAAACCTGGTTGACACTTAGGTGATGGAAATACACCTAAGTGTGGGTATGAATAATGACAAGGGTGGAAAAGAACAAACAGAAGCCCAACAGGAAGATCCTGTAAGGAAATGTGTCAACATTACATAATTTGTAGGAAAAATAGCGCAGATGATCTGATGTTATCATTCACATACAAACCGACGTTAAATAAAGCTTCTTGTATCTTGTAAAGCCAAATAACGGATAGTATTTAACAACTACTATCAAACCCTCCAAAGACTCATGGATCCAATCAGAAAACTTGGGAGATACCCTAGATGACAGCCATGTCTTACACTGAATGAACAACTGTTGTACATGTCTAGTGGTGTCAAACCACCCTCTATTCACTACTGCAGCTTTTTACAACTAGGGACACTCAATTCGGGAACAGATTAGAACACGCTGTGTATTGAAACGACACAGATGGTGTTATATCATGTTGACTGGCGTGACGTGACACGCTGTGTATTGAGACCAGCACCTGCCCACCCACACAGCCACTGGCGCGATGCGTCCACGGGACATAGGCCGGTCACAGATCTAATTATAGATCCAATTCTGGTTACCTACGACTCAGTTTTTTGGCGTTATTTTGACTGGAATATTAAATGTACCGCGATCATTGTCTGTGGTGGCGTCCATTACGCTGTATCGGGAAATAAACGGAGGCGGGCGGGAACAGATTGATACGGCCGTCGTAGGTAATGAATTACAGCCGGTCACCCGGCGCTGGATCGAGACCCAGATGGGCAGATGTTCGCGCGGGTAAACGACAGCGACGTGTTAGGGGGTTAATGGTCGCTAAATAACAGGTGTTCCATTGCCGCCTAAATAGTGGATGGGGCCAGTGCAGCGTAATGGCATACACGTCGATCACACACTGAATCCCTGGATAGGTTCGCGTGAACGAAATGGCCGACTCACCTGCAAATGTATGGGCACCTTCTTTACTGGCGTGTTAAAACTCATTGTTGTGCGTCGACTGGAGCGCGCTCAAATAACGATAAATCGCCGGTGTAGGGTTAAATCCGATGTGACGTCGCCGACATATAAGGTCGGTAGGCTGCGATATATATAATGCGTGAAGCGCCCACGGATGTCGTGATGTGATGATTGATGCTGGATCCAACGCAACTGCCGGCGAAAAACGTGACGGTCGTCGCAAGTGTGTCAGGCCGTGTGAGGGGGAGCTTCCGTCGCCGAATGAGCCGGTGCCTACGAACGGGCGTATCTCGCGGTACGAGCTGTCGATACGCACGCGCTACACTTCGACGTGCAAGCGTCGGATCGGTGTGTTCGAAATGCCACGGATCTGCGCTACAGAGGCAAAACTACCGACGTCTGTTGCTGGATATACTCGCCCGAATACACACACGCAGCCAGCCACTCATACGAACGAACGATCGCTGAAACCGCCAACGGTGCCCCGGAACATGTATGACGCAATTAGACCGTCACTCAGTCGAATCGGTTCGTGGCTGCCGTCCCCAATGTGAATGACTCACGCATCGCACCGCAGCACGCGAGAAACAAGAGCTATGCGTGTTGAACGTCTCGTGTACGATGCGTTTCTAATTTACACTTCAAGTCTCTAAACCGACATATGCTGAAATTGTGCAGAAAGGGCTTCGTTTTAGGGGAATAATAAATTATCATTTTAAATTATGAAGTGTAATTCTTCAAGCAACACAATACATGCATCGTGTCTTTGTGTGTGGAAGATCACAATGAAATTATAACTTAATTGCTCCGGTAATTGGGTATGCACGGATTAATGTAGATAACATATTTAATAATACACCATTTTTAGCAACCCCCAAATAACATAAGCATTCTTTATAATTACTGCTACAAAATATATGACCAAAACATTCAACTGGGACAAAACCGACTTATGGCCGGTACATATAATATGTGTACCATAAGTCGGTTTTGTTCCAGTTGACATGTTTTGATCACATATTTTATATGGTAATCAACATTTTATTAATGTAGGTTTACTTATAAAAAACTTTATTTATGTCAAACAACTTGAATATTTGCAGGTGAAAAGGTTTCATCAATAAAATGTTTTTTACTCAACTTGTTTCATTCATGAACTGATAATTCATGAACTGTTTGATTGAATCAATTACAGACACCATTTTAATCTTCAAGCCAAACAACACTGGAAGTTTTTTTTATAGCTTCTTCTGTTTCTTCTATTTTTGTTAGTTTAAACAAACACTATTCTAGAGTCAAAACAGACAATGGGTTTACAGTTGTATAGGTGCAACAGGTAAATCTAAAATGCATTTAGATGCACAGTATTTCTTTCTTTGCATGTACAGAGATGTATACATGCTTAATGCATTGTACTTAGGGGTTATATCACTTCTAATAAGTGATGTTTTCTTGAAACATGACTGTTCCAGAATTAAATAACACACTTGCAGTACATAACTCCTAAATATGCATAAATCGTGTATAGTTCTCTGCACATTCAAAGAAACAAGTATTGTGCATCTAAATGCATTTTAGAATGACCTCTTGCATCTATACAACTGTAAGCCCATTGTCTGGCTACAGCTATTCTTGATCAACAATGGCTGCTACTGACAGCATGTGTGCCTTGCAGACTGAATGGCCATTCAAGCTGTGCTTCATTACAGCGTAATATAATCCACTTAAAAAGGTGTAGTAAATCAGACATGTCATATGAATGGAGCATGTTTGTACATGCGACACTTAAGGAGGTACATCTGTATTCAGACACTCCTTGGAACACCTCCAGGTGCTAAGAAAACATCCATCAGCTTGACAGTGAAACTAGTTTATTTACCAAATGACAAGATTTGTTTCTTTGGGAAAGACATACACAGGCATCAAAATAAAAGAAATTAAGTAGCCTTAATATTTTACTCATCCCCATCAGAATCACTAGTACCCATTTGTAGTAAAAATGGCCAAAATCTGCGCTTTAATGGAAATTCATCGGCAGACATGCAGTAATCTTTAAACATAACATTTTATAAACAACTGTTGACACAACATTAGTGCTTAGTCAAACTAGTGGATAATAGATACTAGTGTTAGTTAAAGGTTACCCGTCCCCAGGCATTTCTGCTCAACTCAGGGGAGAGGGAGAGCATTAAGTTAAATCCCTACATGTATGGCAATAATACAGTTATATTTAAAGACGTTCATGTAAAATTAATAACCGTGATGGAATTTTGTCACAACTGAAATTCCAAAATTGTCCAGTGTGGTATATACACTGAAGTGGTTTTGAGATACACTAACTTTTGTGCTTTGTTCTCGGAGTTTAATTACAAACTTGTTTGAATATAGTTATCAAGCCTTCAAAATCTAAGATGATGGTAGCAAAAACTGAAATAATTTCTTGTAGCTTTGTTATATAAAATGTGTACACCCCATAGATATAAATGGAACACACCAGTAGTCTATAGGGGAAAGATTAATTATAACTCTGTGGTACACCCACACAGGACACAACATACACAGTCATGTTGGCATCTCCACTACAGTAGCACCACCTGGTGAGCCATTCTACTGCTTCCACATTTCTCCAATAGCATGTGGCAAAGCTTATACAATGTATGCAACCTTGTATTGCTAGAAAAATATACCAGTGTCTGTGTTTTTGAGATGCAGGCTAACTGGCAGCTCAGAGGCCACTAATACAAGAATGCGAATGAACATGAAAAGAAGCAACTGAACCTTGATACTTGAGAGGAGATACATTTACTGTGCCCAAAAGTTAGCATATGAATATATATATATATATATATATATATATATATATATATATATATATGGGTGCATATGTGCATACATTATGTATGTGCATATAAGTTTTTGTACTGTGTAGTCACACTTGGAAGTCCACATATACATCACAACAATTTCACAATATGTGAGAGTTTAATAACAAATAAACAACAAATCAACACAGAGTGTAATAAAGAAACAAGAAAATTCTTTGTCTGTTAACTAGGCCTGTCTTACCCATATAAGCTAGGTGGGTTATTGGAGCAACGTGTCCACCCCACCCCACCCTCCTTTGACGTATGACCTCTGCTGGGGGAAAACAATTCTACAATATACACAGTTCTAGCACCAGTGACCTCAGATCATGCTACCAGTTAAAAAAGTTTTCTTTTTTACCAGTTGACAACGTATTTCAATAACACATGTATTTTCCACTTGAAATTGTCAAAGAGTCGAGTTGGATGGTTTTGGGAGTCTAAAAGGGTTGCAGTTGGAGGAAAAAGGTTGCAGCTGAAAGTTTGAAGTGGGGTGTGATAAGAGTTGACGGTTTTTGGGAGCCTGAAGGTGATGCATACGTGGTACTGTTCACCATAGATAATAGTGCATGCACAATATTGATCGAACAACTACTGCCCATTGGAAGCCTCACAATGCCTGGCAGCACTGTTTACTGTAGACAACTGACACCAGTAGCACCACTAATGAGTCTGTTAGACATCTCCAGTTTCACGTGAAACTGTTATAGATTCTAGCTGCTATAAAAACTGTGGCTGTGTGTTGGTGTATGGTAGCATTAACCGGTCCTGTGAAGAGAAAAAGAGGAGGTCCATTAAGACTATTGAGGCAAAGAAGAAACAGCTGGGCTGGAATTCTTAGAGGATGACTGAGAACACAGCTAGAGACCAAATGGTATGTTAGATGCCACTGAGTGAGTTTAGTCACCAACTATAGTATAGAGGATAAGTACAAGTATTTACTAACCCCAACAGGTGGCAGCACTTGACATACATATGCCACTGATCATATATAAATTTATTCAGAATACGACAAAGGTTCACATTTCATAAGACACAGTAGTATAAGAACGTTTAAACATGTTCTGTAGTTCCTACAAACTATACAGGGAATAATGTGTAATCATGAAAAAGAAGAACAGGCTGGATACATCTAAGAACAATATCCAGACTTTGCACTATTCTACTTTTTATACATAACTAGTACTTCTGCATGTATTACTGTGTACATGTACTACCGGTAATTACTATTCTTACATATTGCTCCCATAAATTAAACAAATATAAATGTCTCATGTTTGCCTGCTATGTCCTGCCAGAAATGGTTCCCCTTCAAGTGTATGCACCAGGAAAGTGTAACCATTCCTATACAGCAATTAACTGTCTATGTCAGTATTTTTCTTCGTTTTGTGTAAAAATTATATTCTGTGCATTGCACAAAATTACTCGATAATAATAACATTCATATATTATATTTTAGCCACAAATAAAAATTGACAAAACTTACAAAATTATGCTATGTAACGAAATATGAGTTACATTCTGTTTTTTTAATTACAACTATTTAACTGAATACATCATTCCATATACTGTATAACTGTTCAATAATAAAAAGTAGAGGTTGACTCAGACAACAGAAATAGCTGGCTGCTTCATTTGAGCTTACCCTAAAGAGGAAATAAAAACTATCCCTGCCAGCAAGTCCCACTGTACTCCCACTGCTGTCACTGTCTGTCAACGGGAGGCGATTTAGGAAATGGGCTGAGACAGCCAGGGAAGGGATTCTCTCGTGGGAGGCTTTGTTTACACTTAGAAGTATTTCACTGTCCCTGCTGCAAATAACATCTGGTTCACAGCCAGGGCGCGGTTCATACACTGCTGCCAAGACAAACTTGCAAGCAAGACAAACTATACAATTAATCAAACCATCCTTGTCTTTTCTAGGGGAAATAGCATAAAAATATAGTCAATGAAATCTTTTTATTTTTCAATGGTGATTTATTTTTACTAATTTAAGTAATGTAGAAGAGCTGAATGCATGGTATACAGTACTGTTGCTTTAAAAGTGATAAGTGATAAATCTCACTAAAGATGTTGAATGGATAGCCAACATAGATAATACCCTGTTAAAGCATGTTATGTATTGTTACATTTAAAATTAAATATTGGTAAATATTAAAACAGTTATAAAATAATGTTAACATTTAACAAATATTGTTTACACTGTAATCTGATTATTAATTAAATTGTTTGTTGGTTCATTCTTTTAATTCATTGTTGTTTTATTAATAATGATTGCTTATAGGTTTACAACATTACTGTCAGCATCTCAATGACTGAGGAAATGTTGTCTTCTATTTTAGGACCCTCCTTAACCCCCCCCCCAGTAGTCTGAGTACTGGGGTAACCATACTATGGAAGAAACCATCTGAGCCTCTGTCATACCTGCACCAGTTTCATCAAAATACAATAACATTTTCTCATTAAAACAATGATTTAATCCCCTGAGCTTCAAAAGGAAACCAGTCAGCCCCTACACGTGTGTATGGGCGCCTCACCCTAATAAATGAGAATCAACCATGGGAGACTACCAAGCATCCAGTAGTCACAGTATTTATGACAGCCTGGTGGACACTGCTAGGATTTTGTATGTGTAATTTATTTGATTTTCAGAAAGGGCTGACTATTCTTAGTGGTTCTTCTGTCCAAGGAAGTAAATTGCCAATGTTTCAAAATAGCAGCAGATGAAACTGAACCACTGTCCCTGTTCTGGGCCACAGCTGAGTGCTCAAATCACTCATCCACTGCACCCTTCTGTCAGTTCTATTTCATGTTACCCACATTCCTCATCTCAAGCCTGTGTTGGTAATTATAGCTAGTGTTATCACTAATTCAATTGTACTTGGGGGTCTTGATTGTAGGAACCGGGTTTCTGTGTGTCCTTCATCAAAAAATGATTCAGAGCCAATAGTCGCAAGCATGCCTACCTAATAAGCCTACGCCATATAGCTGTTTTTTACTACTGCTTTACTAATTTTAATGTTTCGTCTATGAATTTAAACATCAAACAAACATCCTTCAGACTTGTAAACTGCAACTTAGCCTGCTACAAAACTTTGACATATTTATTTACATTAATAATCAATAAATTTGCCACAGATAAGTAAACTAGTTTGTCTTTATGATAACTACATATACATGGTGACACAATTCATTGTAATGTTGTGCAGACAAATGGGGCTGTTGAACTCTGCTCATAACTTGTCCAAATGACATAACATCTATCCATGTGAACTTCACAAAATTATATTGCCTTAGACTAGCAGAACATTTTGAGAGAAAAATCAACAACAGTAACTCAAACCATGACTACAACAATAATCCATCCAGTGTGGCAACATAGGATGAACATGTCACTTACACAGTACATACAGTGCTTAATGCACTTTTGGGGGTGTCAATACAAAAGGTATCACAGTGTATACCTGCCTGACCCTGAAGTGACAAATGCATCTAAGAATAGCTGTAGAGACAGCCTTGCTTTCACTCATTCCCTCTCACTGACCAGTAAGACTGACCAGTAAGACACATTAGGGCTATCCCAGGCCAAGTTGCCTGAGAATAACAGTCCAACAGCACTGCCAACACCAGACGATAGCACTTTTTGGTAATACTCATTTGTTTTAAACATATTTGTAAACAATGGTGCATATCCTCAAGGGTACATGAATACTTTTAATAACTAATTAAAGAACTAATCAATATAATTATTTTAATAATCCACTGACATCCAAGATAAGTTGAGTAATCTGTGACTGACTGCAGGTGACTTAAAATTAAGTTAGTGTTAGCGGGGATTCTGTGATTTGACTGCATGTTAGGGTCACTTAAGTCAGTGTTAGCATGGATAGTCTCACTGCATTTCACCATATCTATTTATGTAGTTTTTCAACTACACGCCTCCCTACTGAAAAGGGAAATTATAAAACATCCAGAGAATTAATTCAACTGTGAAAATAGTGACATGTGTCACTCGTATACACAGTTTACACTGAAGGAATAGCCTAATTATCCAGTGTAATGGATGAGAACAGCAATGACATCTCATTAGATGTCCATTCTGGTTGTCAGGTCTGAAGAACCTCCATAAACTACCAGCAGATGACTTGCATCTGCCTTGCTGTTGCCATGACAACTACCCACAGATTGAACGACACAAACCAACTTGCAGCTGATGTACCAAATATATATTCATTGCCTGCTGACAGATAGCAAGCATCTTTTCACCGGGGAAATGAAGGAACAGAAACTAGAACACACTTACAATCAACTACAGTGACAGTGACAAACAGAAAAATGCAAGTTGTTTAAGGAAAAACAAATGTCTTCACTGGAACCGGGGTGGGGGGTTTTCAAATGTTTATCCCCCAATCATTTTGATGGGTGATTGGAGATAAGATCACCATCCCAATATTGAGGGAAGTGGTGCATTAAAATTTTGTTGTCCCTCAAGGGGAGTTGGAATTGGAGGTTTAAATTACTTTTGGAAAGCGTCGAGGTGTTTTTTGGGTGCCTCAAGGGCGTAATCGGAGGCTTTTGCCAAGTTTTATATTCATCGTGTTTCAATGCCAATAGCTTCTATCCAGTTTATCCAAATATATGTGTCTTAAAGTAAATATTATATAAAAGAATTAAATGTTTTTTCTTATAAAACTGTTGGCACAGAATGGGTGATAAAATTTGTCAAGTGCTATGAAAATGACACAAGAAGATGGAAAATACCAAAGATAAATAAGACGTACTAATATGAAGCAACACAGTAAATAAGCAGCACTTACACTTTTATCCCCGCTGGACAGGTCGAGGACTACCTTGCCCGCTTCTGTCTCCTCCTTCACTTCCTCTGTCTTCACTTCCTCTGTCTTCACTTCCTCTGTCTTCACTTCCACTGTCTTCACTTCCTCTGTCTTCAATTCCTCTGTCTTCACTTCCTCTGTCTTCACTTCCACTGTCTTCACTTCCACCTCCGTCTTCTTCTCCTTGTCAGCAGCCATGTCTTCACTCTTCTCTTCTTCCACTTCTGTCTTCTTCTTCTCTTCCTCTGCCCTCTTTTTCTCCTCCTCTATCTTCTTCTCCTCTATTTTCTTCTCTTCCTCTGCCTTCTTTTCCTTCTCTGCCTTCTTCTTTTCCTCTTTCTCCTTGGCTTTGGCTTCCTCCTCAAACTGCAGAGAGCGGCCACTGAAGGCGTCCTCCACCTTGCCAAACATGCTGTTAGTCTTGATACGTGGGGTTGGCATGGGTTCCCCGATGCCCAGATAGATGGGCTGTGTCATGGGTCGGATGGGCCGTTCCTTCTCAGCCATGCTACACGCCTTTAACAATAGACACTTCTAGGAAGACAATGTCAACTAACCTCGGAGGTGTCACCTACACACACTGGGTTACGCAACAGTCAATATCCCAGTCTGCGAGTTGAGCCAGGCAGAAGAGCTCTGATCGTCTGTGCTGTATAGATGTCTGTCTGTTGCCTGCTTCCTCTCACACGTGCGTCTGGCAGCGTGTATGCTCAAGCACAGAGCATCGGACTACTGCTGTAAACTGACAGGAACAAAGGCTGCTTAGCTACCCCACTGCCGTGGTGTGTCATACAGGAACACAGCAAGTGATGGACAGAACCATTTGCCAGGCTGAATCACCCAAACACACCCAGCCACCGCAGCAAGCACACACACACGCCGGCTCAGCTTTTTCCCCAAATTTATTACAGCCCGGGTAGTTCTAGGAAGATAAATCACCGACAGCGACAGCTGGTCGCAATACTCCCTGTCAAGGTCCTGCTGGCACTAAAATGCTGCCCTATTAAAAATTAGTCTATAAACATTCACTGATCCGCAACAGCCAGACAAAAGACAACATGAATAATGTGTCAACCCACTCAGGACAGAATGTCTGTGTCATGGGCTGCTAGTCATCGCTGACGGTGAATATCATTATGTCAAAGTCTTCCTAGAAATAGCTAGAAATACAACAGTCACAATCAAATAACTAGCAAAAGCAGATTTAATGTACACAGGCTGTATTGACATAAATAATAGCATATATCCCAGCAGACAAATGCCATTTAACAGTAATATTATAGTATTAGTGCATTAATTATGTATTCTCTCTTCTGGAGACAATTCAGGCCTGGGAACATAAAATTGAGAATGCTAGTTCGGGGCCCCAGCAGACATCTGGCAGGTCTAGCCTCCAGCATGGATGACTAATCTCATTGAAAGAAGCCCTGCTGAGTGATGACATGAAACGTGCTGATAAAACTCCACAGCTGGAGTGTTTTTTTAAGTGTTCAAATGTATTATTACTTTAAAATATTAAATCACCAAAAATAATGTAGTCAAGTAATCATGAATGGATACACAGTAATTTATTTACATAAATAAAAACTTCATGCCACCGTGATGAAAATAATATATGTAATAACTTATATTATATATAACTACATTTTAATATAATTAATTAACCAGCATTTATCACAGTATTGGAATTATCACAGTATTACACTGTACATAATATAATTTTGAAATAAAAAAGCAACATACACAGTTTTTTTTATGTTTTCTTGATTCAACTGCCATTTAACCTGAGTAACATATGGTGTCTAGACTAGTTTTAATTGCTTAATGACACTAATACACTTCATTTTGTTATGCCACAAATGTTGCTTAAGAATCAATAACAACTGTCTACCATTGATTAATATTTGTTGCCTATATCATGGAAACAGGGATTCCTAGGCACCTCCTAAATGTTGTCCAATCAATAATACAGCAAAAGTGTGTGTGTGCATTTCATGACAAAACAGAACACATGGGTACACAGTAAATACACTAGATCAAATGCAAATAAAAACTACCCAGGGTATTTGGTTAAACTCAGAACATTTTGGTTGACTACTATTTACCAAAAATGCCCACAAAAAGCATCCATTATATTTATATTTACAGATTTTTTTCGTGTCAGAACCACAATTTTATCATATAGAGGATAGAACCATATATTTTTGTGTTTTAAATATATTTTTTTATCATTTACTTTTTTAGCTGTAGAATATTTGTAGTACTTTTTACATTTTACTTTTGACTTTTTCAACATTCCTGACTGCCATTTTTAAAGATGTACTCAGTAATTGTGTGTAATCACTGAACATTATTAGTACCCATATATACTTATGTTCTTAGACTGGTGAATTCTGCAGCTCACCATGGTCAAGGGCACTCTCTTGTAGTGGGTGAATGTAATCATGTAGGGCTTGGTTCTGACAGAGTGATATAAAGCAATGTCTGGCAGAGGAAATCATGAGATGAAGTGTAGGTTATTTTTATTTATTTATTTGGCAAGTCATTCACTCTACATAGGTCCACTTCACTCAGCTGCATGAATAAGTGCCTAATACCTGGCTATAGACAATGGTGAATATTTGTATATGAATAATCTCTGTACAATAATTGCAGCATGGCTAGATGCTGCCAATGAAAATCGAGATGGTGTTTGATTGAATGGGTCTGCCAGAGAGTAAAGTGTAAAGCATCTTAATCAGTCCTGAGGACTGGATACTGTGCTTTAGAGGCCTACTCTTTTATACTGTAAGAGCATGACTATTGTGGTGTTGGCCATGTTATGTAAGTCTGGGGTTGAGATGACATATTTGAATGTGGCACATTATAATTGATGTAAAATGTCTTTCATACTCAAAATGTTATGGTACCGACCCAAGACCTACATTACCCCTCTCCTCTGTACCAATCTGATAACATTATTTTGTTGATGCTATATGACTCCCAGAAAGGCTTATACTACTTGAAGGTCTCACTTGTCCATAGTATGCAACCTACCTGATGCTATGAGCAAAGTTTGTGTAATTAGTCTTGATTGGTATTAACCAGGTGTGAACTTACACAGCTGGGGCATACACCTTTCAGAGAAGACTACAGTAGTGGTATTGAATGTTGTTTATTATTAGACTGCTGTATGTCTGCCACTCACTTTCGAAGGTTTCTATATAATAAGACAGCTTATTGTAGCCTGTAGGGTTACGTAAATAAGTCATAAAAAAACAGATGACGATGTGTAGCTATGTGTGAATACGCGGTTAACTGGCTTACCGCAGTGGCCTCGATCTGCGGATCGCGTGCGTGATATGACTACCACCACTGGCGGAGATCGGTCAAAATACCGTACCTTGCGCAGTGTTGTGTTGCTTTGTGTTCTAAAAAGGCTATGTACTCTTGTTTTGATGATGTAGTTCACACCTTCCTCTGCAGCCTCGTAGTTTTATTTTGTGAATCGGCAACCGGTAAGTTTGTGAATTTGGCAGGCGGAAATTGGTGCCGTTTTTTACTAAGATAGTTGAATAAAACCATCAACGATCACATTGAATGTAAGCATAATTTTTTTTAGAAACCTATAATATTTTATTCTTAAGTCTATTTACAATGTGTGTGCTGAATTTGAAGAAAATTTATCGATCCTCTCATCATGTTTTTCCCCGCACAAAAGTACACATAGGCTCTGGAAAGGCCCCATATAAACGGATTTATGGGTGAAAACAACTTGACTTTATACTGTTATTTTTCACTTTGCTACAAAATACTGTGGATTATCGATAGTGTTAAAGTCCTGAGAATTTATATTTACTAAGATAAGTGATAAGTGTAGTTTGGATACGCCGATGATTGATGATTTTGATGCATGCATTCTACTCTAAATTGGAGGCTGATTTGATGAGTGGAGGTCACGTTACCACATTCCAGCAATCTGATTCGTCAATATCGTTTGTTTATGAATAATGACACCACATGCTAGTGTTGATTTTGCCATACTCTTCAGTTTGTCCATTGTATTAGGCAGTTTTGTCAAAATATTTCAGAATCAGGACAGGAACTCGTTTTTTTCCCGTTTTTGTTTAACATATTTCTTTTCCCAAAACCATAGGTTGAGGATCCAGATTGGCTGCCTTACATGAACATTAAATATGTACAGTGATACAGCAAGTACTATAATATGATGATATATAATTTACATTATGTATGGCGATATAATATAATGATGACAATATGATAATAAATAAAATACACATTAAATTTATTTTAAAAAAAATAAAAATAAAAAGTTAAACAGTTGATTAGGTTATAATTAGTTATAAATTATTGATGGTATAAAATATTTTGGTTGTCTCCAGAAATTCATGAAGAAGAAACATAAAAAACACGTTGTGCCATCATCCAAGCCTGGAGTTGCCCGTCAATATCTGGTTGATAACTTTAGTCTGGTACCGGAGGGACATCTTAAGAAAGGACACATTCTTTTCCTCTACTTAGAAAATGAGAAGTCTGCTGCAAACACAATCCGTTCTGTTCTGCAAAAACTTGGCACTCAGTTCATTGTGTCTCCCAGTGACTTAACAACTGTGACTAGTGCTCTTGAAAGGTACAAAAATGTCCACAGAGAGAATGTTATGGATAATTTCATACAATTTTGTGGTGAAGACTTCACTGGATTTCACTTGGCTATTCAGTCTGCTGATGATGACTCGGTCAACATGGAACTTGATGCTGATACACAGACACAACCTCCTCCTCAGCCATCAAATGAAACACACGAGCCAATGCCTGGTCCATCCAGGGGTGAGGTTGGCGTAGAGACTTCACTTGGGCAGACCACCCCACTAGTTAAAATGCCTGTGATTCGTTGGTCCAGAGGAAATGTCACACCTCGAAAGTTGAAACTGAAAAAGCGTCTTGATTTTATGAAAAGCGTGCGCAGTGCTGAAAAGAATAGATATAAGAAGAAGCTGAAAGAATATGCCGATCAGCTGAATGTGCAGAAAGTGTCCCAGATCAAGTATCTAAAACAGGAAATTAATCGCAAAAAGACCACCATTTCACTTAAGGATGCCATCATTGTTCGACTGAAACAAGATGTCAAGGACCTTCATCAAAAACAGGCAAAGGGCGAGGTGAGACAGGGCCCAGGACAGGAAATCAAGAATTTAAAACGGCTTCACAAACGATTAAAGGATTCAAACAGGGCTAAACGCAGAGCATCTGCTTCCACTGCTTCAATGGTCTCCCTGGAGCAGTATGTCGATTTGCAAGAACAGATGAAGAACAAGGAGGAGACAATAAAATCTCTTGAGAATGAGAAAGCAAAGCTTGAGGATGTTGTGGAGGAATTTCAAAATCAAGAAAAAGACACTAAACGTGATGGCAGAACTTTTGATGATAATACACGACTCATGGTTTATGACTGCATTGTAAACCAAGTTCCAACTCAAAACATTCCAGTGCTAATAAAGAAATTTGCTGAAAGGACTGGACAAACTTTAACAGAGGTACCCCACAGGACAACTACAGAGCAAATGACGAGAGAACTAGGCATAATTGCCGACCTGCAGTGTGCTGAAGTGGCCATGTCGACAAAAGATCTCACCTTAGGTTTCGATGCAACAACGCAAGAAGGTGATCACGTTAATAGCATACATTTGACTACAAAAACAGGCTGTCAGGTTGTTGCGGTGGATCAGTTAGCAGGGGGAACAGCTGATGACTATAAGGACCACGTATGTGAATCGGTGGATCATTTGGCCAGAGTCTATGCAGACTTTCACGAAAAAGACTTTCAGGAATGCAGATCAACAGTGATAAGCAATATCTCCAATACAATGACGGACAGAGTAGCTGTCAATCATGCAGCAATTCGCAATATTTCTGAAACATGGAATAAGGCCCTTAATGAAATGAACTGCCACTTACACCCGTTGGACACTGTGGCTAGTGCATGTCGTTCGGCACTGAAATCACTTGAAACAGGAAGGGGGCAACTATTTGGTCAGGACTGCTTGGCAGGAAACCTGGTTGTGCAGATAAATAAGTTCCGTTACAAGGATGGAAAGGGTGATCCTAAGGGGTTTACCACCTTCCTTGATGACAACAAGTTACCAAGGGGTATCCTGCCACGTTACCGAGGAAACAGATTACACATTTTATTTCACATCTGCGGGAAATTGGTGGAGTTTTATGATTTATTTCAAGATTTTTTCACAACTGGAGCAGTTTCATGTGGGGGGTTGCAAGGCAGCATCCTCTCCGACTTCAAGCAGGAGACGTCACAGCTGGAGATGCAGGTGCTGGGACTTCTGGGCAAAATGTTCTCTGGTCCATGGATGCACACATTCTATGCCTCGGCAGAATCTCAGTTGGATCATGTGAGTGGGATAGCTTTGGTAAAGGACATGATCGCCGAGTTGAAGGTCTGTTCTGATGACCCAGCCAGCATGTTATCTCGGAGCAGCGACTTCTTTAGACAACCATTGAGTGAGCAGGACAGTACACTAAATAAGTTGTTCTCCCAGCCATCAAACAGCAACCTCTTCTGTGAAATGATGAAAGTATGTGTCACTGCCATTATCAATGTGCTTGAAAGACAGTACAAACGTTATTTCGAGATGGATATCTCAGAACAGTTGAGGAGGGAGACCGAGGCATGTCGGTTACATAACATTGATGCGGAAGAAATCATGGGGATGTTCTCCGCATCCAAACAACGTGCAAAACATGCAACCATGTGTTTTTTGTCTTCAAGAATGCGTGCCAGGAAAAATCATGTAGTGCCATACATCGATGAGAATCCACCTGAAAAAAGGAAGAAAGTTCTTAAGTGGGCAGTTGGTGCAGCTTGGAAAAAGAGGCATTTGAATCGGAAAAAACATGTTGATTTACGTCAGGAACTTTCTAAGAGGGCTGCACAGAAAAGACAAAAGAGGGAGGAAAAGGAAAGAAAAAAGGTTGAAAGCAAAGTAAAGACTCTTAAGCCAGGAGAATGTCAGGCTCACTTCCCTGAATTGGAGAAGAAGTCTCTCAGTGATCTTGAGGACATTTTGACGGGTGCCATTGTGGGCAGGGACCTTTGTCATGTCTGGTTTGACGTGGATCAAACTGAGAAGACCATCTACAATGGAAGAGTTGAGAAACTGAAAGGAAGGAACAGAACTGTGTACAAGATAGCATACTGGAGTCTCAGTGAAACTTATGCTGATGCTGTGGACTACGAGATCCCTATGTCCGAACTTGGGGCAGATCTAGTCTCCGGAGATTTGATGCTGTCTTAAACACCTGCCTTTACTTCATCTCTGGTAAGGAATATAATCATAAATTAATTGGTTTTAAACTGGCTTATTCATATTTCTAATTTCCTAGGCTTTCCAATGGTACCAAGATTATGAAAATCGAACAAGAAATAAGAAAGTTATAGCATGAAACCACAAGAAAACTAAGAAACGGGTCACAAGTTACATCAGATCTGCTAACTGTTTTCCATTAAGACAAAGGCCAAAAAACGAGCCTAATTTCTGAGGTATAGAAACCCATAACTTGTTTAATACTTGTCACATAAAGGTGATCTTGGTACCATCTGAAAGGTATGTTCAAGCCCTTTCCAATGATACCAATTATGTTGGGAAGGGTTAACTTTTAATTTTTTTTCCACATAGCTACGATGTGTTTGGGAGCTGGCTTTACAGTAACACTTCAATATGTGTTAGTTTGATGACGAAAATAAACCGTTAGTCGTAACTAAAAAATTAACTCTCTCTTAAGACCATAATTATCATGCAAAATGTGTAAGCTGACAGAACGTTGCCGAGTGACAACCAGAACTTGGCAGAAGTAGAACGAGCCTTGACGGTTGACCTTGTAACTTCACTTGAGTCTTGACTTGTTATCAAGCATTTCGGAAGAACGGCACAAGAAAACGCTCGTCCTAAGTTCATTAAAGCACATACACATATATTTAATATAACAAGCTCAATTTGTGTTAGATTACGCAGGTTATGTATTACAATACACTATTTATATGATCACTGCATTGATACCACGACTTGTTTGTACTTACCAGTACGAGTTTCTGAGTTTGATTATCGTTCGATTTGGCGTTCTAGCTTGGCGCAGTTTTCACGAGATGGCGCCACCATAAGTCGTAACGCACTAGTTTTCTTCTTTTGTTTAATTTGTGCTAAATTATAATACTTTTAGTTTGTTACTTTAACAGCCCCTTCTGGTGCTAACACAGGAGTGTGTGTGCGTGCGTGCGTGCGTGCGTTCGTTCGTGCGTGCGTGCGTGCGTGCGTGCGTGCGTGCGTGCGTGCGTGCGTGCGTGCGTGCGTGCGTGCGTGCGTGCGTGCGTGCGTGCGTGCGTGCGTGCGTGCGTGCGTGCGTGCGTGCGTGCGTGCGTGCGGTACACATGATTGCAAAGTATGAATGAACTTGAAATAAAAATAGCAATTAATTAGTGTAGTGTTCTTACACACTGTTTAGGCTAGTGGCCTCTATCCCTAATGTAGCCAGGCAGCCTATCATGGGGGTCTAGGACTGTAGACTATAGTCCTAGATCGAGGGATGACAGACTAACGCGGGCATATCGCAAGAACATAAATTCATAAGATCTCTAGAGGACACGTGTCTTGCGTTCCACTTGATTCGTCTATGGTGCATGCAAGCCATGCATGTATTTGTAGGTTCGAATGTAATTAAATACCAAACAGGGATCGAGATGCTAACAGACGAGGTAAAGATCAAAGAGAGGTGGAGAGGGTATTTCAACAACCTACTTAATGTAGAAAACGCCAGAGAAGTACCAGCAGTAGAAGGACCAGTCCAGGAAATATCAAGGGAAGAGAAAAGCCATAGAGAGCATGAAGAAGGGAAAAGCTGCAGTATGCTCAGGCCTCCCGATAAACCTTATCAAACACCTAGGGGAGAGTGGAGTGGACATGATGCATGAAATACTGAAGAGAGTTTGGGAAGAGGAACAGATGCCGGAAGAATGGAAGAAAAGTGAGATCGTCCCCATATACAAGCAAAAGAGGGATCCACTAGAATGTGGGAACTTTAGAGGCATTAAGTTGTTAGAACATGGGATGAAGATGTTTAAGAAGATCCTAGAGCGCAGACTCAGAAAACTTATCACACAGTCAATAACATGCGATTTGGATTTAGTCCAGGGAAAGGTACAACAGATGGAGTATTTATTATACAACAACTACAAGAAAAACACCTACAAATGCACAAGGATTTGTACCTTACCTTCGTAGATTTGGAAAAAGCTTATGACAGGGTGCCCATGGATATGGTGTATTGGTACGTGTCTGAGAAGGAAAGGGGTCCCAGAGATGCCAGTGAGGGTGGTAGAAACAACATACCATGGAGCATCAACAGTAGTGAGAACCACGCATGGCAGAACTGATGAGTTTCCCCATCAAAGTTGGCCTACACCAGGGATCAGAGCTAAGCCCGTTCCTGTTTATCGTAGTATTAGATGTCATCAGCGAAGAGCTCAGATGCGGGTTGCCAAGTGAACTGCTGTTTGCTGATGATCTGGCAGTAGTAACAGATACAGAGGAGGAGATGCAGAGGAGATGGCTTGGTTGGCAGATTGGGATGGAGAGCAAGGGACTAAAATTCAATATCGGGAAAACGGAAGTGATGGTCGGTAGCAGGAGAGGAACGAAAGTAAACATCAAAGACAGTCAAGGCACGAGCCTCCGACAGGTGAATAAATTCAAATATTTAGGTGTCACCATCAGTGAAAAAGGAGGATCAGAAGAAGCAGTAAGAGCAAGAGTTAGTGCAGCGTGGGGCAATTGGCGAGACCTCTCCGGAGTTACCAGTGACAAGAAAATGCCAAGGAAATTAAAGATCAAGCTCTACATGACTGTCATTAGACCAGTATTTTTGTATGGAGCAGAATGTTGGACAGTTTTGAAAGAAGGAGGAACATATTCTAGAATAAACAGAGATGAGTATGTTGAGAAGAATACAAGGAGTAATATTGAGAGACAAAGTAGAGAGTGTGGACATCAGAAAGGAGCTAGGTGTGAGTAGTATACAAGAGAAAGTAAGAGAAATGAGACTATACGCTGGTATGTACGCATGCAGAGAATGGAAGAAAACAACGAAGTGAGAGCAGTTGGTGTCACGAGAGTGGCAGGAAAAAGGCCAACGGGGAGACCAAGAGGGAGATGGATGGATTGCGTCCGACGGGATATGCAGGCACTGCGGAACACCCCGGCGGATGCCCGGGACATAACATTCAGGAAATCAAGAATTCGGGCCGCTGACCCCACCTAGTGGGAAAAGGCGAAGAAGAAGAAGAAGAAGAAATAGAAGAAGAAGAAGAAAAAAAAAAAGAAGAAGGGAGCTCGCTGAAGTTGCAAGAGAATGTACACAATGCAAAAGAGAGCAGGGTTGCGAAATACTGAAAGTATTCGACATCATATGACTTCATTCTTCAAGGGAAAAATTCATATAGCAGCCTGCGAACGCAATGCCAGTTGGACGAATGTAGACACCATCAGAGAGCTTTTCTGATTCTGATTCATTATAGTGCCAGACCCCTACTGGGGCATCACGCTCTAGTGTGGATGGTCGGTTTCAGGATGGCTGGCTTCATATTATCTGGAAGTGGAATAAGAGTATTTGTGCTTGGGAATATGGGATTAGGGTGGGGTACTGTTGTGGGTAAATACATTGGATGGAAGTCTGTTCCACTGGGCTATTGTCCGGGGGAAAAGCCGTATCTATAGTAGCTGCGGGATGTGGACACTTGTCTGTATCCGTGTGGGCTGCTGAGTCTTGTTTGGCTGTGACCGGGCATGAGGTATTATTTGGGATCAATGTCCAAGAGATTGTTTGCCACCTTATAGTTAGTTATACATGGTGGTAAGTCTGGCCCCAGCCCTCCTCTGTTCTAGGGTTGGCCAGGAGAGGGCAGAGGCCAAGGTGGATCCAGATGTTTCCCAGCTGCAACTGTGGACCACGAAATGTTGCTAGAGCTAATCTAAAAAGGAGAGTATAAATATACTATTCAATTGTCAAAATAATTTAATTTTCTCGACAACAACGTTCGGAAACCTGAATGCAAAAACGGCACCGACTTTTAGTTTCGATTATCCAAACGCCTTAAGGTGGCGCCACAATCTGGCGCTAAATTATCTTTTATTTTACGGTTGTCGTTATTAATTTAATGTTATTGTTGATTATATTTTATCGTAATTATGCATCTGCAAATTGCGTTGTTGTGATGCTTTGATAACGTTCAGAAAAAGTGTTGATATTGAAATCAAATAAAGAACCTACAATTTTACGACATACGTTTCCGGTTGCCGTAAAGCCGGCCTTTCCGACATCACGCATCTTGGGGTTGTGGTGGGTTTGAGATGTACATTAAATCTACCAAATATCTCCCATAATAATCTTTAATCTATTATCATCTACCAAGTAGGAATGTTTGTTAAATCATTATGTACCCAACCAAGCTGCCACGGCTACTCTTTTCCACAATAGCAGTTGGAAAATAGAATACTTTGAAGCACCTGACTGCTCATTTACCGACGACAAGTGCTCATCACTAATCTAAAAGCCTGTCACTCTATTTTGTTTAAATATTCTTATTTTATCAGAGAAATGGTGCACAGCAAATCATTTAATATAATCACTGATAGCTGTTTATAAGTTAAGCCATTAATGAAACCCAGACTGAACGCCTGATTAATGTGTTATAATAGGTGCCAAATCCAAGATGGGTGCCTACAAATACATGCAAGAGTTGTGGCGTAAGAAGCAGAGTGATGCTATGCGCTTTTTGTTGCGTGTGCGGTGTTGGCAATACCGTCAGTTGTCTGCCATTCACCGTGCTCCCAGACCGACAAGACCAGAAAAGGCAAGACGCCTGGGGTATCGTGCAAAACAAGGTATTCAACTGCATAAATGACTACATTCCTTACCATCTGATTTAGTAACTTCTGTGTTAATGGGGAACCTACAGGATCGCTGGAGTGCGCTGATATACAACTCAGACCTGTGACGTAACCATGGGCTTTATGCGCATGCTTTATTTTTTTAATTCATCGTTGAATTATTTTATTATACAACTGTTAACAAACTTGAATATAATTAATGAATGCGGCGTAGCAAAGTAACAGGATGCTGGGAGTTGATGGCATGAGGCCCGATTTGCGTAACAGCGCCGCCTAGTTTCTTAGTTCTGTAGGTTCCCCATTTCAGATTCCACATTGTCCAACACCTATTTACACCAAACATATAGCATTTTAGTGCTCTTGTGACTTGAGGCAGGCCTGTTAAAATGTCAGACGTCAGACTTTCATCAACAAGCATTATTGCTTTTTTCAGATATGTAGTGCATTGTTACAGCAGCTCAGACTGGCTAAAAACCAACCCACTATTTTTTATGTCCTGTGGAACTTGAACTTACTTCAAAAGTGCCATAGACAGAAACATTATGAGCATTTTACGAATTAACTGATTTAGGCAAAACAAATAGTTTTAATGGCAAAATGTAGGTACTACACAAGTACAATTCATTTATTCACAGCATCAATTGGTTTTGTTTAGTCAGTAATACATGGATATCAAATTTGTCCAAAACCATGTTCCCGGGAATCACAAAATAGATGTCGCATCTAAGAAATTAAACAACTTCACAACCAAACAAGTGATTGCACCTTTCAGTTTATGTTTGTTTATGGATAATTATACTATTTAGCAGTATATTTTTGGTATTTCAAAATTACAACTTTTTAGGTGTTTAAAAATAGAAGTTTGTATTGTTGCCATGATTGAAGACCAAACTAGCCATACCTTATAATAGTGCCCCCAAAGACATCTGTCTAACGTTTCATGACTTACAAAAGTCTATGACTGGAATATGAAAATAGTAATTATTTACATATCTTCCTTAAACTCGGGTTCATAGACCGAGACAGTCACTGTATGTTTTCTTCAATAAGTTTGGTCTCGTTAGCATTTTGTGACTTGAAAGCATACATGTCGTTCCTCAGTTTTGAAAGCAAGGGGTGATTTGTTTACAGGCTTCGTAGTGTACCGTGTCCGAGTGCGCCGTGGAGGACGCAAGAGGCCTGTGCCCAAAGGTGCCACCTACGGCAAGCCCACAAACCAGGGAGTCAACCAGCTCAAGTTCCAGCGCTCACTCCAGTCCGTTGCTGAGGTCAGTGTTCCTATGGTTGTCTTGTTACATTGTGCAGCGTATGCTGCATTTAAATTTGTTTCTGGTCACCAATAGATCTAAATTTTACTCTTTTTGGGGGCAATAACACTGGTGAATTCATTTGTGTTTCCTCTGGGTAAAATGATGGGCGAGATGATGTCTATTTTAAAAACGCTTCAAAATGATTTGATATGAAATAACAAGTTACCATGTAAACGTGTATGTAGCATTAGTAAATATCCAGGAACACAGGCAATAGCTATGAGGTGGCATTTTTGGTGAGGTGGCTTAAAAGAAGTGCAAGGTGGCCACCTTGTTTGTCTTATAGCAGGTGAAACACTCATTTATCCATCTAGACGTGCTATGACATTTTGAACAATTAATGCAATTTGTGTTATAACAGTATTGTATCAATAAACCCTGTAAGTTCCTAAAATATGAAATGATTCCCTGGTTACGTTTAGTTTATAAAATCGCCTCAGTTTTAAAATCTACTACATGTAGATACTGCAATGTTCATTGTGTGTAGATTTAGCTTGTACATATTTTCGAGTTACCTACAGAAATGTGAAACTGTACTGTTGATTGCAGGAGCGTGTCGGGCGCAAGTGCGGTGCCCTGCGTGTCATGAGCAGCTACTGGGTGGCCCAGGACTCGACATACAAGTACTTTGAGATTGTGATGGTCGACCCGCACCACAAGGTGATCCGTCGCGACCCGGACACACAGTGGCTGTGCAAGGGCGTGGCCAAGCACCGCGAGCTGCGTGGCCTCACCTCCGCCGGCAAGAAGTCTCGTGGTCTCGGCAAGGGACATCGCTTCAACGGCACGATTGGCGGCTCATGGCGGGCGTCTTGGAAGCGCAACAACACGCTGCAGCTGCGCAGGAAACGATAAGGACATTACTATCTCGTCTGTTTGGTGTAAGAGATTGCAAATAAAATCTTGCTGCATCCATTACTAGTTTTCAGTGTTTCAGTTTGAAAGGTGTATCATTCACGTATACTGACTGGTGTTAATTGTATCCTGTTCTTTTCTCTACCCTCATTCAGCAATACACTATCACACTTTCAAACATACTTGAGGGGAACAATGATATTGATATAGTCACATTTGCCTCTACCAAGGGATATATATGTAGCTGTGATTAACTTCCTTACAATAATCAGTCCAATTAATACTCATCTATGTTCTTGTATGATATTTTATCAATCTGTCAACATTCATCAATTTCCCTGGATCATCATGTCCAGTCACATGATACTTGCTTGCAGTCATAAAATTGCTTTGAAGATCGGGCTAGACACAGCATTCATCATCATATTGGATCATCAGTCGTCATACAACAATGTCTAGCTTACTCAAGCAGTCAGTCTAGTAACAACGTCGGTAGCCATAAACTCTCATTAGTTTATGCATTCAGTAATCATAAACTTACTCAGGTGGGTTTAGTATCACAACACATTACCTATCTGTATGATCATGTTGGCTCTCATCAATTTCTCTAGCTCATCAGTCCAGTCACAGCACTGACAGCAGCATCAACTTTGATGGATCACCAGTCCGTCACACCACCGCAGTCATAATCCCATCCAGATAATTATAGCATCAGCAGTCATCAACTTACTGGATCATCAGTCTTCTTACAACACTTGATGGTCATCGACTTCTTGGATCATCAATCTTAGCCATGGTATTCTTAACAGTCCAACAGTCATCAACTTCCTTGATGAGTAGTCACACAAAATTGTCTGTAGTTGTAAACTTACCTGGATCATCAGCCTCGTGACATGGCACTTGTCAACCACGTATGATAATTCCCTATTTAGTATGTTTGACATGTATGTGAAGTTTCATGTTGACAGATTTAGGAAGATAACACTTTAGAATCATTCATCACATTCAGAGATAGAGATGCAGTTGGAGTTTTTTGGAACCTGTTTACGGGTCAGAAACACCACAAAATGAACTAGTTGTTGTACTCTGGTGGTTTGTCCACAGCTTTTCTGTTCCATTGTATAAAGTTATAGTAAAAAAAAAAAAGTAAAGGCAGTTCTTATATAGCGCAGTATCCAGTCCTCTGGACCGCTCAAAGCGCTTTACACTTTACTTCCCTGACAGACCTGTTCACTCAAATACCATCTCGGCTTCTCTGGGAAGCATCCAGCCATATGCTACAATTAATGCGCGAAGGCTGCTCGTACACATATCCACCACTGTCTATAGTCAGGTACTCATTTAAACAGCTGAGTGAACTGGAGCAATGTAGAGTGAAAAAACTTGCCCAAGGTTTTAACGCCGCAGCCAGGATTCGAACCCGGGTTCTCGTAGTCGAGAGTCCGAAGCTCTACCCTTGAGCCACTGCGCTCTACATAATAACATACTGTACAGGATGTCTCAACTTCGTGTGGATGAGGGTACTCGTTGATTTCATGTACACTCTGAGGGTAGTCACTCAGATTCAGGAAAGACTTGGGATGTTCAAGAGGTTTGTCTGGTTTGAGCAGAAATATGAACACAAATTTGGGGGACTAAAGTTGAAAGTAAAAATAACAAAAACATTGAGCCAATGGAATAGTTTGTAAAAGATCATTGCGTACAGTATGTGTGTAATCAGCAATTCATCTTCATTGGGATTTTAGTTTCTAAATAAAATTATATAATTGCATATGTTATCAAAACCTGTGTAAATATGTATATAAAATATATGGTCCGTTGAAAATCATGTAACAATGGTAATTTAACTATCATTAAGTACAGGTTTAATTCATTTTTTATTTAAATAATTTAATTCATTCGTACAGCTAAGTGAACTGAAGCAACGAAGAATAAATAACTTCGCCCGGGTCAAATTTCAACACGGCAGCACAGGAAGAACCAAAATTATACTTATATATAAGCCTACACTACTACAGGCTACACAATCACAGCTTCACTTGAATGTCTTCATTGAGGGTCCGATGCTCTAGCCACTGCATTTCACAAGACAGCTCGCTGGACCAGTGCCCCTTAAATATGCCACTGCAGGATTTGAACAAGAAGGGATTAAAATGAAGTTTTAAGATAACTTAATTTCACTGAATAGCCTGACTCCACACATAAAACTAACCATCAAGTGGTGCCATCTAACGGAATTTTTAATGTTAAAAGTGTGCGGACGCCAAAGCCCGCTTTGCCAACTTGCCAAGACAAGTCAGGAAAAATGTAAATTTCAAGAACATTTTGATCCATGTAAGACTAATTTTAATATATTTGATCACTTGATGACAGTATATGCACAGTATGCGTGTAGTAGATATATGATGTGAAGTTTGACGACCGCATGTCACCGTTTTCATGGTTTGATCAAGGCCAAGGTCAGGTGCGAGCCTGGCTAGCCTAACCTACAATAGACGTAAGACCACCAAAATGTGCACGTCCGCCATTACCCGACCGCAGAGTACCTTAAAAAAGCAGCATTATGCACGTTGTCTGGATTTCTGTGAGCACATATGTAGTGTGGAGTGATTATAAATGACGTTTTTGTGCAGCGTGACATCAGAGCTGTCAAATTACGACCGCTGTCATTCGGTGCATTTCTGCGTATTAATACATTTGTCATTTTGCTTGGTGATGTAATCAGGGGCAATCCGTGGGTGGCTCAAGCAGAAATGGAGGGGTGTAAGGTTTGAATGAACTTTGTGGGAGCCTGAGGTATTAAAAGTTCACGAATTTTCCACTGAACCTCTGTCTGTGGAGGGTAAACATGCTGTGAAATTGTCAATAAGAGAGCTGATCAAGATTAATAGGAAATGAAGGAAACGTTATAATGGTCGCCTATGGAAAATGCAAATGTGGTCTTAGGCCAATAGGCGGTTACCCAATAGGCTACATTACAATGGTCAATGCTACAATTTCATTTTTGCCAGTTCAGCAACTTCAGGCTCTGCTAGGGCCTACCGTTTCAGTAGTAAAACGAGACGTACATGTATGTCATTATATTGAAGGGTATGGTCACAAGCAGTGGTTTCCATGGAAATTATAATATATTTATTTAGTTTTGTTATAATAATATTTATGCTAACGCCCTGGCTAAGGCTAAGCCAAGGACACTGGACAGGTGACTGGCCATATCAATGCATGCATGATATTAAAATCTGACTATAGACTATAGTCTATGCCCATTTCATGGGCCATGAAGAAAATAATTGAGAATCCTGTCAGAACCAGAACTGGCGCTAAGATTGGCATTGTAAAAAGTTGAACCATAATTTATTTTAAAGAACGAACAGTGACGGAACAGTCAACAAAAAATATTTGTCTACCCCTACACAAAATAGCATTCAAATAGCATTCAAATACCATTGGTTTTTGAATGATATTTGAATGGTCCTAGAGCTAGACCTAGGGCGTATTATGGCCAAGGATATTTGAATGCATCTGAATGATATTTTGAATGGTATTTTGGATTCTTTGTACCGTTCAGTGGTATTGAATGCTATTTTAAATTACCATTGAGAGTACCACTGAGTCCTGCTGAAATATCATTGATACTGAATGGTATTCAATGGTAATCAGTGGTATATCATTGTCTCTTTTTTTGTAAGGGTGCTGTTCTCGCCTAAACTACATCATGCATTGATATTGTCACAAAGAAATGTTTTCGCCACAATGTTATGTACACAGTTCTTTATAAAATTATGTGTAGGCCCTGTGACAATGTGTATGGCCTGCAACATGTTGTCAAGTTTGTATACTTTAAATAATGTGTACAGCTCTTACAAAAACTAATGTAACACCCCATACTCTGAGTTTGACTGTATCGCAACGAAGTGACCTACCTCTATATATAAATAGAAGTACCATCTTTCCATGCATCCAGCAATGCATTTTAATATGCATGGTATGCATTGGTTCTACAAAAAAAGCAAGTGAATGCCTTGACAAAGTACTGAGTTACAGCTCTTATTAAGAAAACTGACAGTTCATTATTAGTTCATGTATGAAATACTCTTATTTGCAATTCAAATCCTCAGTACATTTAATCTGACGATGATCATATCATTCATTTACATGTACAGTGGCTAATGGATTAATGATGTTAATCAAAGGTCAATCTACAAAAATGAGTATGCACTAAACTAAGATTGAAAGTGTTATTTAGATAAGACGAATTCAATACATGGGGAAGTAATATCTATAATGCGTACATACACAACATACATTATTCAATCAGTCAACCACAACATTGAATGTATCCATTATAGAATTAACAATACAATCCTACTTCCATTGTCAGCTGTGTACAGCATTGAACATCCACAGAGCAAGTCTAAACAAGCAAATCACTGGCTGGATACCCAACCACCTGCACACAGGCAACTATTCAACTGGTCTGTGAACTGCAGTGTTGAAGTAGGATGTGTCAATATGCTCTTTATGGAAAGCTGTTAGCCGAATACAACACAGAGCCCCCCACCACCCCTCCTCAATTAGTCACATCAGTAACGAAGCTGTATAACGGGCATGCTTGGTTGATTGGTCAGTTGTGGCAGGCAGCCTCGCAATAAGCTTCAGACTTGTGTGATGTGTCCACCTGTTTACACCTGTGATAGCACTGGCACACTTTGCACGGGACAAACTTGGAATTAATGGAAGTTACGCGTGTCATGTGTTAGTGTTAACATGTCAACAAGGTTGACACGTCCATAAAAAGTTGGCTGTGGTGCTGATGCCGTGTACACGCATGTTGTCGTGTGTATTTTAGCTTGTGAAAGTTATAGAAATCTTCTGTGAGCGTTCGTGGCTAGTGTTGGATTACCAGTAACTGAGGAGACAGATTACCTCCTGCTTACACGGATTTAACTGTCGCAAGAACATTTTGGTGTTACACAGTGTTTGTTGTGGATATCCGTGCTTTGTGTTTGCTTGATGGATCTTATAACCGATCAATGCTGTCACAATGTGTCCAGATATGGGACAATGTTGACATTGTGATAGTTTAGCAAGCTACACAGTTTGTGTTTGCCAGAAGACTTTGCTGTGGAATTACATCATGGTGGGTATATTTCTCATATCATATACATGTAATTTTTGAAAATGAGAATATTTTCTGCTCACAGTGTTGCCTGAGGGAGATTGTTCCACTTCTATGAGACGTGTTTGTGAGATGGAATATTTTCTTATGTTAAACCTGCAGAAGGTTTTTTGTGGAATTTCTTGTTATACACTTTATATAAATTATGCCATGTTAATTACCAGTTTTCTTCCTCACGTTTTGTGATGCTTTGTATCCTTGGGAGAGCACTGGCTGAAACAATATAAAATTGTTGTTCATTTCTCACCAAAGAACGCTATGATTTTCGACATACTATCAAGGCTAGGAAACGTTTCTGAAACTGCATTTCTGAAACTTCAGCTACAGTGATATATTCATTAAGGTAGTGGTTGATCTGATGGTGCGTTTGCGTGGATTCAAAATATTTTCAACATCTACTTGGTTCTCTGACATTAGTCAGTGATACCCTACTACATTGTGTTGACGTGTCCTGACTGGCCATCTTATCTGACACAGCTCTAATAAAACTTTCTGAATGTGGATAAGTTCTCAGTGAAATTCTACTACATGTACTGATGTTTTTTAGGGTACCACAATGGGATACTTTGGTTGGTTGGTTGGTTTATTCAATAACAATGCAATCTTGGACATGCATGAATTTAATAAATTCAGAGATACAAAACACATATTAATAAATTATATGAAATAAACACTCATTATAAAATAATGTAAATACTAGTTAAGTTACACTAAAGGGCATTAATAATGGCAATATTGAAAAAGGAGGGAGAGATTCTTTCTGATTATTAAGACGTTCGAAAACTGATTCATTTTAGATTCATATTATACCATAATATATAAATATCTTTTATTTGAAATATTAAATAAATAGGTAATGTGACTGTTGTACAGCATACAATTGCAGTTTTTTGGGTCATTCCATGCCAAACCACAGGGTAGGGGAATGTGGGGTAAGATGGCCACATCTTTCCAGTAAGCGCTCAGATTTTGAGAAACGATTGAACTAATGTTGGGTCCAGCATTAAATAAGTTAATTTGATGATTTCACCAAAACTACATGTACAAGATACACAATGAGCTATCAGGTTTAATGTTTTGCTTTCTGAAAAAAAAATCAAGACAAAATATTTAATTGAGGTGGTACCTTCAATCCTTTATTGGCCTAAAATCCTAAATATCACGGTTTGGTGACAGATGAAGGGGACATATGCAGGGTGAAAAGAAGGGTATATAACCCATGGCATTTCCATAGGATATATATCCATTGGGGTACCATAAGATGTACTGTTTCACTGGTCTAATGTTTTACTGTTGTCATTGATTCAGTAGATTTGTTTGCAGCATTCCTTATTGGTTCCATTCTGCAGTGTCAATCTTCTTCAGGTAGTTTCTTCATTTTAAGTAGCTCATATTTGTTTTGTCGTGGAATGTGCTAAGCACATATTAGCCTAGTTATAGCTGCTGTGTAGATGTTAGTGTGTAAATAGACCTGCATTGTCTATGGTAATGAGGGATTAGGATTTGTATCATACAATGCTCACTCCACTAATACTCAAGCCAGTTTTCAGTTTGTAGATTCACTAACAATGTTGTGCCTCTAGCTTTGTACACAACTGTTCAGCTCAGGCCAGGAATGGGGCATGCAACTGTGAACTGCAGTCATGCTTTAAACTTGAGTGATGTCACATGTGACATTTTGTCATGGATCAGTGAACCTTATGCAGGCGCACACCTTAATTTAATTAATCACATGATTAAATATTAATGCAACACCTGCCTGTAGTAAAATGGTGACACTACTAGTACTAACAAGCAAGTCAAGGCGGTTCTCTGTGACACAGAAACCGCACACCTTTATTAGGTTATTTGTTAGTGAAAAACGAAGCTATAAACATCTGCAAATATTTATTTCAGGTATTGGATCACCACTGACCGTGGCTGCCAATATAGTTCTGCATGCAACAGTTAGCATGATAATATTTATGGTGGTGCATTGTTTTCATTTTGGTTGTACCTGTGCTTTGTGTTTGCATGATGGCTCTAGTACACACAACGACTATACAGGTATTTATATTTTTGTAAAATGAAGAAATTGTGATTTTTGGGCAAATTACCTAAGTGAGATTTGTACTGGCAAGACTTGACAGTGAGTAGTACCATGTTGTGATGGGTGTTTCAAACTGGTTGTGTCATTCAATATTGTGATGATTAATTGCATGCTATCATCAGGTGTGGGAAGTACAGCACAGTATTAATAAAAATAATAAATCTTATGGCATCTGATAAAAATAAATGTTATAATCTGGGTGCTACAATAAAATAGTCTAATCATAATTTTACACCTTTCATTGTTTAATATAAGTGATTATTAGAATAAAAGAATAAATGTTATATTTATTTAAGCAGTTAACATTCGTAACATCAGAATAAAGAAGCTTCATCATCATTGTGCAGCCGTAGTGTCTTGTGGTTGGGCGAAGGCCTCTGCAAGCTGCTTCCACATCTTCCTATCTTGCGCTATCCTCTGCCAGATGGTGCCCTTCCAGTAGTCATCTAGTTCGTCTTTCCACAGTCTCGCCGGTCATCCTTTAGGTCTTTTCCTTTCGTAGGTTTCCAGGTGGTGATACAAAGTGTCCATCGGTTATCTCATATCCCACTGACATGTCCAGTCCAGGTCTACTTCTGACTTATTCAATCACATCTGGGACCTTTATCTTCTCTCTTACCCAGATGTTTGTTTTTCTGGCCCGGTATGTGATGTTTAACATACTCCTTTCCATCTTTGTTTGTGTGGCTGCTAGCTTGTTATTTGTTTGGCTGGTGAGTGCCCATGTTTCCGTGCCGTAAGTCATTGCTGGAAGTGCGCATGAGTCATAGACTTGTTCCAAGCATGTTCCAATGTTACCCTTGAAGATGCTGCGGTGCCTGGCGAATGCTGTGCTTCCAGCCATGATTCTTCTTTGAATCTGTTTGTCTTGTTTTGTGTCTCTGGTGCTGTATCTCTGTCCCAGGTAGATGTAGCTTTCAATGTTCTTGACCTGAGTGTTATTGACATATATTGGTGTGTCATTTTCCATCATCACCTTCGTCTCTTCGACTTTTTCATCTTCAGACCCTGATTTTCACTTTCATTAGCTAATTCCTGTAGCATTTGTTGTAGCTCATGTGGTATATTAGTGCATATGAGTATGTCTTTGGTGGAATGAAGATGACTAAGATATTCGCCTTCTATCTTCAAGCTTCTGGTTTCCCAAGTCAGTTGACGGAACATGCTGTCGAGTGCTGTCATAAACAGCTTGGGCGATATGGTATCTCCCTGTCGTATATCTCTCCTGATGTTGATCTTGTTGCTTTCTTTGTGTAGGTCGATTGTCATAGAGCTGTTGGTGTAGATATCCTTCAGGAGTTCAATGTACTCATCTTCTATCCCCTATCCTTGAAGCGAGGTCAGCACTGCTTGAGTTTGCACTGAGTCAAAGGCTTTCTTATAGTCAATGAATGCAATGCAGAGTGGGATATTACATTCTCTGCACTTTTCCTTTAGTTGGTTTACGTGATCTGTTGTTGAGTATCTGCTTCTGAATCCAGCTTCTCTCGTGGCTGGTTTTTGTCGAGTGTCTTCTTCAGCCTTTTCATTAGTACTTTTGTTAATACTTTATAGATGTTTGATAGTAGACCTATTGGTCTGTAATCCTTGAGGTTTTTCTTATTTCCCTTCTTGATGATTTTCACCATCTTAGTGTTGTTCCATGCTGTGGGTATTTGTCTTTCTGATAAGCATTTAGCGTACAACTTAGCAAGTGTCTTCTGCTTTCAATGTATCAATGTTTATATGGCCGTTGCCTGTTGCTGTCCGATTCTTCATATCTTGCAGTGCTGCTTCCTTCCACCTCCCATGATGTTATCTCTGGTACCTCTTGGTCATGGTGAATTACGAAACTGTTCACTGTTGTGTAGCTTGGTGTAAAATTCATCTATTCTTTCTATGAAGAAGTTTAAATAAGGATAATTATACTTTATCATTAAGAGTCATAGCCTCCTTCCAATGGTCTTGTCACTTGTGCACATTCTTTATGGAATCTTATCCTTAATGCACATTTGGTTTCTTATAATGCGGTCTATGTTCGTCTTTGTCTTGTATTTAAACTTTTAAAATGTAGGAGTCATTTGTTTGATGTTTTCTTCTAAATTGATTAAAAAAAATAGGTTTACACTGTACAGTAAACCCTGTCTTGGGTGACCATTCCTCCAGCCCAGCAAAAGGTGTGTCAAGAAAAGTGGTCGCAGGTTGTACACAAAATAATGTTGCCGTAATTATGAGTGTATGTGTACAATCTGCACAGGCAGGCAGGCAAGTATTGTACTAGCATAACAAAATATATTATACATATGTCATCATGTTTATCCAATCGTGTCACTGTTGTTTTCAGTATGTGGCTGTGAGGTTGGTGTGGACACTGGCATGCTGTGTCCACTGTGTGTCCAGCTTGTGGAAAGGTGATACCTACTGGAACAGTCGGTATGATGGAATGCTCGACTATGTCTCCTACACAACAGGTCAGTCTCCTTACAAGAAGTCGATTATCTTTCAAGATACCCTGAGCATTTAAATTCTGTTTTATACTTTTGTTTGCAACAGACAAATTATGCTGACCGTGTTACAAAGGCCAGTTACAGTTTAAGACTTGTGTTTAAATGCCACGATTTTAGAATAATATATATTTGTAAAGGTAAGTTCTTATATAGTGCAGTATCTATCTAACCCTTAGGACTGATCAAGACGCTTTAGATTACTTACCTGTTCAATCGAGCATCATCTGGACTTCTCTAGGAAGCATTGTGCCATGCTGCAATTAATGCACAATGACTATTCATACACTCATTCAAATAGTTGAGTGAACTGGAGCCGTGTAGAATGAACAAACTTGCCCAAAGTTTGATACGGTAGCACAGGATTTGAACTCGGGTCCTCTTAGTCGAGAGTCCGAAGCTCTAGTCCCTGAACCATTACACCACTATTTGTAAAATGAGTCTCATGAGATTGTGTAATTATGACACTTTTAGATGCAATAGAAATAGTTATTATGAATCAATCACAGTACTGTTGTAAATTGGTTGTTTTTAAACGGATTGTTTATTTTTACAGTAAAATGGTTTGTTAAGTATTAAATATGACCTGCTTGCACATGGTTTGTTAACTTTGTTTTTATATTGAAATATATGTCAGTGAGAATATATTTACATCCAGGAAACAAAACTCAAACTGGTTCCCCCATTAATATTACATAAACATATTTTTTACCACACTATTGCTTTTTTAAATAAGTTTAGTATATTTTTTAATTACGTAATAATTCTTATGTTTTTTCTTTTTAATTTACCTTATTAATTTTTATTTGTGTAATTTTCTTAATATCTTAGAAACTATACATCTTAATTGCTTATTATACAGTTGTTCTTACTTTAATAAAATATAAACTTTACTATGACATTTAAAAAAAACTTCTGTTTATGTACGTTTTATAATGTATGTCTGCGCCTATGGACAGGCTGGTACAGAAGATATGGGGCTCTAGAAATGTTACTAGTAATAATAATAAATATCTCCCTAACAAGTCCTCCAAAAATGTATTACAGTTTAATTGTGAAATGATTTTTTTAATTTAATATACAAAATGTGTATGTGACATTGCTGACATGTGTCACATTATTCGTGACTATGTTCATAAGTTGCCAAGTGACAACCCCATTACAAGGACATAGTCCACAGAGTAGACATGACACGCATTAGTGCCTTTTGTGGAAGTGCAAATGTACTCGTCTTGGCAAGTAGGCTCTACTGACACTCAGCAAATGTTTGTCAAGCGAACATACTGGCTTTTTACAAAGGTTTCTGAACAGACTGAGTCAAATATAAACTGGTTACAACAGCGAATACAGTCTAAATGAAGAGTGAACTGAATGCAATTACAAAAGAAATGTCCTCAATTTGAACATGAACTGGTTATGGGAAGGAGAAGAATTATTTTTATTTAACCAATATTTCGAACAGTACACACATACAGTACAGTGTATGTCAAACAACTCAGAACAATACAAATACATAAAAATCACAGCAAACATAATAATAATATATATATTTGATAATATAATGTAGGGTCAGGAGACTCCTCTAAGACCAAGAAGTGCATAATAAATAGACTACAAATAGCTTAATTGCTAAACTGGGTCCAAGTTAATAAATGGTTGGTTAGCACATTAAATCTTACATAAATATTGATGACTCTCCATCCATGTCCTTGAAATGCACACACAAAACACCAAAATATGGGTCCACTTTCTTCTTTGGATATCACTTTTATACTTCATTTCTTGACATTGCAAGTTGTGCATAGATATGTGCACAACTTGCAGTGTTACTCTGTAAGAAATGAAGAACATGTGTGTGGCTAGAGTATTGTCGAACCTCGGTGGAATATTGCATATGTTGGGAGATGTTACACTGGTTTAGGTGTGTTGGTGATTGTGTGGCATTTCGACACACTAGAAATTATTGTGTGGCATTTTGACACACTAAAAAACCCGATAGTCATTGTGCCTAAAGCCTAGGGACTGGTTAATTAAATAAACCTTGCACAGAGTTAGTGATGTGTTCATTCCATGTTGTGTCTGTTGAAGGTCATGCCAGGGTACTTGGTGCCATTAACTTCCAGGGGTCGTTGGGTTGCAAATTAAGGTCGGCAATACATACCCCTGGCTGGTTGTCTCTGAAAACCCTTTGAAGTGAAATATAAAATTACAGCAGTTGACTTTGCCAGTCAATACTGCATCAACTGTGGGAACAGGGGAAATACTCGCCCCGTTTTGAAGACGGATATATAACTGGTTGGTGGTTGGAATCCCAATATAATGAATTATTCGTGTCCTAAATATTGCCCACAATTATATCACATAACCAGAGACGGGTCACAATCCTCGTGGATGATTTCATTGACTGACGATAAAAAAGAGGAGTTTTTCAAGGGATGTGTCAAGAGTTGAGTGATGGGTGGTACTGATGCAATCAGCCACAGCAACCACTGGCACGTGAGAATGGCCGCTGGGAGCAAGATCTAGTGGATAAGAGAGAGGGAACGAGAGGGAGAAAAGGAGAGGGGGTGAGACAGTGAGAAAGAGATCACCATTCCTTGAGTCAGGGTTGGAAAAAATCATGATTTTTTTGATTAAATCGGATTTTTTCGATTAAATCAATTTATTTAATTTTTTAAACATTCTCGACAATCATAAAATAAAAATAAATAAAAGTGGAATATCATAATATATCAAATAGGCTGAACATTTCATTCTTAGCATATATAAAGAATTAAAGCAAAGTTGTTATGTACAAATTTAAACTTTATTTAAAAATACATACAGTTAAATCAACTGGTAGTAGCATGCAATGTAAGTACAGGTGTATAAATTTAAGATACCGTAATCTAAAAAAATCGAAAAAATCAATATCTTGATTTTTTCATATTGATTAAATCACTGATTTCATTGATGATTTAATCAATTTGATTAAATCAACGCCAATCCTGCCTTGAGTCCACGATAGGTTACACATTCACCCTTGTGTGGGATCATTTACTTCCCCTCACACAGACACCAGATAGAAGGGGTTTTAGTCTCCCTTCCGAAAGGCACAAGCAATGTGAGGTAGACAAAATTACTGAAGTTTAAAAACAGCAGCAGTAGATTTGAATCACCGCCCCCTTATTTGACAATCCAATATTCGACCACTCTCCACAGACATTTTCTAAATGTGTGTATGGTTATCTAGATACCTGTGCAGGAGTGCCATAATGGCTATAAGTATATCTTCACAGTTATACATAAACATGGTACTTGTGTTAGATTTTTTCAATGTTCATGGGAGTCTCTGTGAGTACATGGTAGTGTTATAATACATTATATTATATCACTTCTGTTATTGGCACTCTGACAATTCTTCTCACTTTTCTATTGTACCAGTCTAATAAAGCCTTACTAGTGTCATCTTGCTGTTGCCATGGTGATGTATGAATCAACACAACTTGTGTAGCTTTGCATAGTGCGACTCAGAGTTTTCGTGCTACCAAGTAGACCAGGGAACTGGCACTGTTCTGTAAATGTAATGCACGACTGCCTGACAGTCCAATTCACATCATTTGGCCGATTTCAATATTGTATTGATTGGCTAATGATGTTTACAAATAC
>OZ024857.1:23273654-23293654 GCA_964017155.1 Oasisia sp. SBJ-2009 | reverse complement strand
TGAAATGAGTGCTTGTTAAAAATTATGTCTAAAAGTCAGCACTGTTTATGGGCACAGTTTATTTTTGTGGACATATTTATAAATATATGAAATTTCATAATTTAGTTGACTTCTGTTTCATCATTAATGGCTCATGGAAAGTACAACAAAACTTGTTAATTTCAAGTGTATCATGATAATAATTGTGTCCTCTTTTGATGACATTTCATTGTAGTGACTTAGAGCAATCTTGAGAATGGCTTATCCTTTGGTGTTTCTGATCTCAGCATTCCTGTAATATCAGGGCCAAGAGTGTCATTGTGTCATCAGAAGTATTTTACGTGTTGACAGTTGTAAATAGTTTGTGACTACTAGGTAGCCATGACAGTATGTTTCATTAATTGTGTCTGGTTTATGTTTCAGGAGCTTCAGTTTGAACCAGTTTGCTTTCTTCCCATCTAATGGACTTAAGAACATGCCATACCTACTTTATTTGTAAGTATCTCTCAGAAGCTTCTGCAGTTTGTCATAATTAGAGGGAAGGTGCCAGCTCTTCTGACCAAAATTGGCAGAGCAATAATTTGTAACTGGAAGTCTGCTGTCTTGAACATTGGAAAGTTAAAATCATAAGGTATTGCAATTAACTCTGCTTGCCTTGGCATTATTGCCAAACAATCTTGTTTTGAAATTCAATGTTTTGTTTATAATTTTGAATATGTTGCAGGCTTTCAAGTTGCGAACATTGTTCTAAGCTTAATAAATAACTAAACACATTTTGGCAGGCAGTAATCTGTTAGCATATATGTGTAGTCATAAGAGCATAATATTACACAATAAAATAAAACCCAGGAGGTGGCACCCTCGTTTTAAAGTGTTAAAGTTCAGTTCCTGATATTTTAGCCACAGTTTTGAAGATGTTAACAAACACAGATTTTCATTAAATCTTCCAGTTGTAGTTGCAGATGCATCAACATACAGTGGCGTCTTCATAGACATGTAAAAGTAATAAGTTTCAAACCTTCAATGTTGTAGCTCATATTCCCACTTGCTCATGGATATCTGACCATGTCCAACATGAACCAACAATTAGCATCCACTCACTAAAGTTGAGCAGTATACTGACAAACTCATGCAGAGAAAGAGTACAAAGGAGAGCAACCAAAATATTAGGAAATGTGTCTAAAAGAATGTGGTTTAACAATACTAGAAACCAGGAGATTGAGAGGAGATCATATAGAAGTGTTTAAAATATTGAATGAGTATGAAAATATTGATAGTAATATTTTGTCTTGGTGAAGGAAGAGAGAAGGACGAGAGGACATGGAATTACATTAACAAAGACGCAGTGTAGACTAGATATTAGAACATTCTCATTTTCACAAAGAACAGTAAATGAATGAAGAGCAGATTGTCAGCTGATTGTGTAGGTGCTAGTAGTGTTAATATGTTTAAATAAACATAAAATCGACATATACCTAAGAAGGGCAGGGTACATTTAGATAGATAGGCTGGACACTCGATAAGCCAAAAGGCTTCCTTATTCATCTGCCATCTCTTAGAGTTGTCTATGTGGCAATCTTGTTAAATCTTGTTTTGTTTCAGGGGTTTAGACGGAAACAAGATCAGCACGATCTCGCAGGCTAGCATGGCGGCCCTCTCCACGAGCGTACTGCAACACTTGTGAGTCTACATGTCATTTGTTACATCAGATGTGCTTATTGTCATCAAGCCTACATTCCCATGACACTAACTACTCCATGATGGTCATAACTGTCACGCCAAAACCTCCGGTTGTGGCTGTAATTTGTCACTGTTTGTCATATGCTTTGTTTGATCAAGATACCATTATGTCGTCATAGTGTGCATGTCTTGTAAACAAAAGTAAACTAAAATGAACACTCACATGTTGATCAATTGGAACAACTAAATACTGGAACAACTAAATATGCATCAATATTGAATATATTGTTCATGGCTCCAAGAATGGTTTATTGTATGATTTAACTTACTTTGGAGCAAAGGTTTGTCATACAATAAATATGCATCATTTAGCACTGTTATTAAAAATGTAAAATTTATTATCACAGTATGTTTATTTATGAAAAAGTAAATGGTTTATTTGTTTCTTTCAGAAACATCAGCAACAATGAGATCTTCTTTATAGAGCAACGCGCATTCAGTAAACTGTCCAAGCTGAAGATACTGTAAGTACTGGACCTACATTCACTATCAATGGACATTTGAGCCTTAAGAGTTGAGTTAAATGAGTCTACCAGGTAATTTTGTATAACTCAATTCTAAGATGACTTGAACATCGGATGAGTTAATCCTTAGAGTCTTACAAGAGTTAAACCATGGGCAAGTAAGTTTTATGATGAGTGAAATGTTAAATGAGTTATAAATTTAGGAAGATTCAAATCTTCAGTTTATTGACCAACTGCTCAGTAAGCGTCCTTATGCCTGGTAAAATGCTAACTTTAGATTAATCAAATTTGAAATGGATTTACCCCCAGGTAAAATGGTTTTATATATTGATGAGAAAAACGTGCATTGAATCTGTGAGTCTGGACCTGTTTTGTGTGCCAGTGTCAGTGTTTACTGTATCATTAAAGTTTTGTTTCATTACAGAGAGCTGCACCAGAATCAGTTGGCTCAGATTCCAAGCTTCACTTTTGACAACATCCCTGAGCTGCTGCATCTGTGAGTACACTGGAGGGAGGTGGGATAAAAGTCATGGGAAAATAGTCACAGGGACAAGTCACACCTTTAAACATTTGTGCATAACTTTAATCAAGAGTCATTTATAAATATCGCTTGTGCTCAGTTGTGGAATTTCTGTGGAAAAGCTGGTTCCTTTAGCGGTGGTACCAGTGGATATGACAACTTTTATTTCCTCACTCTGTTGCATATTGCTTGTGTCAAAACACTGATGGCATCATCCCTATACTAATTGACCCAACTGATTTGATTATGGCATAGAATATGTGTTATGAATAAACGTTTGATATACAGTACCATAAATGATTCACAGTTTTGCAGATTACCCAGTCTAACAATCACAGTCTGTGACAATGGAATACGCGTCTTTATTAATATGATTAGAGCTATTCACCCACAAGAATATGAACTGAAACAACCCTTGAACAAAACGGGTTTAATCTGGTCGGCAGGAGAGAAATATAATTGAGTGAAATGGACGTTGTGATGTTGAGGCTTTCGTGTGTGAGACATAGAATGAAACGTGCAATTTTTCTTGCAGTGACTTGAACCACAACAAGCTGAAGACTATAGGCATGGGCGCCATGAGCAACCTGCCAGAACTGATTACTGTGATCGTCAGTTCCCAAGACCCACCCCTGGAAGACATTGCCTTCAATGCCTTCAACAACATCGGAGCAAAGCTGAAATACCTGTAGGTGTCTTCTGTATGCCTTCCTAACTTACGTCTGTCTGTAGTTCTCCCGAGAGTTTGTCCAGACATTTCTGGCTAACACATGTCTGTATTCCTCTTGAAAGTCTTTCTGTACTCACATCATCTCATCTCAATCCCAAAACTGAAAGTCATGGCGACACCACTGATGCCGTACAGGAGAACTGCCTCCTTCTCTGGCAGTTTTGGTCAAGAGCTTGAGTTGTAGCTAAGTCCATCCCGGTCATCCTTGCGAGCCAGGGGTCATTACCATCCCTGGCTGATCATCTCCATAAAGCTGGGAAGTATACAATTATACAAGTATAACAATTGACTTCACCAGTAGCCACCTCGTCATCTGTGGGTATAGCGCAAATACCCACTCCAATTTGAAGGCGGATACACGATTGGTGGGAATCCCAATATAATGTCCTTTTCACATCCTAGACATTGCATGTAACATGAGCAGTGTGTGGTTGAAACTACCCAAAGTATTATACCAAACGAACAGTCAGACTGGAGGCCAACTACACTCCTCGTGGGCGATTTCATTGGCTGATGTTAAAAGAGGAGTTATAGAAAGGGATGTGCCGGGGGTAGAGAAGGGCTGATACTGACGAAATCAGTCGCAGCGACCCCTGGCACATGAGGATGGTCCTGGCTCAGTCTTGAATGTTGTCCTCCCACTTCTTCTGTTGTTTTTCTGGTCTTCCTCTTCCTCCTATCATGATGTCCTGGAGACTGGTCTAGGCTAAGTCACCTGATCTTGTTGCTTGACTATACGACTGGAGCTTCCTGTTCTCACAGCCACTCGCAATGTAATCTGACAATTTGCAATTTTTTTATATTTAATAGTCCAGTGCAGGTGATGGTTTATAGGTGTTCATCAAGTATTGCTGATAATGATGACAATATGTTTCAGGTGGGTGAGTGACAACGGCCTCACTGTGTTTCCCCACCAGGTCCTGGGGTACGGCAGCTACCCTGTGCTTGAAGAGATGTAGGTATCATCTAATCAACTAGATTTACACACACATGCATGCACAGTTTTAAAGCATACACACACACACACTGCTCACACTGCACACACTGCACACATTGCACGCATTGCACGCACGCACCAATGCACACACACACACGCACACACACACACACACACACACACACACACCTAAAATAGAATCAGAGGTGCTTAAAACAAATTGTGATACATACCATCAAAGGATTTAATGGTTTAAATACACTGCAATACATATATTACTTAATACAAAAACAAGTAAACAGTGGGATTGTACATAAATGTTACATAAAAGTATATCAGAGTGAAGAGTTTCCAGATCCCATATAGCACTATACAGTTGGCAACTGCCAAAAGTTATTTAACTTGTAGAGCAATACGCAGTTAGATCAAGGGACAATAAAAGACTTCCACCATTTTTTTTCAACATGGGATGCAAACTCCACTCTCTTATTTTGATGTTCAATTGGTCATTATCATAATACTTCCATACCAGTTATTTCTACGCACAAAGTTCTTAAATAGATTTTTAGGGTCTAGAAATGATAAGGCTATCGAGACCAGTTCTTTCTGTTCCATGTTGCCATTAGAGAAACTACACGGATTTATGAATTCATATTTTCATGTATGTTTGACATGTTTTTTTATGCATATTTTTACTTTGACATGTAGGCACCCCTGAATCTACTTCATAGAGATACGTGGTGTTAAAATGAAACTGATTGATTGAGTGGTGTCATTTGCTTACAGATATGCTGACCACAATAAGATCGTTGACCCGACAGAGTTTGGCCAGGAGGCATATACTGGACAGAAGGGCGCATTTGTTCCATTTGAGACAGCCAAGGCATTGAAAAACCTGTAAGTATTAAAACAGTGAATAATTCACCATAGGCATCCAACAGTAATGTAACTGAAATATCAAGAGATTGCATGCCTGCTTTAGCTTTAATAAGATCTATTCAATTTTTTCCCAATGTACTGTTATGTGTAATTAAATATTTACATAATGTGAAGAGGTATTTAACTAAAGTATGTTCTCTATGGCACAGGAAATTGGTTATAACAGAAATGGTACGACATGACAAACTAGAATGCTGTTGACCAATACTTGCAGGACAAAATTATATTATAGATTTCCTAAAAACACTAATGAACATGTTAAGACAAGGTTATAGTAATACACTGTAGTAGAATTTCTAAATATTCAAAATAATTATTTGAATTAAATAAGATAATTGGTTATTGTGTGATACAATACTACATAAAATCAACTGAACTGACTTGTAGAAATCCTTTCATGGCTTCACAAAGAAACTGTTTTATGTATGTTGCATATTACATATGTCATGGTTAGAGAAATAAAACTATATTTAAAGTTAGAGAGAACATGTTAGAGAGAACATATTTCATTACTTGTCAGATATATTTGTGAAGAACCATGTAGTGTGTATGTTGTCTTGTTCCAGGTTCCTTGGTAGTAATGGCATGCTGCGCCTGCAGGACAAAGACCTTTGCGAGATGACGAGTCTGCAAGAGCTCCACCTAGAGGAGAATGATCTAACTGAGGCAACAATCCACCCTGACAGTCTGCGATGTCTCACTTCGCTTCGTCTCATGTATGTATATGGAAAGTGCGAGACTGAAAATAGTGAGTACTCGCATGTGTGTGTGTGTGTGTGTGTGTGTGTGTGTGTGCGTGTGTGTGTGTGTGTTTGTGTATGCGTGTGTTTGTCTGTGTGTGTGTGTGTGCATGCATGCGTGCATGCATGCATGCATGCGTGCATGTGTGAGCATGTATATGAGTGTAACTGTATATATGAGATATGTGTAAAACATTAATTTAATCTAACTTTGATGTTTATCAATGCTAATTGAAAGCAAGATAATAGCACTGCAATTAGTGATCAGCTACTAGCCTCAGTAAAGTCGATCAAGTTGAATCTACAACCACTAAAACCTCACGAGGTGCCTCTCAAGCTTGATCACTCTACACATGTCATTAGTTGACTGCGTCCATACTGAGCCCTGGCTTGATGCTTGACCTGGGCAAGTCCATTGGGCAATGATTTCTAGATATGGACAATAGATGTGTGGTGTATTTGCCTGATGATGACTTAGCCTTGACAGAACCCTGAAAAAAGGAAGATGACCGACAAATATAACTAAAAGATGTCACTGAACAAAAACAGAATACTTAACTCTTGCTTGCACTTCATTATTATCACTCATTGAGTGAGCATATAATTATGATTGTATTTATATTTGTTTATGATAGTATAATTACTCAATTATCAAATAAGTACTACTATCGATGTATTTTCTTGTTTATTTGTTTTATGGCTGAATGACAGCCAATGATAACCAACACTGCACTATTCTGTAATTCCTGCCAAATTCTATATTTGAAGCAAATAATCCTTAGGGCTATACATATAAACGAGTTTCTTCAGTAAACCTATTTTGACATGAAAATACAGCTGTATGTAATAAACACTGCATACACGGCACTATGTTGGAAAAATAAACTTATTTGCCTACTTACTAATTTCCGACGTCTGTGGTAAATGCTGTTTGTTGTTGCAGTGACCTGAACTACAACAAGTGCCAGTACGTGCCCGAGGCCCTCACCACGGCCGACCGTGTGCCCAGTCTGACGACACTGTCTCTCAGCGCCAACGTCCTCACCTTCCTACTGGAGGGCACTTTCAGCAACGTCACCACCCTCACCAGTCTGTAGGTGTCTCTCATCACTTCTCTCATCATCCTGTAGGTGTTGTCATCTCTCTCACCAATCTGTAGGTGTTGTCACCTCTCTCACCAGTATGTAGGTGTTGTCACCTCTATCATCAAACTGTAGGTGTTGTCACCTCTGTCAACAGCCTGTAGGTGTTGTCACCTCTCTTACCAGCCTGTAGGTGTTGTTACCTCTCTTACCAGCCTGTAGGTGTTGTCACCTCTCTTACCAGTCTGTAGGTGTTGTCACCTCTCTTACCAGCCTGTAGGTGTTGTCACCTCTCTCACCAGTCTGTAGATGTTGTCACCTCTCTCACCAGTCTGTAGGTGTTGTCATCTCTCTCACCAGTCTGTAGGTATTGTCGTCTCTCTCACCAGTATATAGGTGTTGTCACCTCTCTCTCCAGTCTGTAGGTGTTGTCATTTCTCTCACCAGTCTGTAGGTGTCATATCTATCACCAGTCTGTAGATGTTGTCATATCTCACCAGTCTGTAGGTGTTGTCATCTCTCTCACCAGCCAGTAGGTGTTGTCATTTCTCTCACCAGTCTGTAGGTGTTGTCACCACCCTCACCAGTCTGTAGGTGTTGTCACCTCTCTCACCAGTCTGTAGGTGTTGTCACCTCTCTCACCAGTCTGTAGGTGTTGTCACCTCTCTCACCAGTCTGTAGGTGTTGTCACCTCTCTCACCAAACTGTAGGTGTTGTCACCTCTATCAACAAGCTATAAGTGTTGTCACCTCTCTTGCCAAACTGTAGGTGTTGTCACTTCTCTCACTAAACTGTGGAGATTGTCACCTCTCTCCGTAACAGTTATCAGTTGTCTTTGTACAATGTTGACTTTTTTATTATGTAAGCTGTCATACTTCTTTTAACAATAAAAATTTCTGTAAAACAATTTTGTATTGTTCGATTTCTAATGTATAGATATATATTTCTATTGATATTTTCATTCTTGTAACAAGTTTTTATTTATTTATGCTACTATGTAATCACCCAATAATATTTTCTTTTGATTTTTTATTGTGATTTCTTTGTTTCAGTACTCTTTTTTCAAATGAAATAGTTTCAATCGAAGATGGGACATTTCCACCAAATCTGGTGACTCTGTAAGTTGACATTTCTTTAGTTTTTAAACTTTTTGACAAATTAACTTAGCTATATAAAATACTATTTTTAGGCTACAACAAATTGATTCTGCTGCAAAGCTGGTTTGAACAATTTTATTACAGAGGGAATAAGGAATGGCTGTCCTAGCCAATGGATTTCACTCCACTAAATACTTGAATAGGTTAGCTGTAATGTTTTTCTTAATAATAGTAATATGATTTTCTCTAGCACAAATTCCCACATAGTGGATCGATGCACTGTACAAGCAATAATAAATGTATATTATTAAATAGACACTATATAACTATATAACTTATATCGCATGCACGCACGCACGCACGCACGCACGCACACACACACATTGGTTTTAACATAATTATACAATACAAAAAGAGGTAAATAAATTATATAAATTAATATAAAATATAAAACAAATAAAAAACTGGTTTTAAGATGAACAATACTAAGTATTTGCATGCAAATTATATAAACTAATGTAAACATTAAAAAGTGACTTTTAAATGTATAACACTAAAAAGAAGACATTCCAACACAATGTCCATCATGTCAAAACAATTTGAATTAGTTAAAATGTACCACAACAATGTAACATATTGTTCATAACAGGCTGTGAAAGAACTCTACCTGCAGCTGTGTGATTCCTGACTTTGTAAACCGTAAAACGTTGATGGTTCTTGTGCTGATGCTTGCAGGGAGCTGCAGAATAACAACTTCCGATTTCTGCACGAGAATCCTTTCACCAACCTTGCTGACCTGAGAGAGCTGAAACTGTCTGGCAATGCCATCACCGTCATACCAGACACAGCCTTCCATAACCTCACTAGTCTGACCACTTTGTAAGTGTACCAGATGTGGCCTTCCACAACCTGATTAACCTGATCACACTGACTGTACACCAGACACGGTCTTCCACAACCTCGCTAGTCTGATCACTCTGTAAGTGTACCAAACACGGCCTTCCACAACCTCACTAGTCTGACCACTCTGTAGGTGTACCATATGTGGCCATCTACAACCTGACTAGTCTGACCACTCTGTAAGTGTACCAGATGAGGCCATCTACAACCTCACTAGTCTGACCACTCTGTAAGTGTACCATATGTGGCCATCTACAACCTGACTAGTCTGACCACTCTGTAAGTGTACCAGATGTGGTCTTCCACAACCTCGCTAGTCTGACCACTCTGTAAGTGTACCAGATGTGGCCATCTACAACCTCACTAGCCTGACCACTCTGTAAGTGTACCAGATGTGGCCATCTACAACCTCACTAGTCTGACCACTCTGCAAGTGTATCAGACACGGCCTTCCACAACCTCGCTAGTCTGACCACTCTGTAAATATACCAGATGTGGCCATCTACAACCTCATTAGTCTGACCACTCTGTAAGTGTACCAGATGTGGTCTTCCACAACCTCGCCAGTCTGACCACTCTGTAAGTGTACCAGATGTGGTCTTCCACAACCTCGCCAGTCTGACCACTCTGTAAGTGTACCAGATGTGGCCATCTACAACCTCACTAGTCTGACCACTCTGCAAGTGTACCAGACACGGCCTTCCACAACCTCGCTAGTCTGACCACTCTGTAAGTGTACTAGATGTGGCCATCTACAACCTCATTAGTCTGACCACTCTGTAAGTGTACCAGATGTGGTCTTCCACAACCTCGCTAGTCTGACCACTCTGTAAGTGTACCAGATGTGGCCATCTACAACCTCATTAGTCTGACCACTCTGTAAGTGTACCAGACACGGCCTTCCACAACCTCGCTAGTCTGACCACTCTGTAAGTGTACCAGATGTGGCCATCTACAACCTCACTAGTCTGACCACTCTGTAAGTGTACCAGATCTGGCCTTCCACAACCTCACTAATCTGACCACTCTGTAAGTGTACCAGATGTAGCCATCTGCAACCTCACTAGCTTGATCACTTTGTAAGTGTACCAGATGTGGCCATCTACAACCTCACCAGTCTGACCACTCTGCAAGTGTACCAGACACGGCCTCCCACAACCTCGCTAGTCTGACCACTCTGTAATTGTACCAGATGTGGCCATCTGCAACCTCACTAGTCTGATCACTCTGTAAGTGTACCAGATGTGGCCTTCCACAACCTCACTAGTCTGACCACTCAGTAAGTGAACCAGACATGGCCTTCCACAACCTCACTAGTCTGACCACTCTATAAGTGAACCAGACACGGCCTTCCACAACCTCACTAGTCTGACCACTCTGTAAGTGAACCAGACATGGCCTTCCACAACCTCACTAGTCTGACCACTCTATAAGTGAACCAGACACAGCCTTCCACAACCTCACTAGTCTGACCACTCTGTAAGTGAACCAGACACAGCCTTCCACAACCTCACTAGTCTGACCACTCTGTAAGTGAACCAGACACAGCCTTCCACAACCTCACTAGTCTGACCACTCTGTAAGTGAACCAGACATGGCCTTCCACAACCTCACTAGTCTGACCACTCTGTAAGTGAACCAGACACAGCCTTCCACAACCTCACTAGTCTGACCACTCTGTAAGTGAACCAGACACAGCCTTCCACAACCTCACTAGTCTGACCACTCTGTAAGTGTACCAGACATGGTCTTCCATAACCTCACTAGTCTGACCTCTCTGTAAGTGTACCAGACATGGCCTTCCACAACCTCACTAGTCTGACCACTCTGTAAGTGTACCAGACATGGTCTTCCATAACCTCACTAGTCTGACCTCTCTGTAAGTGTACCAGACATGGCCTTCCACAACCTCACTAGTCTGTTCCACAACCTCACTAGTCTGATCACTCTGTAAGTACACCAGACACAGTATTTAACAAATTAACTAAATACTTTCCCAGTTTCACAAGTGTGACCAGTACGTATGTATACCTGACTGTGCCTTTCATGATTTTAATTACATTTTTTATTAAAATAACATTTCATCATCTACTCTTTACATCACATTATTTATTCCTATTCATGATAAACCTTTCTTATTTCTGTTATAGCTAAAAAAAACTGTGGATAAAATATTGTTATTTTTTGTAAACCAGGAATAAATTTTGATCCTTGACAGTAATCTTGAATATCTGAAAACTATCAGCACCATGACGCACCAGCGGGACATTATCTCGGGTGTGCCATGGAAATAGTGTCCTCGGTAAGATAACAAAGGATATTTGCATTTTGAAAAACTCTTTTAATTTAACAACGCATCTTGTTTAATGATAAATTTTCCTTAACAACTCTTTACCTTAATGAAACAATCTCTTGAACTTGTGAATATCTTATTGTGAGTACGTAAGATATGTTATGTGACATGGTAGATGCGACCTTGACAGTGTTGACCCCTTCGTGTATTTCAGGGACCTGTCGTCCAATAAGATAGGTCGGCTGTTGAAGACTCATTTCCAAGACAGCCCACTCAGTACCGACTTCACTCTACAGAACAACGATATCGCCTACATCGAAGATGGCACATTTGCCCATATCACGGGGATTAGAGTTCTGTAAGTGACACATATTGGCATATTTTGTGACAACTTGAGAAGCCGCTATCATAATGACTTCGTATAAAATTAAATTCTTGACTTATTATATCTGAATTTGTATTGTCGTTATGGTAAAAGGTTTGACCGTGGGAAGATCCTTAATATGGGAATTGTTAAAGAAATATCTTACATTAAGTTATAATCACGTAATAGTTTGAAGCAATATTATGTTATTATATATTGAATCTGCCATTGAAAAGCTTTATGATTTCACAGGACGGTGTATTGGTATTAAAATGGTCTTACATATCATATATATATATTATATAAATATATATATATATATATATGTATAATATATATGTATGTATATGTATAAGACACTGTTAAAATGTAGTTATTCCTTGTGCTACATTTAGACTATTCCATTATACATAGAAACAAATAGAAAACAGATTTATAAATTACACAATCACACATAATTATTGCGACTAGCTATACACATAGTGACTTGGAATTTGACAGATTTCGCAGACACTATTTCATGAGTTGACTTGGGTTGTTTATCTTTCAGGGACTTGGGTTCTAATCGTCTAACCCATCTACCAAACGGAGGTGACTTCCAGGACCTCACTGTGGGCAAACATCTGACCCTGAGTAACAACCGCCTGACCTCAGTTCCTTCTGGGGCCTTCAAGAACCTTCAGTGTGAGACACTGTGAGTCAGAGACATGGTATTCTGTCTTTGTTGTGTAGTCAGTGTCATGGCCTTGTTTGGCTGTCAATGGTTGAAGATAGAACATTGTGTTGTTGTTATATTGACGTCTCCTACAAAAGTATAATCTTTGTGCATTTCTAATGGAGACTATTTAGTTGTTAGTGTTTGTTTTGTTAACTGTTAAATTAGGTTTCTTTGGTTTCGTCTGTGTTACTTTTGATCTGAGTTGCGATAAATGTAGGTACATATATCAGGATTGCTTCCTTCAGTTGTTCATGAAAGCAATATACAGTATATGTTGTTGTAACCGTATGAGTATCGGTTAAATTGTTGAGCCAGTAATTATACTGTGTTAACCTGATGACTTCTATATGGGTCGTACCTATGTGATAGTTATTTGAGCGTCATTTTTCAGTAGGTTTATTTATAATGATATTTTGTTCGTTTTCAGTAAAATTCAGAACAACAAGATTTCCGTCGTTGAAGCGGACGCGTTCCAAGGCATAACGGTGGCACTTGACCTTGACTTCACATCTAACCCCCTCCGAACCCTCTACACTCATTCTTTCCAGGATGTCACCATTGGGTGAGTATGTTTTAAAGACTTCCACTTCGGTGGCACAATGGATCGAAGAGCAGTCTCTTAATTAAGACAGTGCTTGAGTTCTAATCCTCTCATTGGACGGTCAAATCTTACAAAATTTTGTTCATTCTACATTGCCTCAGTTCACTCAGTTGCCCAAATAGAAACCTAGTGTGTTTCATACACATGGCAAACTCACAGATAAATTCATTTGGCATGACAGAAATGATTCTGTTCATTTATTATGCGAAGCACTTAGCTGTGTAATATTTATTTAAAAAAAAGGTATTGCATGTTTTAAATGCACATGCTGACAAGAAATTTAGAATGGGGACTATTTGTTTGAGGGGCATTTGTTGGTTGTTAGTGTTTGTTTTGCTTTGTTAACTAAGTTTCAGATACTTTGTTTTCATTTGTGTTACTTTCGACTTAATGATAAACATACATTTCAGGATTGCTTCCTTCAGTTGTTCATGAAAGCAATGTACATGTAAGTTATATGTAAAGCGCAATGGCTCAGGGGTAGAGTTTCAGATTCTCGACTACGAAAACCCGGGTTCGAATCCTGTGCTGCAGTGTTAAAACCTTGTGCAAGTTTTTTCACTCTACATTGCTCCAGTTCACTCAGCTGTATAAATGAGTACCTGGCTATAGACAGTGGTAGATATGTGTGCAAGCAGCCTTCGTGCATTAATTGTAGCATATTGCTGGATGCTTCCCAGAGAAGCCGAGATGGTGTTGTCAGGGAAGTAAAATGTTGTAAAGCACTTTGAACGGTCCTGAGGGCTGGATACTGCGCTATATAAGAACTTGCCTTTTTTGCCTTTTTGTGACGCCATTTGTGACGTCTCCTGTTTGTGGTTGCTACAGACGCCATCTGCTGATGAAGGAGATGGAGTTGACCCATCTGCCCACCCAGGTCTTTGTCAATGTCACCGTGGCCGAGAGCTTCTGGCTCGACAGCAACTATATCAAGACCATCGATGTAGACGCCTTCGCCAGGCTCACAACCAAGTACCTGTAAGTCAACTACAACAAGTGACTGTCACATGTAGTGTTCTCTGTCATCACCGCACTTCTGTTCCAGTGATATGGCGTCTGTATTTTAATGTGCTAATGTATTAATCTTGTAATTATTAATTGTTTTTACAAAATTTATAATATTTACTAAATAATTTATTACGATTTAACTATGTATACATTCATTTATCAGTATTAATGTTATGGAATTATTTGTTAGATTGATTATTATGTATTTTTATGACTAATAGGTAATTTATTGAATATAACTTCTTTATTTTTCAAAATGCTATGTTATTTGATACTGTATTAATTTTAGTTATTTAAATACATATACATGTACACATATTTATTATTATTTATTTTAGAATATTAGTATTATAATTTTTATGTAATTCAGTAATAATATTGTTTTGTGAAGCACCACAAAGAATTATAGATGTGACGCTATGAATTAAACTATATTATTATTATTATTATATATTAAATGTGCATGTATCTCCAGTGAGGCTGAGCACAGGCCATGTCACCTTTCTGTAGGTTCTTGTGTTGCCATAAAACATTGGTCACTTGTCTGCCTGTTGGTGATGCGTTTCAAGAGACACACCATTAGCTCTTTAGAGGTTTTTTTAAAGGTGATATTCAAAGGAGGTGTATATTTAATACATATCAGTATGTGTTGATTCAGTCATTGTCAACTTATGTGTTTCTATTTGCATGTCACTTAACGTTAGAGATTGCTTTGTGAAAGTCATGAGCAGATGAATGGATGTGTATATGAGCTAAAGACTATAAGCTGTGTTCGTAAGTGTGTATGTTCATGCATGCAAATTAAGTAGAGGGTGCTAGCTTAATTGCCCATAATTGGGTGAGTAGTAATTTAGAACATAAAGTCTGCTTTCTAGAATGTGGGAAAGTTAAACATCAAAAGGTATTGTGGTTAACTCTGCTCACCTTGGTATTATTGCCAGTCAATTTTGTTTTTAAATTTAATGTTTCGTTTACCAATTGAACATTTGAACAGCAGGCAAAATCTTTAAAATTACGAATATTGTTCCAAGCGTAAAAATGTCACTAAACACAAATTGGCCGGCAGTAAACCTTCAACATGCCTGCTGTAGTCATAGGAACGTAATATTAAATGAAAAAAAAAACCTAGGGGCTGGCAGCTTCGCTTTAAATTGGTTGTATATTTAGTCTTCATTTCATAGTTCATATATGAGTCAGAAGTATTGAAATCTTTAGTTTTTAAGTGCAGACGTCAGAACACTTACATTATATAACAATCCCTTATTTCCTGGTTGTCACAAAAGTCTCACATCAAGAAATCTGTCATTTGCAGTCACCTGCAGAACAACACCCTCGCGACATTGGGTGGGAAGATATTTGGTGACTCATCGTCTATCTCCAAGGGCCTCTACCTTGACAAAAACCGGCTGGTGCAGGTGCCATCTGACGCTTTTGATGGCGCCAACATTGACACAGTGACACTCGACAACAACCTCCTCGTTGTCTACCCGACAATCAACAACCAGAACATTCGCAAAATGTAAGTGTCAACTACTGTGTCAGGATAGCAGGGTGACATGATTCATTACCCACAGATGTGCACAGTTGCAACAATGTGGTTTTTTTAAAGAGCAAATTGAAGACTCACTATTTTAGAATAGCCTACGATTAACTTATACATTTTATTAATTTTAATATTTTTACACTTGTTAGATAATTATTTAGACTATGTCGGATGCTTGTATTTTACTTAATAATTTTACTTTCTATTTTAAACATAATGTCAGCAAAAATAAAAAAATAAACAAAATTGGAATAAATATGCTAAATAAATCTGACGATATTATAAGATAGATAAATAAATATGATATGACAATATGGCAATGTTATAGGAACAAAATATTTTTTTTAATGTGGGAAAGTTATATGCTATAGTAATGTTTATGTGTATGTGCATTCTTCTGTGCACATGTACATGCATGCATATCTTGGTGCAGTGACAAGATACACCTGTCATACCTGTATATATCATACCTGTACCTGTCACACCTGTATCTGTCACACCTGTATCTGTCACACCTGTATGTGTCACACCTGTACCTGTCACACCTGTACCTGTCACACCTGTACCTGTCACACCTGTATCTGTCACACCTGTACCTGTCACACCTGTACCTGTCACACCTGTATCTGTCACACCTGTACCTGTCACACCTGTACCTGTCACACCTGTACCTGTCACACCTGTACCTGTCACACCTGTATCTGACACACCTGTATCTGTCACACCTGTACCTGTCACACCTGTACCTGTCACACCTGTACCTGTCACACCTGTACCTGTCACACCTGTACCTGTCACACCTGTACCTGTCACACCTGTACCTGTCACACCTGTACCTGTCACACCTGTACCTGTCACACCTGTACCTGTCACACCTGTACCTGTCACACCTGTACCTGTCACACCTGTACACTGTCACACCTGTACCTGTCACACCTGTACCTGTCACACATGTACCTGTCACACCTGTACCTGTCACACCTGTACCTGTCACACCTGTATCTGTCACACCTGTACCTGTCACACCTGTACCTGTCACACCTGTACCTGTCACACCTGTACCTGTCACACCTGTACCTGTCACACCTGTACCTGTCACACCTGTACCTGTCACACCTGTATCTGTCACACCTGTACCTGTCACACCTGTACCTGTCACACCTGTACCTGTCACACCTGTACCTGTCACACCTGTAACTGTCACACCTGTATCTGTCACACCTGTACCTGTCACACCTGTACCTGTCACACCTGTACCTGTCACACCTGTACCTGTCACACCTGTACCTGTCACACCTGTACCTGTCACACCTGTACCTGTCACACCTGTACCTGTCACACCTGTACCTGTCACACCTGTACCTGTCACACCTGTACCTGTCACACCTGTACCTGTCACACCTGTACCTGTCACACCTGTACCTGTCACACCTGTACCTGTCACACCTGTACCTGTCACACCTGTACCTGTCACACCTGTACCTGTCACACCTGTACCTGTCAAACCTGTACCTGTCACACCTGTACATGTCACACCTGTACCTGTCACACCTGTACCTGTCACACCTGTACCTGTCACACCTGTACCTGTCACACCTGTACCTGTCACACCTGTACCTGTCACACATGTACCTGTCACACCTGTACCTGTCACACCTGTACCTGTCACACCTGTACCTGTCACACCTGTACCTGTCACACCTGTACCTGTCACACCTGTACCTGTCACACCTGTACCTGTCACACCTGTACCTGTCACACCTGTACCTGTCACACCTGTACCTGTCACACCTGTACCTGTCACACCTGTACCTGTCACACCTGTACCTGTCACACCTGTACCTGTCACACCTGTACCTGTCACACCTGTACCTGTCACACCTGTACCTGTCACACCTGTACCTGTCACACCTGTACCTGTCACACCTGTACCTGTCACACCTGTACCTGTCACACCTGTACCTGTCACACCTGTACCTGTCACACCTGTACCTGTCACACCTGTACCTGTCACACCTGTACCTGTCACACCTGTACCTGTCACACCTGTACCTGTCACACCTGTGTCTGTCACACCTGTGTCTGTCACACCTGTGTCTGTCACACCTGTGTCTGTCACACCTGTGTCTGTCACACCTGTGTCTGTCACACCTGTGTCTGTCACACCTGTGTCTGTCACACCTGTGTCTGTCACACCTGTGTCTGTCACACCTGTGTCTGTCACACCTGTGTCTGTCACACCTGTGTCTGTCATCAGGACTATGACCCACAACAAGCTGGGAGACATCCCACTTGGTACGTTCACTGCGGCTCAAGCGAATCTCGAGGAGCTTGACCTACGCTTCAACCAGCTGACCAAACTTGTCCCTGGACTGCTCCAGCCACTGACCGGCCTGAAGATACTGTAAGTCTGTGGTCACTTCCACCGTCCATCTGTGTCCGTTCACATCAGCCAGACTAGTAGCAATAGCTGTAAGAACTTGGTAGTGTATTGATATATGTAGCTATGTCCTTGACACGGACCAAAGCTATAGTGACACTGACGGTCCAATCACACAGACATTTAGCTGTCATCGCTTGTCAATGAATTGTATGTATTTTTTTATATGATTTATTAAATTAAACGGTTTCAGTTTTATTTCAGTTGTTTCAACATTTAAATCCTTATTAATAAGCAAACATCACATGATAGTGTTCACAGTCATGTCAGTTAAAAGGTGTTGTTGTTTACAATCATGTCAGTTGCAAATTGTTGTTGCTGACAATGTTACTGACAATGTGTTGTTGGCAGTCAAGCCAGTGACAAATAGCTGTTGTTGTTGCTGTAGTTGTTGATGTCATATCAGTGAAAGCTTAGTTTTTGTTCCCAATAATAATGTCAATGAAAACTTATTGTTGATAGTCATGTCAAGAAAACATGCTATCGTTGTTGACAGTTAATGTGACAACTTGTTGTTGATAGTCATGACAGTGACAACATGTTCTTATAGTTGACAGTCATATCAAAGCAATTTGTTGGTTGTTGTTGTTGACAGTCGTGTTGGTGACAATTTGTTGGTTGTTGTTGACAGTCGTGTCTGTGACAATTTGTTGGTTGTTGATGTTGACAGTCGTGTCAATGACAATTTGTTGGTAGTTGTTGTTGACAGTCAAGTCGGTGACAATTTGTTGGTTGTTGATGTTGACAGTCAAGTCGGTGACAATATGTTGGTTGTTGTTGACAGTCGTGTCGGTGACAATTTGTTGGATGTTGATATTGACAGTCGTGTTGGTGACAATTTGTTGGTTGTTGTTGTTGACAGTCAAGTCGGTGACAATATGTTGGTTGTTGTTGACAGTCGTGTCGGTGACAATATGTTGGTTGTTGTTGACAGTCATGTTGGTGACAATTTGTTGGTTGTTGTTGTTGACAATTGTGTCGGTGACAACTTGTTGTTGTTGATGTTGACAGTCGTGTCGGTGACAACCTGTTGACGTCTGTGGAACAGGGAGCACTGGACAGTCTGGCCAGTCTCGTGGAGGTCCACCTCGAGAACAACCTCCTCACGTTCTTCCCAGCCCTGTCCAGCCTCCCCGTCCTCACCACCCTCGACCTCACCAACAACCTCATCCGCTCCCTCGGATACAACGCCTTCAACAACCTCGCACTCACCTCACTGTAAGTAACCTCATCTGTTTACCTTCACTCACTCGATGACACACTAGTCATTGTAAGCAAACTCATTACTTCATTGCATGAATAAACCATCCAGCCAGCCAGCCAGCCAGCCAGCCAGCCAGCCAGCCAGCCAGCCAGCCAGCCAGCCAGCCAGCCAGCCAGCCAGCCATTAATTTACAACGCATGCTATTGTTGATTTGCTCCACTTCATACAGTCATTGTAAGCAATGATGTATAAGTATATTTTTTGAGTTACTCCACGTCAATGGTATTATTACAAATCATCTGTTGTTATCATCACAAGAGTTATTTACAAAACGCTTGTATATATCCAGATTGTTGTGTTCAAATCTGTGCTATCACAACATTACAGTAGACACTTACAACTACGTCAGAATCTTTTAGGGACTTTATATATATATATACAAGTATATATATATATATATATATATATATATATATATATATATATATATATATATATATATATATATATATATATATATATATATATATATATATATATATAGAAGTTTAAATGGTCATTCTGGATGCAAGTTGACGTATCCCTTGCTGCCTGCACCCACAGGTCCCTACAGGGGAACCCCCTGGAGTGTGACTGCTTCATGTTCACCACCTTCAACACGACCCGGACCGCCATCCAGTCAGGCCAGTGTGCAGCCCCGG
>OZ024857.1:23063654-23268654 GCA_964017155.1 Oasisia sp. SBJ-2009 | reverse complement strand
GCTGTGTGGTTGTAGTTTCTGCTGTGTGGTTCTAGTTTCTGCTGTGTGGTTCTAGTTTCTGCTGTGTGGTTGTAGTTTCTGCTGTGTGGTTCTAGTTTCTGCTGTGTGGTTCTAGCATCTGCTGCTGTGTGGTTGTAGTTTCTGCTGTGTGGTTGTAGTTTCTGCTGTGTGGTTGTAGTTTCTGCTGTGTGGTTCTAGTTTCTGCTGTGTGGTTCTAGTTTCTGCTGTGTGGTTGTAGTTTCTGCTGTGTGGTTCTAGTTTCTGCTGTGTGGTTCTAGCATCTGCTGCTGTGTGGTTGTAGTTTCTGCTGTGTGGTTGTAGTTTCTGCTGTGTGGTTGTAGTTTCTGCTGTGTGGTTGTAGTTTCTGCTGTGTGGTTGTAGTTTCTGCTGTGTGGTTGTAGTTTCTGCTGTGTGGTTCTAGTTTCTGCTGTGTGGTTCTAGTGTCTGCTGCTGTGGTTCTAGTTTCTGCTGTGTGGTTCTAGTTTCTGCTGTGTGATTGTAGTTTCTGCTGTGTGGTTCTAGCATCTGCTGCTGTGTGGTTCTAGTTTCTGCTGCTGTGGTTCTAGTTTCTGCTGTGTGGTTCTAGTTTCTGCTGTGTGGTTCTAGTTTCTGCTGTGTGGTTCTAGTTTCTGCTGTGTGGTTCTAGTTTCTGCTGTGTGGTTCTAGTTTCTGCTGTGGTTCTAGTTTCTGCTGTGTGGTTCTAGTTTCTGCTGTGTGGTTGTAGTTTCTGCTGTGTGGTTGTAGTTTCTGCTGTGTGGTTGTAGTTTCTGCTGTGTGGTTGTAGTTTCTGCTGTGTGGTTGTAGTTTCTGCTGTGTGGTTCTAGTTTCTGCTGTGTGGTTCTAGTGTCTGCTGCTGTGGTTGTAGTTTCTGCTGTGTGGTTCTAGTTTCTGCTGTGTGGTTGTAGTTTCTGCTGTGTGGTTCTAGTTTCTGCTGTGTGGTTGTAGTTTCTGCTGTGTGGTTCTAGTTTCTGCTGTGTGGTTGTAGTTTCTGCTGTGTGGTTCTAGTTTCTGCTGTGTGGTTGTAGTTTTTGTTGTGTGGTTCTAGTTTCTGCTGTGTGGTTCTAGTTTCTGCTGCTGTGGTTCTAGTTTCTGCTGTATGGTTGTAGTTGTAGTTGTAGATTCTGCTGTGTGGTTCTAGTTTCTGCTGCTGTGGTTCTAGTTTCTGCTGTATGGTTGTAGTTGTAGTTGTAGATTCTGCTGTGTGGTTGTAGTTTCTGCTGTGTGGTTGTAGTTTCTGCTGTGTGGTTGTAGTTGTAGTTGTAGATTCTGCTGTGTGGTTGTAGTTTCTGCTGTGTGGTTGTAGTTTCTGTTGCTGTGTGGCTTTAGTTTCTGCTACTGTGTGGTTGTAGTTTCTGCTGCTGTGGTTCTAGTTTCTGCTGTGTAGTTGTAGTTGTAGTTTCTGCTGTGTGGTTGTAGTTTCTGCTGTGGTTGTAGTTTCACAAGTGCTGTACGAGCTGGGTTCAAGTTTGAGGGATCAGGCAGAATGAGCATTGGTGGAGGGGACGAGATGTGGCTCTACGTCAACAAAGTGCTGCTTCTGGAAGTGTTGACTTCTGCTTCTTCTGCCACCCCACTCTGTAAGACGGTCGACATCAGTGCTGCCTCCCAGCCTGGTAAGTCTGCCTGAGACAATCTCCCAGTCAGGTATGTCTGCCTGAGATAGTTTACCAGCCAGGTAAGTATACCTGAGACAATCTCCCAGCCAGGTAAGTCTACCTGAGACAATCTCCCAGTCAGGTATGTCTGCCTGAGATAGTTTACCAGCCAGGTAAGTATACCTGAGACAATCTCCCAGCCAGGTAAGTCTACCTGAGACAATCTCCAGGCCAGGTAAGTCTACCTGAGACAATCTCCAGGCCAGGTAAGTCTACCTGAGACAATCTCCCAGCCAGGTAAAAGTCTACATGAGACAATCTCCCAGCCAGGTAAGTCAACATGAGACAATCTCCCAGCAAGGTAAAAGTCTATATGAGACAATCTCCCAGCCAGGTAAGTCTACATGAGACAATCTCCCAGTCAGTTAAGTCTACCTGAGACAATCTCCCAGCCAGGTAAAAGTCTACATGAGACAATATCCCAGTCAGGTAAGTCTACCTGAGACAATCTCCCAGCCAGGTATGTCTACCTGAGACAATCTCCCAGTCAGGTAAGTCTACCTGAGACAATCTCCCAGTCAGGTAAGTCTACCTGAAACAATCTCCTAGCAAGGTAAGTCTGCTGTAGACTCTCTAAATATTAGCATCACCATAACATATGAAATATTAAATGTACAACATGGATATGTGAACGCCTAACAATCACTTTCATTAGAGCCACCCTGAATGTAATAATTAATTATACATTTGCCATTCTTCAATTTGATTTTGCTTTAAAGTGATAATTCATTATCTTGCAGCTTCATGGACAAATACAATAAACGAATAAATTAATAAAATAAATATATAAATACAATGCAAAGAGTTAAAAAATAAATATATATAGATGATTCATTTAGACAAAAAAAATTATTGTTGGCTAAAACACTAAATAAATTAATTAGTAAAATAAACATCAAAAATAAATAATAATGTGCAGTCCATGGTTAAACAAAACATGATATTACAATGTCAATGACTGGGTTTTCAGGATACATGCTCTGTCGAAAGTGTTCATGGTAGATTTCATCTGTCAGTGAATTCCACATTGGGATGGTACGCACATAAAATGGATGTTTGTAAGTCGTGCAGGAGGCTGGCAGTGTTCTTAGCTTGTCTTTGTGGTTTCGTCTCATGTCAATTGTTACGGTGTCATGAATGAACATGTTCATGAATGCCTGTAGGTGGAGCCACTGTTGTTCCGGAAGCTGGCACTGTGATCAACGGGGAGTGCGTTGTGACGTCCACACTGACGTCAGAAAGTGTCCAGCTGGAGCTGACGGTAAGACGTGTCTCTTATACCACTGTGCCGTGTTTTGAGGATGACATGACATGTGACAGCTGTTACTGTTTTAATATCTTATTAATATATAATATATATATATATATATATGTATTTTTTATTAATTATTTATTTTATATATCTATTTATTGCTGATAAGTTTAGCTTATACATTATGAGTTTTAGAAACTATATTTAATTAATTATTTATTATCATTTAAACAACTTGACTTTTTAATTGATTAATCATATTTTATATATTTATATGTTACAAATGTTGTATGAACGCGCCTCTGAGCAGAAACGTTTTCTGGATATATGGCGCTTTATAAATAAAAAAAATATTATTATTATTATTACAGTTATAACTTAGTTTTTTTAAATCCATTCGGAAATTAATTACATTTTGAATATAAATTCTTGATATTACTGCATATGATTGATGTCTCTCAGTTGCCTGTTACATGGGTAGTAGCAACCGTTGGAATCTGGATGTGCTTTCTGGGGTATATACTCAGGTGGCAATCCTGTGAATATTTGCTACACAGATAATCAGTTGAAATGTCACCAAAGGAGCAAATATTTACGCTGTGCACCATGGACTGCACCAAACTCTGATGAGGTCCAGTCAGTTTATTACAGTTTGTAGTGAATCCCAGATGTAGGAAATCTTAAAGGTTCAATAACATCATCAGGTCTTACGGATTTCTAATATCTGTCATCCCCATTCAGGGTTATGGTAATAACTGTACAAGTTTCTACTCCCAAGTCACCTGTAGGCTGTAGGTGACATTCCTTGCTTCACATGGAAACCTCCTTTATGGTCATGGAAAAATTAGTGAATTGCCTAGCCTAGTTATTTCACAGGTAAAAACAATTTCATCATAGTCAGTACAGCTCCAAACATATTTCTTCATAGTCAGCACAGCTCCAAAACACCACTTGAGACATATATGTTTACATACATATACATATCAGATACAATATTTATTTTTACAACTTATTTAATTAATTTCCTGATATATTTATTCATAATTATTTTTAACTTTACACTTATATTTTTACGTTGATCACATCATTGCTTTGATTGTATTATATGTATTGTACTTTTCATATTTTTTTAAATTGTATTTATATAATGTATATATATATGGACGACATCTTGTCTGAAATAAACATTTATTATATTATTATATAATCCTAGCCATTTAAAGTTATCTTTAGTTGAATTTGTAACTTTAATGATCTCACATCCTCTGTAGGTTGGTGACACGTACCACTTCAGTATGTTCCACGTGGAACGTAAACTGTGTCACTCACAATTGTTCATTGAGACCAAGGACATGGTCTTCTACCAGGACCCTCTCACACAGGACCCTCCTATGGACCATTTCGTGTCTGTGTCTGAGGACCTTCATGTTGATGGTCTCGTGGCAGAGATGCCGCTGACTGACGTCTTCTCCATTGGTCCCAACTTTGATGTCAGCATCATGAAAGGTTCGCTAAAGTTGCCGTCTTCACACATTATGCTTCCAACCTCAGTATTTTTGTGAATAGATAATTTAAAGAAAAAGAATAAGTAATTCTGGTTGTGTAATTTAAGTTAATTAATGCAATAAAAAATTATCAGATGTAATTAAAAATGTGCATATTTCATCAGGATGAAATGTCTTATAATGACAACAGCGCTATGTTGTAACACAAAAATAACTTTCACATTTAAAATATTTTGTTTAATCATTCCCAATTTTGAATTGATCATACGAAAGTTGGATGGTATTGTTCCTCTAAAACTCATAGAAATAAACTAATATGTCTATAAGAAAACTTTGCCATTGTTGTTAAGTTTAATGTTTGCCGTATTTCATAGTAAGATTCACTTTAACCTCCTCTCTCAGTCTGACATGTAAATTACTTTCCAGGGAACGAAGCCCGCCATGTGACCATAAAAATTGACTCGGCAGCGAACAGGGCGGCCGCTGCAGTGGTGCCCCCTACCAGCTATATATACACAACACTTCCGGGCGTGAGCATTTCATTTGTTGGTAAGTTATTGTGTTAATCATCCTCTGGTCAGTTTTCAGAATCAGTCTACCGTAAGTCTTGCTCTTTCCACTATCATTACAATAATGTTCTTTGGTTTATCAGTGGATGTTTGTAAAGACGAGAATATATTTGTTTTGTAGATTTATGTAGATTGTAATGACGGTAATATTTATGGACAATGTTTATCTGTATGACATGCAAACATGTTCACAGTTAAACATGACCTTTACTTCACTCAGAAGTATCCAGCCACACTGCAATTAATGCGTAAAGACGATTTATACAGATATACCTACCACTGACTATAGCCAGGTACTTATTCATGCCGCTGAATGAACTAGAGCAATGTAGAATGAATAAATTGTCCAAGGTTCAACCCTGCAGCACAGCTAGGGTTTATACTCAAGTTCTCATATTTGAGAGTCTGAAGCTCTAGCCACCTCTCCACAATGCTACTATAATTTTGTGTTGTTCAAGTTGAATTTAAGAAAAATGGAACAATGCATGCCAAGCACACCCATTCAAAGTTATTGTTGAACTACAGTACCAAATCAAACAGCCGACTTATTATTATTTAGTAAATTATTTGCCTTTCAAGAAATGTTTTTTCCCCGTATATTTTGGCTGCATCTCACTGCCTTCTATGGTGGACTGAATTTCACAGTTGTGTCACATGATGTAAGTCATGTGACACAAACTGGAGTATGAATGGCGAGAGTTCCTGGCTAATGTCTCTGGTTAGTGACGTCTTTCCGCTGTGTATATTAATGGCCTCTGATTTTTCTCCTGTACAAAAACAAAAACAAAAAAGTTTCTCAAGAGGTAAATAATTTAGTAAATAACATGAACTAAGAAACTGTATGACTACATCAAAAGAAAACGTCTTATTCATGTGTCTATGTGTGTGTTAGAGTGTAGTCCGAGCAGTGTAACACCTGAGCCGAACATCACGGGAGTAGAAAACTTTGCGATCAGCACCCCTGTAGCACTGATGATCTTGGCATCAACTTTGGACTATGAAGTGGCAAAGAGATATGTGGTCATTCTACAGGTGGTTGACTCTGCAGCCACGCCTCCAGCTACTGGACAAGTGGTCGTTAGAGTGAGTACCTGGCAGTCTATAAAATGTGTGACAGTTGCTCATTGATGTGAGTAATTGAAGAGAGTGTGACAAGTTGTTGCTAGATCGGATGTGAGAAGTGGTCGTTAAGGTGAGTGTGTTAAGTGGTCATTAAAGTGAGTATGCTAGGTGGTCATTGAAGTAAGTTTGCTAGGAGGTCATTAAAATGAGTGTGCTAGGTGGTCATTAAAGTAAGTATGCTAGGTGGTCATTAAAGTAAGTGTGCTGGGTGGTCAGTAAAGTGAGTGTGTAGGTGGTCATTATAGTGAGTGTGTTAGGTGGTTATTAAAGTAAGTGTGCTAGGTGGTTATTAAAGAGGGTGTGTTAAGTGGTCATTAAAGTAAGTGTACTAGGTGGGCATTAAAGTGAGTGTATTTAGTGTTTGTTAAAGTGAGTGTGCTAACCGGTCATTAAATTAAGTGTGTTAAATAGTTGTTGTTAAAGCGAGTATGCTAAAAGTGAGAGTGGCAAGTGATTGTTGAAATGAATGTGGAAATATATACTTAGAGGGAGAGTGACAAGTGGTCATTAGAGTGAATTTGATGACTGGTTGCTAGAATTAGTAGACAAGTTAAAATGAATGTGACAAGTGGTTGACATGACAGTGGTAAGACACCGCTAGAGTACATTTGACTACTGATGATTACAATAGTTATTGGAGTGAGTTGACAAGTGGACGTTAGAATGAGTAACAAGTGGTGGTAGTTAGAAGGAAGTGACAAATGATTGATAGAATGAGTGTGGTAAATTGTCATTATTATGATTGTTCATTAAATTGAGGGTTGTCATTCTTAGTGGTCATTAGATTGAGTGTTATCAGTGGTCATTAGATTGAATGTTGTCAGTGGTTGTTAGAGTGAGTGTGACAAGTGGTTGTTAGAGTGAGTGTGACAAGTGGTCATTAGATTGAGTGTTGTCAGTGGTTGTTAGAGTGAGTGTGACACGTGGTTGTTAGAGTGAGTGTGACAAGTGGTCATTAGATTGAGTGTTGTCAGTGGTTGTTAGAATGAGTGTGACAAGTGGTTGTTAGTAGAGTGTTCTTAGTGGTCATTAGATTTATTGAGTGTTGTCAGTGGTCATTAGAATGAGTGTGACAAGTGGTACTTACAATGAGTGTGACAAGTGGTCGTTAGAGTGAGTGTGACAATAGGTCATTAGTAGAGTGTTCTTAGTGGTCATTAGATGTATTGAGTGTTGTCAGTGGTTATTATAATGAGTGTGACAAGTGGTTGTTAGAATGAGTGTGACAAGTGGTCGTTAGAGTGAGGTCAGCACTTGTGTCCGGCAGGTGTTGGTGACAGACGTCAATGACAACTGCCCCGTCCTCAACATCACTGACTCTACATTTGAGCCAATCCCCGCCCTCAGCACCCAGCCAATCATTGTGTACAACGCGACTGATGCTGACTCGGGAGTCAACGCTGACGTCATGTTCATGTCCTCGTATCCCGAGGTCGAGTAAGTGACAGCCATGTTATCTTTGACTCTTAGCGTCATGTGTTGATTCGTTTTTCTTTGGACCTCAAGCTGGGCTCGTTTCTGGTCCTCAATGGCCACTTTCACTTTCATTTTCTTCTGGCACTGATCCCAATTCATTTTTGTCTCCACTCCCCTTATCTGTCACTCCCACTATCCCGTTGGAATCCTGTTATGTATTTCTACTCTTTATTTATTTTATTTTATTAAAAGTATTTTAGTTAATTTATTATAATAATACTATAACCTTAGCTATTTTATTATAATGATGTGTTACATGTCATCTTCCATCATCCATATTTGTATCTGCCATCCATGTTAACAGTAATTATCATATTTATTATTTTATTTTACATATTTTATGAATAACTAGTATTGTTTTTGTCACAACATATAATTTAACATTATAACTGTAGGATATGGTGCTAAAAAAAAATTACTAATATTGCTCTATATATATATATATATATATATATATATATATATATATATATATATATATATATATATATCACTGGTACTAATTATGGAATCTAGTTCTAACATCCTAACTACAAAATCTGTCATGACTAACCAAGATTTTTTAAATCTTATTTTCCCAATCAATATCAAGCTAACTCGAACACATTGGCATTCTTCAGTCCACCAATCACGCGCTACAATGCATCAGATGACCTCTACAAGGTCGTGTACAACGAGACGAGCGAAATCGTCTTCACCCTGGTGGCCATCGACCGTGGTACGCCACCGCGTGGTGCCACGACGACGGTGCGAATGACCCTGAGTAACACGTGTCTCATCAGTGTCCTCTACGAGGCTGTGGACACACAGATCCTGGTGGATGTGGACCGTGGCATTGTGAGACTCAACATCCCTCGCTACTGGATCTATGAGTACGGTAGGTAGCTCTGACTGGTCACTGTCGCAGTGATGTCGTCTTGTGTATTCACCCCAACTGTCACACATACCTGGGCAAAGATACGATGCAAGTGTAGATTGAAATAGGCCAACTCAGTGACATTTTAGTTTTATTCATTTACGTCTATCATGTAGCTGACAACGTATACATCAATACATATACACAGCAATTAATACCCATTGGTATTGCTAACCAATATTTACACATCTTAAACATAAAACATATCATCAACCACCTGAATTGACTATATATATATATATATATATGACACATTGTCTTGCTTATAATATTTAATTTATTGCCATTTATTCATATTGTGTTTTATTATTAATTACATGTTTTAATAGATTATGGAAGGAGGGAGTGAGAGAGGAAGAGGGAGGGAGAGATGGGGAAGGGATGGTGAGACAGGGAGAGGGAGGGAGAGATGGGGAAGGGATGGTGAGACAGGAAGAGGGAGGGAGAGATGGGGAAGGGATGGTGAGACAGGGAGAGGGAGGGAGAGATGGGGAAGGGATGGTGAGACAGGGAGAGGGAGGGAGAGATGGGGAAGGGATGGTGAGACAGGGAGAGGGAGGGAGAGATGGGGAAGGGATGGTGAGACAGGGAGAGGGAGGGAGAGATGGGGAAGGGATGGTGAGACAGGGAGAGGGAGGGAGAGATGGGGAAGGGATGGTGAGACAGGAAGAGGGAGGGAGAGATGGGGAAGGGATGGTGAGACAGGGAGAGGGAGGGAGAGATGGGGAAGGGATGGTGAGACAGGGAGAGGGAGGGAGAGATGGGGAAGGGATGGTGAGACAGGGAGAGGGAGGGAGAGATGGGGAAGGGATGGTGAGACAGGGAGAGGGAGGGAGAGATGGGGAAGGGATGGTGAGACAGGGAGAGGGAGGGAGAGATGGGGAAGGGATGGTGAGACAGGAAGAGGGAGGGAGAGATGGGGAAGGGATGGTGAGACAGGGAGAGGGAGGGAGAGATGTGGAGGTAGGGAGAGGGAGGGAGAGATAGGGAAGAGAGAGGGAGGGAGAGACAGGGGAGGGAGGGAGAGACAGGGAGAGGGAGGGAGAGATAGGGAAGAGAGAGGGAGGGAGAGACAGGGGAGGGAGGGAGAGATGTGGAGGGAGGGAGAGATAGGGTACGGAGGGAGAGACAGGGAAGAGAGAGAGGAAGAGACAGGGGAGGAAGGGAGAGATGGGGGAGAGAAGGAGAGACAGGAGAGGTATGGAGAGAAAGAGAGAGAAATGTCCCCACTGCAGTAGTTAATGTGAGTAACTGTTTGTGTTTCAGAGTGTTTGAGGGTGGCAGGGATGCAGAAAGGGTTTGTGTTGGACTCCCATCTAGATGCATCCTCCAACTTCCGGCTCAGTCCCCCCGGGCGCGCCAGACTCAACTTCACTTACGGTATATGTGAATTCGTCTAAATTGTTCGTAACTATATTTAACTGTCTTATGAATAATTAAGATATGTATGAGCTAGTTTCAAGAACTTTCTATCTTCATTTCTCAAATGTGTAGTTTGTGTGTACAATATTTCTTTCTCATTGACTGTACATAAGAATATTTACATATATTTTATATAAATTTATTATATATATATATATATATATATATATACATATACATATACATATATATATATCAATATAGTTTTAAACTGCAATTTTACATCATGCATATACTTTTTGGTAAAGTTAAATATGCATAATTCCAGAACCATTATTTTATAAAGTACAACATGCCTAATGCTTCAGTCGTTTCTTTCACTTGTTAGATGCCACTGGCTTACTGACTGGAGGCTGGGTGGCAGCCGTAACCGACGGCAACCAGTGGCTGCAGGTTGACATGACAACGCCCTACAAGTTCCGCAAACTAATGATCCAAGGTCGAGAGGATGCTGACATGTGGGTGACAGAGTTCACCGTCACCTACAGCAATGATGGGGTGACATTCACACTCTATGAGAACAGCAGCGGAGACTCGGTAAATACAGTGCTGCTGTCTGGTGTGTAACATCTGAAGTATTTCGTCTCTGGTTAAGTTACCTTTAGTTGATGTTATTAATTCTTTCTCCACTTTGTCAGGGTGAGACTGGTCTTGATAGTGGTCCCTAATGTTGTTTGATGTGCCAAGGAAATAGCACAAGTTAGTTTATTTGTTTAATAGAATATACGAGAAAATATAAACAGGAAATAGCACAAGTTTGTAAACAAATAACTCTAACAAAACTCTAATAGAATATACCAGAAAATAGAAACAGTTTGCATGGTAAGACAGCACAATTGTTGCTACAAAATCCTGTACATTGTGACACTGAGTTTTAAAGACAAATTTCCATTTTGTAAATTGAAAACTTATCTCAATTATTTTTTATATATATGTATTTCTTCTTGTAAAATATACCAGTTGACATTTTTATTATCATAAGAAAATTATTGTAAAAACCGGCAATGCCTCCACATACAGTATCTATGGAATGGTTTTATTTATCAGATGAAGTTTGGTTGTACCTGACCCAGTGTGTTTGTCAGCTGATGCAGGGCAACTCTGACCGGGACACCATCGTCACCCTCGATCTAGTTCCCCCGGTCCTCTCCAGGTTCATCCGAGTCAACCCAAAGACGTGGTTCGGAGGAATCTCCCTGCGACTCGAGCTCATTGGATGTGCCCAGGCAGAACAGAAGTACTGTGAGTGCACAGTGGGAAATTTGGGGAGTATGATACTGGGAAACTTGGGAGGAGGGAAGTGTATGGTAGTGGGAGATTTGGGAGGAGGGAAGAGTGATAATGGGAAATTTGGGTTTAGGGAAGAGTATGAGAGAAGAAAATTTGGGAGGAGGGAAGAGAATAATAGTGAGAAATTTGGGAGGAGGGAAGAGAATAATAGTGGGAAATTTGGGAGGAGGGAAGAGTTTGATAGTGGGAGATTTGGGAGGAGTGAAGAAATTATAGTGGGAAATTTGTGAAGAGTGTAATAGTGGGAAATTTGGGAGGAGGGAAGAGTATGATAGTGGGAAATTTGGGAGGAGTGAAGAGTAGGAATTTCAGATGAATTATAGGGAGGAATTTGGGGGAGGGAAGAATGTGATAGGGATTAATTTAGGAGGAGGAGGGAGGAATTTTAATGTCCCAATCTTCCAGTCATTTAGTGAGACTAGACAGTGAGTGTAGACATCTCTACTGTCCAACATGTCCTCGTGTCCTTGCAGATGACACGTCCTGTGAGCGGTGCCCCGCCAGCTGGTACTGTCCTGGAGATGGGACAAGGTTGCCGTGTGCTCGCTGCGAGGGCGCCACCTGTGGGCAGAATGCGACGGAACATTCGTTTGGTGCGGCTCTGGAATGTACAACGTGTCCTGAAGGCTGGGTGAGTCCTTTTTCACTCTAGATCACAAGTGGAGTATGTTGAATGTACAAGATATATTTAAATTAAATACCCCATCAGTGTACTTTGTGAGCTGTGTTGTCAATGGAAAAGAATTAAATGTAAAATGTATGTTATTTTTTCTGGCAACATTTTTGTTTTGTATATTGAAACTTTTCCCTTCTTTACTCACCATTAATTAGTGGTGCCTCCTAGGAATGTGATTCATTTGCATTAACATTACTGATAAATTGATTTTAATTCCATAAGAATGAGAAGCTGACAGTGTATACTTCATGGTGTATTATTTAATGTGTATCAATACATTCATATAGTTTGTAATCACATGCAGCTTATAGGCAACCTAAGCGTAATGTAGTAGAATATACTGTATGTCACCAGATTTAGGTGTTTAATTCCACTAATTGTTTGCTGAGTATTTGTCTAGAATTGTTATTTGTTAATATTTACCCTGTCTGTTATGTCCCCCAGCTGTGTCGAGAGGGCTACGCCACCCCCTGCCCCCTCCACGAGTACGCGGAGTGCAGCAACGACTCGTGCCCTGCGACCTGCACGCCCTGTCAGCCGGGGTACGCATGCAGGGGTGGGGTGCGCTACCAGTGCCCAGAGGGCATGTATTCAGACGGAGCAGAGGGTATGTTGCTGAACAGATGAACACATGAACGAACAAATGATCGAACAAATGAATGAGCAAATGAATGAATGAACAAATGAATGAGCAAATGAATGAGCAAATGAACAAACAAATGAATGAGCAAATGAATGAACAAATAAACGAGCAAATGAATGAGCAAATGAACAAACAAATGAATGAGCAAATGAATGAGCAAATGATCGAACAAATGAACGAACAAATGAAAGAGCAAATGAACGAGCAAATGAACGAGCAAATGAACGAGCAAATGAACAAACAAATGAATGAGCAAATGAACAAACAAATGAATGAGCAAATGAACAAACAAATGAATGAGCAAATGAACGAGCAAATGATCGAACAAATGAACGAACAAATGAACGAGCAAATGAACGAGCAAATGAACGAGCAAATGAACGAGCAAATGAACAAACAAATGGACGAGCAAATGAACTTTTGTATTGCTGGTTTTTAGCAACTATTTTACTCAGATGTACGATACAAAATAAGTGTCTAAATCATAATTATCTTAAAGAAACAACATAGAAATGCTTCATTGGTTCATATTCACATGTTCCAAGAACAAACAGGTATATTATCTTACATAAACAAACATGCACCACAAGGCAAACACACAGTGCTTCATGAACAAACAGACATGCACCATGCACATGTTCCACGATGATGCACTCATTTGTGTGTTGGAATACCGCCTGATGTGACAGCCTGGCACGTACCAGAATGCACCGGGACAGTTGTGATGGTTATAGACAAATGTCCCATGTTATGTGAATGTAAACTCTGTCGTGCCAGAACACTGCCTGATGTGTTAGCCTGGCACGTACCAGAATGCAGTGGGGCAGTTGTGATGGTTAAACAAATGTCTCATGTTGTGTGAATGTAAACTCTGCCCATGCCAGATTACTGCCTGATGTGTCAGCCTGGCACGTACCACAATGCACCGGGACAGTTGTGATGGTTAGAGACAAAATATCCCATGTTGTGTGAATGTAAACTCTGTCCGTGCCAGATTACTGCCTGATGTGTCAGCCTGGTACATACCAGAATGCAGTGGGGCAATTGTGATCGTTATAGACAAATGTCTCATGTTGTGTGAATGTAAACTCTGTCCGTGCCAGATTACTGCCTGATGTGTCAGCCTGGTACATACCAGAATGCAGTGGGGCAATTGTGATCGTTATAGACAAATGTCTCATGTTGTGTGAATGTAAACTCTGTCTGTGCCAGAATACTGCCTGATGTGCCAGCCTGGCACGTACCAGAATGCAGTGGGGCAATTGTGATCGTTATAGACAAATGTCTCATGTTGTGTGAATGTAAACTCTGTCTGTGCCAGAATACTGCCTGATGTGCCAGCCTGGCACGTACCAGAATGCACCGGGACAGACGGGTTGCGTGAACTGTCCTCGCGGCTACATCAGCTCCAAGATGAAGGACCGCTGCTCACCTTGTCCCGAGGGCACCTGGTCTGACGGATCGGGGGAGGCGTGTGTCAGTTGTACGGATGCGACTGAGTGCCCCTGTCTCGCTGACCTCTACCCCTGTTACACAGAGGCCCGTTGCTTCAACTATAAGGACGGTGGTACCCCAGCACATGTATGTGACGTATGCCCCCCTGGTTACCAGGGCGATGGGGTCACTTGCACAGACATAGATGAGGTGAGTGTTGGGTGACGTTAAGAAGTGTTATTCTGGGAGCCTGGCTTCATTGGCTATTAGCTTAAGCCCATTTTGCAGTAATTTTTTCGGATAAATAATCCTAAATAGAGAGAGGACATTTTCTGTGCGATATCCATTTGTTGTCACAGTGAAGAGTTATTATAGGCTAGTGGAACATCTGCCAGATGTAACAGAATTAGGTTAATTTTTGCAACGAGTGGCATACAGCACCACGTATTGTCAAGCTAAGAAGTGTCTTCCTTTCACAATGCAAATATGCCAGTATAACTTTTCTCCCAATAGCAATAAAACTAGCAAACAGTGTCAACATATTGTTTTAACATATTTTTTTCTCTATTTGAAGTTCGAAAATTTGCAGCTATATAAACGAATATTGCTCGAATAATTTCTTTCATGTCCTCCGCAGCAAAATCGGTCGCAGGTGATCTTTGACGTTCTGACTTAACTATGAAAAAGACTACAACCGCCAAACTACTCCTCACATATCTTATATGTATACATATACACACACTAGGTTAAAAAATAAAATCACTAACATTACTTAAACAAATAAACGTCACAAAACAAACTCACGTTAAACTTGCTGGCAATGTGGTGTCATCGCCGTTCGTGGCCGCTACGCGTAGCTTACGGTAATATCGGTATTATGTTGAATGGTCTTTTGATAGCAGTGTCGGGTTGAGGTTTAAGTTTAGGGTTTTGTGTACTTGACAGTGTCAACTCTACAACCCGTGCTGGAACTACATCCACTGTATACATTTATGTCTCCAACTGTGTCTACTTGACAGTGTCAACTCTACAACCCGTGCTGGAACTACATCCACTGTATACATTTATGTCTCCAACTGTGTCTACTTGACAGTGTCAACTCTACAACCTGTGCTGGAACTACATCCACTGTGTACATTTATGTCTCCAACTGTGTCTACTTGACAGTGTCAACTCTACAACCTGTGCTGGAACTACATCCACTGTGTACATTTATGTCTCCAACTGTGTCTACTTGACAGTGTCAACTCTACAACCTGTGCTGGAACTACATCCACTGTGTACATTTATGTCTCCAACTGTGTCTACTTGACAGTGTCAACTCTACAACCCGTGCTGGAACTACATCCACTGGGTACATTTATGTCTCCAACTGTGTCTACTTGACAGTGTCAACTGTTCAGCCCGTGCTGGAACTACATCCACTGTGTACATTTATGTCTCCAACTGTGTCTACTTGACAGTGTCAACTGTACAACCCGTGCTGGAACTACATCCACTGTGTACATTTATGTCTCCAACTGTGTCTACTTGACAGTGTCAACTGTACAGCCCGTGCTGGAACTACATTCACTGTGTACATTTATGTCTCCAACTGTGTCTACTTGACAGTGTCAACTGTACAACCCGTGCTGGAACTACATCCACTGTGTACATTTATGTCTCCAACTGTGTCTACTTGACAGTGTCAACTGTACAACCCGTGCTGGAACTACATCCACTGTGTACATTTATGTCTCCAACTGTGTCTACTTGACAGTGTCAACTGTACAACCCGTGCTGGAACTACATCTACTGTGTACATTTATGTCTCCAACTGTGTCTACTTGACAGTGTCAACTGTACAACCCGTGCTGGAACTACATCCACTGTGTACATTTATGTCTCCAACTGTGTCTACTTGACAGTGTCAACTGTACAGCCCGTGCTGGAACTACATCCACTGTGTACATTTATGTCTCCAACTGTGTCTACTTGACAGTGTCAACTGTACAACCCATGCTGGAACTACATCCACTGTATACATTTATGTCTCCAACTGTGTCTACTTGACAGTGTCAACTGTACAACCTCTGCTGGAACTACATCCACTGTGTACATTTATGTCTCCAACTGTGTCTACTTGACAGTGTCAACTGTACAACCCGTGCTGGAACTACATCCACTGTGTACATTTATGTCTCCAACTGTGTCTACTTGACAGTGTCAACTCTACAACCCGTGCTGGAACTACATCTACTGTGTACATTTATGTCTCCAACTGTGTCTACTTGACAGTGTCAACTGTATAGCCCGTGCTGGAACTACATCCACTGTGTACATTTATGTCTCCAACTGTGTCTACTTGACACTGTCAACTGTACAACCCCTGCTGGAACTACATCCACTGTGTACATTTATGTCTCCAACTGTGTCTACTTGACAGTGTCAACTGTACAGCCCGTGCTGGAACTACATCTACTGTGTACATTTATGTCTCCAACTGTGTCTACTTGACAGTGTCAACTGTACAACCCGTGCTGGAACTACATCCACTGTATACATTTATGTCTCCAACTGTGTCTACTTGACAGTGTCAACTGTACAACCCGTGCTGGAACTACATCCACTGTGTACATTTATGTCTCCAACTGTGTCTACTTGACAGTGTCAACTGTACAACCCCTGCTGGAACTACATCCACTGTGTACATTTATGTCTCCAACTGTGTCTACTTGACAGTGTCAACTGTACAACCCGTGCTGGAACTACATCCACTGTGTACATTTATGTCTCCAACTGTGTCTACTTGACAGTGTCAACTGTACAGCCCGTGCTGGAACTACATCTACTGTGTACATTTATGTCTCCAACTGTGTCTACTTGACAGTGTCAACTCTACAACCCGTGCTGGAACTACATCCACTGTATACATTTATGTCTCCAACTGTGTCTACTTGACAGTGTCAACTGTACAACCCGTGCTGGAACTACATCCACTGTATACATTTATGTCTCCAACTGTGTCTACTTGACAGTGTCAACTCTACAACCCGTGCTGGAACTACATCTACTGTGTACATTTATGTCTCCAACTGTGTCTACTTGACAGTGTCAACTGTACAACCCGTGCTGGAACTACATCTACTGTGTACATTTATGTCTCCAACTGTGTCTACTTGACAGTGTCAACTGTACAACCCGTGCTGGAACTACATCCACTGTATACATTTATGTCTCCAACTGTGTCTACTTGACAGTGTCAACTCTACAACCCGTGCTGGAACTACATCCACTGTGTACATTTATGTCTCCAACTGTGTCTACGTGACAGTGTCAACTGTACAACCCGTGCTGGAACTACATCCACTGTGTACATTTATGTCTCCAACTGTGTCTACTTGACAGTGTCAACTCTACAACCTGTGCTGGAACTACATCCACTGTGTACATTTATGTCTTGTCTCCAACTGTGTCTACTTGACAGTGTCAACTGTACAACCCGTGCTGGAACTACATCCACTGTATACATTTATGTCTCCAACTGTGTCTACTTGACAGTGTCAACTCTACAACCCGTGCTGGAACTACATCCACTGTGTACATTTATGTCTCCAACTGTGTCTACGTGACAGTGTCAACTGTACAACCCGTGCTGGAACTACATCCACTGTGTACATTTATGTCTCCAACTGTGTCTACTTGACAGTGTCAACTCTACAACCCGTGCTGGAACTACATCCACTGTATACATTTATGTCTCCAACTGTGTCTACTTGACAGTGTCAACTGTACAACCCGTGCTGGAACTACATCCACTGTGTACATTTATGTCTCCAACTGTGTCTACTTGACAGTGTCAACTGTACAGCCCGTGCTGGAACTACATCCACTGTGTACATTTATGTCTCCAACTGTGTCTACTTGACAGTGTCAACTGTACAGCCCGTGCTGGAACTACATCCACTGTGTACATTTATGTCTCCAACTGTGTCTACTTGACAGTGTCAACTGTACAGCCCGTGCTGGAACTACATCCACTGTGTACATTTATGTCTCCAACTGTGTCTACTTGACAGTGTCAACTCTACAACCCGTGCTGGAACTACATCCACTGTGTACATTTATGTCTCCAACTGTGTCTACTTGACAGTGTCAACTCTACAGCCCGTGCTGGAACTCGTCATGTGTGAACACAGTCCCTGGCTATCAGTGTCACGGTTGTCCGCCTGGCTACGGAGGCAGTTTTGAGGACGCCATCGCCATCAACACGACCCGCCGCATCTACGTGTTCTGTGGAAAGACGTACAGCACCATCCAGCTACAGTCCTGTGGTGATGTTGATGAGTGTGCTGTCAACAACGGCGGCTGTGACATCCACTCAACGTGTTACAACACTGTGGTAAGTGAATTTGATTTGCTGTTCAAGAAAAAGTTTTTTTCACCCATTTTCTCTGTTCTATGCGTCTTTTTCCATGGAATAGGAAAAGTGGAAAATTCTTTACCATTGAACTTGATAAAGACATCATCTTTGGGAAAGAAGCATCAAATATATCAATCACAAAATACAGAATTTCACTAAGGGTGTTTTGGGGGGATTCATATGAGTTTCCTTGATGAAAGTCTGGTTATGAATAAAATATGTTGTAGCAACAGAAATACAATACCGACTCAGGATTGAATAGTATTGTTTACTTGTGTTAACATTCAAAAAGAAATATATTTTTTCTGATGAGTGTTTAAACTTTTTGAACAATATCTGTCATCGATTGTAACCACCACATCTTGTAACTATAGACTGCAAGAATGTATGTCAAATATCCACAGGAGATGTTTAAAATGCTCCAAAGTAAACGCTCATTCTAGGGTAACCATTTCACTAAGATAAAACAATCTTAAGAAATGTTCATCCTAAAACAAAATCTGTTGTTAAATTTGATTCGTTATTTCAAAACACATGTATCCCTTTTTTGTATTACCATAAACAGTATTCCCATGACACATCAGGTGACAATGTCCCGCGGGGATGTCATGGTGTTTACATCAGAATAGATTTTAAAATGCAAAATCAGGTTTATGAGCTCTACAACGTTAGTGAAATGGGCCCAGGTCTTGAGCCATGAACACTATTTACATATTGGTCTTGTCACTCTGTCTTCAGGGCAGCTTCTACTGTGGCTTCTGTGACAAGGGTTACCTTGGAGACGCGTTCTATGGCTGCTACAGTGACAACTTCTGTCTAAACGGCCGTCACGATTGTGACACAAACGCAACCTGCTTCTACGCTGGGCCGGGTCTCTACCGCTGCGAGGTAGTTCACTAGTTATATAAGCTTGACAAGTTGATGGACAGTATGGCTGTGTCATATTGTTGTGTGACATTCAAGGGGGCTGGAACACTTGAACAACCATTGCCCAAACATAAGAACTTATTTAGAGGATATGATGAACAAGGAACCATTGCATATTTTAAAATATTTTTTCAAACTTCAAAGGCTTTGACCGCTAAGCGCAGCCATTACTCTCAAAATCCTCTCTAAATGATATGTTCTTGTATTTGTGCAATGGATTTTCAAGCATTTTAGCTGCCGTTTAATGGGGTCTGACATTTTAATGTGTGACAACTTTCAAAAACATTAGTGCTTAAACACTTTGCAAGGAAAACGCTTCAGATATATATATATTGGTTGTTGAATAACTGGTACTAAGCACAGGCTGTAGCTGGCGATAAAAGAAACGTTTGTTTGTATTATTAGATATGACATATGTCTATGAAAGAGGTATTTGCATTTGTCTATGAAATAAATGTGTATTTCTGTGCAGTGTAAAGATGGTTACGCAGGAGACGGAAAGGTTTGTGGACCGGACTCTGACTTGGATGGAGCACCTGATGAAAACATCTTCTGCGCTGGAGCTGGCTGTATCCAGGTTAGTACATCTCTGTCCTAATGTGTCCAATGATCCTGGCTGTATCCAGGTTAGTACATCTCTGTCCTAATGTGTCCAATGATCCTGGCTGTATCCAGGTTAGTACATCTCTGTCCTAATGTGTCCAATGATCCTGGCTGTATCCAGGTTAGTACATCTCTGTCCTAATGTGTCCAATGATCCTGGCTGTATCCAGGTTAGTACATCTCTGTCCTAATGTGTCCAATGATCCTAGCTGTATCTCGGTTAGTACATCTCTGTCCTAATGTGTCCAATGATCCTGGCTGTATCCAGGTTAGTACATCTCTGTCCTAATGTGTCCAATGATCCTGGCTGTATCCAGGTTAGTACATCTCTATCCCAATGTGTCCAATGATCCTGGCTGTATCCAGGTTAGTATATCTCTATCCCAATGTGTCCAATGATCCTGGCTGTATCCAGGTTGGTATATCTCTATCCCAATGTGTCCAATGATCCTGGCTGTATCCAGGTTAGTACATCTCTATCCCAATGTGTCCAATGATCCTGGCTGTATCCAGGTTAGTACATCTCTATCCCAATGTGTCCAATGATCCTGGCTGTATCCAGGTTAGTACATCTCTATCCCAATGTGTCCAATGATCCTGGCTGTATCCAGGTTAGTATATCTCTATCCCAATGTGTCCAATGATCCTGGCTGTATCCAGGTTAGTACATCTCTATCCCAATGTGTCCAGTGGTCCTATGTCTTCTGTTATCATTACTACAACTTAAAACAGTCAGCACAGTGTGAAGGAACATTGAGTCTATTTGAAACATCTGTTGCATGATATACTGCCTAATAACAAGATTTGTCAGGTTTACAAGATGACCCATTATAAACACGTGAACCTGTTGGACATTCCAACATACATTTTGTTCATAACTGGCTTCAACTGTTGCTCTTATCAACTTACATAAAACAAGCATAGGGAACAGTTGTATGAGCAAGAACTGTGCTAGAAGGAATAGTCTGATGTCATGCTGAAAAATCATGAAATGTATATATAAATATTGATGGTTGTTAAGCTTGGTGGAAGTCCTGCACGTGATTTTAATATGAAATAAGTTTCCGGATCCATAATGAGGTAATTAGCAAATACTGTCATTGTCAATGTATAGTTATTTTACTTACAATTAAAAAAATACGATTATGTGCACACAAAAAAGTTATGTTGAATTCAATAAATGTGATATATATATATATATATATATATATATATATATATATACATCAATTACATTATGTCAACTTCTGAAATTTTAGAGGTTGTGTTCAGAAACATTTTGTCATTTCTTTCAGGATAATTGTCGTGATGTGTCCAACAGTGGACAGGAAGACAATGACCACGACTTCATTGGTGACTTGTGTGACAGTGACAATGACAACGATGGCATATATGACAACATGGTACTGTCACCTGTCTTATGACATATTTGAATTTTGTTATGTTTGTTCATAAATAAACAGAAATGTACGATAATGTTAACATTACATTTTTCATTGCACACATTAACATATTATGTGTTTGAAGACATTTAACAGATTCAAATATATGAATTAATTTTTGCTTCCAGTACATCACCTCTGCTCTATAGTTAATAGTTATAGTTAATAAATTTAATTCATTGCAAAGCAGTCTTGTTGATATTCAAGCTTTAAGTGATCAAATTCACTGATTGTTAATGTGAATATGCTGTATATAAAATCAGATAAATTTTGCAACTATTAATTTTTTACCTGTGTCAATCAAAACTAATGTGACAGTTTTGTCCAAACATTTCACTTAAATGTAGTGTTTTTGCAAAATAAAGTATTTTGAAATATATGAGTTTGGTGATTTTTTTTCTTTTCAGAAATATAGTGATGTATTTGAAGATGTCGGCTTGGGTCCAGTATAGATATTAGACGCACAATTCTGGTCTAGACATTTTTCTACATTGTTCAAGCAGCAGCTCTGGTGGCATGGTTTGAACGAGAGGCTGATAATGTGACAAATGTTTTAATATTGAACTGTTGAATTGAAGAGTTGTTTCCATTTTATTAAAACATTTGTGTAGTAGATGCATTGGTATATATGTATTTTATGTTGTAAAACACAGATAAACTGATGAAATAGACAGTGTAGTTCTGGAATTGCAGTCCAGATCCCGTCCAGTATCTGAGAGAAAGAGAAAAGAAAGAAAGATGTACATAATTGTGTTTTGCGTTTCCAGGACAACTGCCCTTACACTTCCAACTACAACCAACTTGACACCGACGGTGACGGAGTTGGTGACGCGTGTGACAACTGCACTTCCGTCGCCGACCCAGACCAGTTGGACACCGACAGTGACGGGCTTGGTGACGCCTGCGATGACGATGACGATAATGATGGTTGGTTGAATTGACACAATGTCAGACGTGTTGGTTAAACCTGCCTCCAGAATTAACATTTGTGTTTGTCTTGTTTCAAATTTTCAACAAAAGGTCTGACTTATATTGCCTGTGATGTGACAGTTTGTTTTGTGAGAAAAGTCGTTTCCTTTTGACAGAATTATAAATGAATGAGTGAAAATTTATTCAGAACATTATCAATAATAAACGCAGTAAAAACAAGCAAATTTTACTACACTACTACTACAAGTTAGCATATACAATGTTTGAAAGTGGCCTGACACATTTATAAATGCACATGGTTGCAGCAATTGATATAATATAATGGAATATATATTCATGTTAAAAAAGCAAAGTATAATATAAGTTAACATCTTTACATAAAAATATACACATAATAGAGTTTTTCTTATATTTGTTGATGGTCCACAACCAGATATTTCTTAAATAAAGATTCTTGTATATTAACAGTTTGTAAATCATCACATAAAGACAAACAAAGAAACACTGGTTGCATATTAGAACATGCATTAATTATGAAACAAAATATTTAAATAATTTATAATGTTTTTTAAGTAAAAAGGAGCAAACGTGGATATGAATAATCTAAATGTATACATTTAATAAATTATGAATATTTGGACATACCACAAAAAACAATCAACATAAACTCTTGACGATTTAAACAAAATGACAAAAAAGTTCAAAATTATTTATTTCGAATAATTACTAATGAACATTAAGAAAGTGTTGGTGTTTTGACATGTGTCACTGAATGTTATCACCACCAGGTGTTGCTGATGGCTCTGACAACTGCCCCCTGGTGGCCAATGCTGGACAAGAAGACAGCGACGGTGACAATGTTGGTGACGCATGTGACAACTGTCCAGCCACACCTAACGCTGGTCAAACTGACACAAACCAGAACGGTGTCGGTGACGCATGTGACCCGGCGACAAATAAAGACAAGTAAGTGTCATTAATTGTCAGGTGTCTCTGTCATATGTCACCCATCAGGTGTGTCTGTCATCTGTCACCCATCAGGTGTGTCTGTCATCTGTCACCCATCACGTGTGTCTGTCATCTGTCACCCATCAGGTGTGTCTGTCATCTGTCACCCATCAGGTGTGTCTGTCATCTGTCACCCATCAGGTGTGTCTGTCATCTGTCATCCATCAGGTGTGTCTGTCATCTGTCACCCATCAGGTGTGTCTGTCATCTGTCACCCATCAGGTGTGTCTGTCATCTGTCACCCATCAGGTGTGTCTGTCATCTGTCACCCATCAGGTGTGTCTGTCATCTGTCACCCATCAGGTGTGTCTGTCATCTGTCACCCATCAGGTGTGTCTGTCATCTGTCACCCATCAGGTGTGTCTGTCATCTGTCACCCATCAGGTGTGTCTGTCATCTGTCACCCATCACGTGTGTCTGTCATCTGTCACCCATCAGGTGTGTCTGTCATCTGTCACCCATCAGGTGTGTCTGTCATCTGTCACCCATCAGGTGTGTCTGTCATCTGTCACCCATCACGTGTGTCTGTCATCTGTCACCCATCACGTGTGTCTGTCATCTGTCATCCATCAGGTGTGTCTGTCATCTGTCACCCATCACGTGTGTCTGTCAGCTGTCATCGATCAGGTGTGTCTGTCATCTGTCATCCATCAAGTGTGTCTGTTATCTGTCACCCATCACGTGTGTCTGTCATCTGTCACCCATCAGGTGTGTCTGTCATCTGTCATCCATCAGGTGTGTCTGTCATCTGTCATCCATCAGATGTCTCTGTCATCTGTCACCCATCATGTGTGTCTGTCATCTGTCAACCATCAGATGTCTCTGTCATCTGTCACCCATCAGGTGTCTCTGTCATCTGTCATCCATCAGATGTCTCTGTCATCTGTCACCCATCAGGTGTGTCTGTCATCTGTCACCCATCATGTGTGTCTGTCATCTGTCATCCATCAGGTGTCTTTGTCATCTGTCACCAATTATGTGTGTCTGTCATCTGTCATCCGTCAGGTGTCTTTGTCATCTGTCAGCCATGAGGTATCTGTGAGAGCTAGTGAGTCATCTAGACAGTGTCTGTCTTGTTGCAGAGATGGAGACAGCATCCTGGATGCCTTTGACAACTGTGAAACTGTGTCCAATCCCAGTCAGTCAAACGTTGACGGCGACGCACTCGGTAAGACAAGTCACAGACGTGCACATTCAACGGATACTGTGTAGTTGTATAACCATCCATGTCATTTAGGAATAAATATTTAGTTGTTAATTACATTTCATCTTCTTAACTCTACATGACAGGAACAATGTAGTTAGTTCAGTTTAGTTTTTTTAAATCAGATTATTGATTGTCTCATTTATTCTTTGAGCAGTGACAAGAATACCGCGCATTGTTGATTGCGTTTTGAGCTGATCAGTTATTTTATGTGTTTGTGCATGTGTGTGCATGCATGCGTGCACACATGTGTATGTACAGGTGTGTGTTTGTGTACTGGTGTAAACATGTGATGACATGTTTACAGGTGATGTGTGTGACAGTGACATAGATGGAGATGGCATTGACAACGATGTTGACAACTGTCCCTATGTCAGCAACTCAGGCCAAGAGGACACCAATGGTATGGAAATATTTGTCTTTGTCAACAAGCCAAATATATTTATACATCACTGTATAACTTGGTCTTCTCTGTTTGAAAATTTATTCACAGCCAGCATGTTTTACTGCTTTATTTTTGTGTGAGAGCTACACAAATCACTGTGTATACAACTGCTACAACATCACTAATGTCCAGCATCCATCAAGTTTCAAGCAACTTGGATATCAATCTCCAAACATTGTTTCTGTAAAGCAACACTTATCAATGTAAACTATCCATTGGCTGTAGCTGTGTTTAAACACTAGTACACAAATTAGAAATTATAGCTGCCTTCTGCCAAAAAACTTAAACAGTCGTTTCTACCCCAAATCTTCACTTGTGATGCAAACTATGGCATGTCCATTTTTTAAATGTCACATAACAGTTAATCCTGGTCTGTCCAAATGTTTATATAAAAATACTTCAATTTGTGTTACTCAGATTAGGATTTAGGGTTTCATTCCTATATTAACCTACTTGATTTACATATTAAATACACAAGCATCTTCAGTCCCTCACTAACTATCCTCACTATTGTTAAAATATGAATGCATATGAAAAAGTACATGACACAAACACCTGAGCTTCGATCATTTGGGCTTTGTTCTCAATTAAGCAACAAGAACCTGTCTATAAAGGCCACCCTTGAGACTGGGCAATAGTGACCTGAATAAAGAGATGACTGTTAGTGGAACATATTTCATGTACTTTATTTTTACAGAAGTAATTCGGGGGTGGCCTTAATAGAGAGGTGGCTGTATTAACGATGTGACCTCAGTAGTGAGTTGACCGTCTTACAGAGGCAACCTTAATAATCAGGTGGCTGTATTACTGGAGTGACCTTAATAATGACGTGGCTGTATTTTCTGAGTATATATACCTTACTAGAAATGTGGCTGTATTATGGAGGTGACCTTAATGAAGATGTGACCTTAATGAAGATGTGACCTTAATGAAGATGTGACCTTAATGAAGAGATGACCTCAATGAAGAGGTGACCTCAATGAAGGGGTGCCCTCAATGAAGGGGTGACCTCAACGAAGGGGTGGCCTCAATGAAGGGGTGGCCTCAATGAATGGGGTGGCCTCAATGAAGGGGTGACCCCAATGAAGGGGTGACCTCAATGAAGGGGTGACCTCAATGAAGGGGGTGACCTCAATGAAAGTGTGACCTCAAAGAAAGGGTGACCTCAATGAAAGGGTGACCTCAATGAAAAGGTGACCTCAATGAAAAGGTGACAGCAATGGAATTACTGAGACCTTAATAACCAGGTGGTTCTATTACTGAAGTGGCCTTAATAATGAGGTGGCTGCATTACTGAATACATCTCAATAGAAATGTGGTTGTATTACTGGGGTGGCATTAATAGCAAGGTGTCTGTATTACCAAGGTATCATTAATATAAATGTGGCTGCATTACTGAGACCTTTATAACCTTTTGTATTACTGAAGTGACCGTAAAATCAAGGTCCGACTGTATTTGAAGTGGCAATTGTTTCTGTGGCAGGGAACAAGATTGGTGATGTGTGTGAGGGTGACACTGATGGTGACGGGGTGCTGGATAAGGATGACCACTGTCCAAGGAACCCCAGCATCCAGGGCACAGACTTTCACAAGTACACAGTGGTGGACCTCTTACCTGGGGTGAACCAGTCTCGGTGGGTGTTATCTCACAAGGGGGCAGAGATCAGACAAGTGGCTGACATAGACCGCCCTGTCATGCTCATTGGTGAGTGTCTCCATGGCTCGCATTGGCTCATTTGTTGTGTGCTAGCCATTTTAATTGGTCAGTTTAAGTGTGGAACCATCTGATTGGTCAGGTTGTGTATTAGCTGATCTGATTGGTCAGATTGTTGAATCATGGCCATTTTCAGATATGAATCATTGGTCCACTAATATGGGTGTACTTTGATTTGAACATAAAGTACATAATACCTAAAATCAAGATTAATTGTTTTTGTATGCATGTTACTTAATTGTATGCAACTTCCATGCCCCAACATTATTTTGCTATCAATTACAATTCAGGTTTAAAATATGTTACTATGTTTGTTGAATTCCTGGCTGCCTTTAACCCCGCCCATACCATTTCATTGAGCCATTTGATTGGTCCAACTGACTGGTGGTGTCTGTTTGATGGTGTCTGTGTGATGGTGTCCGTCTGATGGTGTCTGTCTGATAGTGTCTGTCTGATGGTGTCTCTATGATGGTGTCTGTCTGATGGTGTTTGTCTGATGGTGTCTGTCTGATGGTGTCTGTCTGATGGTGTCTGGTGGTGTCTGCCTGATGGTCTCTGTCTGATGGTGTCTGTCTGATGGTGTCTGCCTGATGGTCTCTGTCTGATGGTCTCTGTCTGATGGTCTCTGTCTGATGGTGTCTGTCTGGTGGTGTCTGTCTGATGGTCTCTGTCTGATGGTCTCTGTCTGATGATGTCTGTCTGATGGTCTCTGTCTGATGATGTCTGTCTGATGGTCTCTGTCTGATGTTGTCTGTCTGATGGTGTCTGTCTGATGATGTCTGTCTGATGATGTCTGTCTGGTGGTCTCCGTCTGATGGTCTCTGTCTGATGGTCTCTGTCTGATGATGTCTGTCTGATGGTCTCTGTCTGATGATGTCTGTCTGATGGTCTCTGTATGATGGTCTCTGTCTGATGGTCTCTGTATGATGGTCTCTGCCTGATGGTCTCTGTCTGATGGTCTCTGTCTGATGGTCTCTGTCTGATGGTCTCCGTCTGATGGTCTCTGTATGATGGTCTCTGCCTGATGGTCTCTGTCTGATGGTCTCTGTATGATGGTCTCTGCCTGATGGTCTCTGTCTGGTGGTCTCTGTCTGATGGTCTCTGTCTGATGGTCTCAGTCTGATGATGTCTGTCTGATGGTGTCTGTCTGATGATGTCTGTCTGATGGTCTCTGTCTGATGGTCTCTGTCTGATGTTGTCTGTCTGATGGTGTCTGTCTGATGATGTCTGTCTGGTGGTCTCCGTCTGATGGTCTCCGTCTGATGGTCTCTGTCTGATGGTCTCTGTCTGATGGTCTCTGTATGATGGTCTCTGCCTGATGGTCTCTGTATGATGGTCTCTACCTGATGGTCTCTGTCTGATGGTCTCTGTCTGATGGTCTCTGTCTGATGGTCTCTGTCTGATGGTCTCTGCCTGATGGTCTCTGTCTGGTGGTCTCTGTCTGATGGTCTCTGTCTGATGGTCTCTGTCTGATGATGTCTGTCTGATGGTCTCTGTCTGATGGTCTCTGTCTGATGGTCTCTGTATGATGGTCTCTGTCTGATGGTCTCTGTCTGATGGTCTCTGTATGATGGTCTCTGCCTGATGGTCTCTGCCTGATGGTCTATGTCTGATGGTCTCTGTATGATGGTCTCTGCCTGATGGTCTCTGTCTGATGGTCTCTGTGTGATGGTCTCTGCCTGATGATCTCTGTCTGGTGGTCTCTGCCTGATGGTCTCTGTCTGATGGTCTCTGTCTGGTGGTCTCTGTCTGGTGGTCTCTGTCTGATGGTCTCTGTCTGAATGTCTACTCTGTGCCACACATCAGTGTGTCTGGTGTAATCATTCTGTTGGCCAAGTATATCAAAATATCTGATTGTTGTATATTTGTTAAACTCATCTCACAGTTAAAACAGCCTACTTGAAACAGAGTTTCCTTTTCAGGGCCAACCGCCTATGGGTCTGTTGATTTCTCCGGCACATGGTTTGTCGACAGCGACCAAGGCAATGACTACATTGGATTCATCTTTGGCTATCAGACTAACAAGAAGTTCTATGCTGTCTTATGGAGGCACAAGAATCTCAACTATGATGTGAACTACCGGGCCGGCATCAAGGGCGTGCAGATCAAGGTGGGTTTATGTCTCTTTGTGCCCATTGCAATGTGAAATCCCAAAACCATGGGTGCGTTTAAAGGAGCGTTAAAAACATATTTTTAAAGCAACCTGTGAGGCAATACTTTAATATCATAATTTATACATGGCTACTGACTCTATGAATATATATATAATTTATTATATATATATATATATATATATATATATATATATATATATATATATATGTTTTTTGTTTTGTGAAATTTATTTGTAGTTTGAGTTAAAATAAATAATAAAATAAACTAGCTAAATTATTTGAAGATGAATATATATATATATATTATAAAGTTATTATTTCTTCATTGTTAAAGTAATTTAGCTAACGTATTTTATTATTTATTTTGACTCAAACTATACAAACTAATGAATGTCAATTATTTATTTGACAGCCGCACATCATCATCAACATGGCGTATGAAACAAAAAACAATGTTATGTTACATCAAGACAAGACATAACCAGGTTTTCATTTGACATTATGAATGACAAATGAAAACCTGGTCATGTCTTGTTCTGCTGACAAACTTGTTCCTACTGACACTCCACTGAAGGACAACAGATAAGGATGATGTTTTTGTAAATATATGTCAAAGACATATATAAACAGTGCTCAGTTGTTTACAGATTGTGAATTCCAACACTGGGCCTGGAACTGACCTTGCCCGAGCGTTGTGGCACAGCGCCGACACAAGCAATCAGGTGACACTTCTGTGGCACGAGCCGAGCATGCTGGGATGGCAGCACAAGACGGCCTACAGGTGGCACCTCAGTTGGCGGCCGACTCGGGGCCTCATCAGGTGTGTCTCCGTTGTAGTGCAGCCTTCAGAAGTCCTTAACAATTATTTCATTATCATGATAAAGTTTTTGTCAGTTAAAGTGTGATGGAAAATCTATTTCTTAAGCAGTAGACCCATATTATAATAGATGCTCAAATGGTATAGCAAATTCTGTTGAATAATACACTGAAATAACACTGAACTTGATTTTTATAAAAAAAATCATGGTTTAATCAAATAAATATATCAATAATGAACTAAACAATACCCTGTTGCAATTCAAATTAGGTTGTCTTCCATAAATAATATGCACAGATTTAAAGACCTCAGTGACACATTTGCACTGCATAGTTTTCAATGCAAGCACACCTTTCTTTTTCTGCAGTCAATCACTAATTTATCTGTAGTATTTGTTAATTCATTGTATGCCCAGTGGTATTTATATAACATTGAGTGCTATGATTTTAGTTAAATTTATTTCTAACTTGCACCACTTTGATAATCTAATTCATTTAACTAATTCATTGAGTATATGTTGAAAACTATATGTTCTTGTACAACAACTAAAGGACAACGTAGTCTAAAGAACAAAACTAGATATATGTACAATTTTGCTTCCCGTCTGTTTCTTTACTGTCACATTGTGTTGAAGGTTGCGCATTGTAGACAATGCAAACACCCTGATGGACACAGGAGACCTCTACGATACAACCATCGGAGGGGGTCGACTTGGAGTGTTTGTCTTCAACCAGACAAAGGCGTCGTGGTTGAACCTTGTTGCTCGGTGCATTGAACGTGAAAATGAGGCTCTGTCATTTGATGGTTCACAAGATTATGTACAACTGGCAGATGTTGAAACACTGCAAGTGAAACGCAGGTAAGTCTTCAAAGTATTGTCATCATACCTCTTTACATAAGTAAGTATATGTTCACAACAATGTGCTCAGTGCTTTGTACATGTTCATAAAAAATATGCACCATGTTGATAGTTTCACTGTGTTCTCTGCGCTGACAGTTTGACTGGGTTCAGTACAGTGTTCTCTGTGCTGACAGTTTGACTGATCGTTTGGGTTCAGTACAGTGTTCTCTGTGCTGACAGCTTGACTGGGCGTGTGGGATCAGTACAGTGTTCTCTGTGCTGACAGTTTGACTGGGCGTGTGGGATCAGTGCAGTGTTCTCTGTGCTGACAGTTTTACTGGGCGTGTGGGATCAGTACAGTGTTCTCTGTGCTGACAGTGTGACTGGGCGTGTGGGATCAGTGCAGTGTTCTCTGTGCTGACAGTTTGACTGGGCGTGTGGGTTCAGTGCAGTGTTCTCTGTTCACAGTTTCACGGTGGGCGTGTGGGTTCAGTTGAGTCTAGCGGGTGTCACAGGCAAGCAGCCAGTTGTCTGTCTGCTCTCCAGTCAGCTATGCCTCTATGTCAAGAACAGTCGATTTGGTGGTCAAGTCGGCACCCTCTCTGTAGAGGGCACCACTGTTCTCGTTGCCAACACATGGTACCACCTGGCGCTGAGATATGAAGCTGAAAGTACGTTCCTTTTTTACACTTTGTTTTATATTTTACGTCTGCATACACAAAATTCATTCCGTTTTGTGTACAAGGAGTTATAAATTACTTTGTAGTCATTAAACATACATTCGTAATAGACCTTTTCTGTCACTAGCCTGACATCTGGCGGTAGTGGCAGTAACTGCAGTCACAGCCAGGTTTTTAACATGCAATTGATTTAGCAGATGTTTCTTTGGAAACAGTAGATTTAGCAGATGTCATTCCATCCTTATTGTTATAAACCACATGTATAAACATTGTACAGTATTGTATCGTATTAATTGGGAAATATGGACGACGATAATGTGCATAATAAATGAAAGCAAACCATGACATCCTGTATCTGTTATAGTTATGTCCCTGTGACTTGTAAGTTGTAACTTTAATTTACTCTCCGTGAAGTGTGCTAGCGTAATGACATGAATGCACATGCTGTTGCCAGTGAGAAGACTTGATCTGTTTGTAAATGGAGCGACGGGGGGAGTCGACGCGACACTTGCAAGTGTAGCTCCAGTCGCCTGGGTGAGTGAACAGCTCAAGTTAAACTGTTTTGTACTTTGAATGGTCTATTGCTTGACTACTTAAGTGACTACTTCAGTGAGTGAATTACCTACCTACCAATCATATGTGCGCATGCATGTGTGCGTGCATGCGTGTGTGTGTGTAATTTTGTGAAATGGCAAATGCATTTACATAGAAAACACTGTTTCTCAGTTAGCGGCAGGGTGTGAAAGCATTGTTTCATAAATAGGTCATCAGAACTACCGGTAGGTCGTAGACTAAGTTCATCCATCTTTATACAGCTTCTTCTCATACAAAAACTGCTGAACTTAATTGTTACTACTTCCTTCAATTTTATTTCAGAGTACCCCAGTGTCGGGTGACAACTCGACCACCTTATACCTGGGACGGGATGAAAGCAACTTCTTCAGTGGAACAATGGACGAGGTAGTGTAGATGTTTGACATTTTCAATATTGGAATCTCAGTTGTTATGGTTCTGGTTCAAATCCACAAGTTCTTTAAAACCTTGTTTAATTACTTGTTGAGCAGGAAATTTGTATACAAGAGGCACAAATTACATTTATTTTAATGACATCCTGGGACTGGCCATAAGAATCTCATCTATTCAGGAATCCCTCATCCTATAGCCACATTCAGATGCACTTTTAATAAATGGCTATAATAGTAAGAAAAACTAAACAAATACATTTTAAAGAACAACTATTTTGAAGCACACATTCATGGGACATAAGCCACTACATTCATGGGACATAAAGCACCACATTCATGGGACATGAAGCACAACCTTCATGGGACATAAAGCACAACCTTCATGGGTCTTAAGAAGCTGTATTTACAGGACCTAAAGCTCTGCATTCATCGGATTTGAAGTACCACAAACATGGTATTTAAACTACCATTCATTGAAGTAAAATTAAAATCATATTCTTGTTGTGAATACAAACAAGATCAATTTAGTTAATGTTTCAGTATATTTACTTGGTACCAAAAGTATCGTGTCAGTTTAACTTCCGACATGTGTGTTGCCATGTGATGCGTTGACACGCTTTATATGTCTGTGTTGCCAGGTGCGAATCTACCGCATTGCCCTGCTGGACACTGAGATAGACAGTCACATGCAGCTGGCTGGACTACAGTGGCCAGTCCACCAGAAGTATGTGACCGCTCATTTCAGCATGGATGACAACACTGTCAGTGGCAACTTGACCGACACCGGTCTGCTCGCACTGGACGGAATCATATATGGACAGCCACAGTTTGTGGAGGTAAGTTCACATGATGTCCACCTCTTGTCTATCAGATGTAACGGAAAATTACAGTTTGAATGTTCTCTTTCTAATCTCCATTAACGTTTCGTGGGTTCAAATTGAAACCAAGACCAAGAGTTTCAGGGTTATTAAAAACATGTTGGAAGGACGTATTATTTTACGTATAATACTCTATAAAATAATAAAAAAATGTGTCAAAAGCAACTTTTATAAATTACTGCTTGGGGACTAAGCACACATGGTTTCATGCGCATAATCACAAAATATTTCTTAATGTTAAATAGTTTCTTAGGGTTAGGGTAAAGGTATTAACCCTTTCTGGCCAGAAATATTGGTTAACTTCAAGTTATAATGCCCATCTGTGTTTGACACTGCTGTTGACTTTGTTTACAGAGTACAATCGACTACGCCAGATTCAGAAAGACGTTTCCAGCAAACAAGTAGATGCAGGAAGTAAAACTCCTGCAACAAACTTACTGCTAGATTGTAACAAGCCTACTGAGAATGCAAGGACTGATGCCTGAATGTATTAGTTCACTTTGCATGCTGTTGGTTGTGCCAGTAACATTATAATTTCAGTTGTGCACATACTTGTGTTTGTACTGTGTTGTGTGTATCTTAGATTTGAAAATGTGCATGGTTTGTACTAAAAGTAGTTATTTTCTTTGTATCATGCAATCATTCACCTGCTGATGTTTATAAGAACCTTTGTTTCGATTGTTTGCACCCGCTTTTCCATGGTATACTGGAAAAGATTTGTTTGCACCTGCTTGTATGTCGTCTTTGCGCATGAATTATATTTTCTTTGTTCCATTCACATACGTTTGTCAGACCTTTTTAAATTGGTTATTTAGCAGTGGACTCTAGTTAGGAGAAGTCATGGTATACTGGAAACAATTTGGAAATCCATATTCTCACATGTGCTGTTTTATGTAGGCCCCTTTCTAGCTGCCCTGTAGGTATAAGAAATGTGGGAACACTGATCACATCCCACCGTGTCTCCACACGTATTAATGCACTGTAATTCTTAAGTGTATTAAGATTTTCTTTAACTTTTGTGACAATTTATTTATAACAGCAATAACAGGGCTGAAACAATTTTTGGTTGGATGAAACCTTTAAAATGATGTGGTTAAGATATTTTGAGAATGTTTTTCTTTCTTGCAAGCTGCCTGACAGATTATATTTATTGTAGCTAACAAGTGCCTTACATATTTCCCTGAAGAAATAATACATATATTTAATAGAAATGGTATTTTTGTGATATCAAGTAATGTATTGGTTCTGATCCAAACGTGGGATATTTCCCAATAGTCACGACTGTCTGTGATAGAAGAAATACTCTTTCAGTTTAGCCAGACTGGTATGTATAGGTGTATACAGAATACAAATGTGTAATGTGCATATTTATTGGTGTATAGTGATGGATTTACTATGTCTGCAGGTCAGATATTTATTATTTATTTACGTGTGAGTTAACTACCAGGTATGGAACTTTCATTAGATAACCATTGATATTCCCGACTGTGATCATAATATTTAAAAAACGAATGTGACCGAGATTGCTCGAAGGCTACGTGAAATTAAATGTTCTCTTGTTCCAGTTATGAGACTCATGAATATTCATGTTCGTAGCCTCGAGCTAGGAATTTATCTATGCTTGAATAAAATCTGACAATATGCATGTATTTAATTGTTCCTTTATCATAAAAGGCTTACTTGTAATTTAACTCTGAGCATTTAGTAAAATTGTGTTTTAGATGAAGGTGTCCCTATATCCCTTATCATTTTAGCTGTGCTTGAAAATAAATTTTGAACAGAAATGGTTTGTTTAAAAGTTAACAAGGCTGACAACCATGGAATGCACAATGTTGTACAGAATTGCTAATTGCAATTTTGTCTACAATAGAGTTCAGGCATTTGCCATGGAAAGCATTGAACAATAAATAACCAATGCAAATTGACATGCATAGCAAATCATGCAAGTTGACATACATACTGAACATGTGCCTGTTTAGGATGTTGTTTATCATTGCTGATAACTTCTTGCTGTCGGGTACTTTATTAACATGTACTCGTGTGACTATTTAGAAGTGTGTAGAATTGAAAAAATTATTATACAATGCATGCTGTGAAATAATAATTAAAACAGTCCTTCCCCAATTAATAGATCTGCATAAACAATTTAAAAGTAGGTTATACGTATTAAGTTGATTAAGATAAATATACATAATTTAAGGTAATATATAAAATACAAACAAGTTAATGTCCATGTGGTAATTTAGAAATTAAAGTCTTGCTGTCCAACAAGTATTAACCATTCTTGCAAACCAGGACTACTATAGTGAAAGCTGGTACTAATGTATTCATCCGCAGCCATGGCCTGTGAGGATGATATTAACTAGTGCATTACCTTCACTGACAGAGTGGTAGTATGTAAATGCAATGTTTTGCATTTATTTATAAATTAGTGTAAGTCCCAGTATAAATTACAATATTTTTATTCCATAACAACTTTACTGTGTACTGTCGATATACTGGAGTCAAGTAACATTACAGCTGTACAGTCAATCCTTGGTTGTTGGTTGATTGAATGGTTGGCGCCTATGTGGCTGCACCAGTACAAGCTCTGTATGTGGTGTTGATTATTTACATTTCTGCTATTTTACAAGACACAAATTTGTGTGTAGGTGTTTCATGAATGCACCAAGAAGCTATTAAACAACGTGGTTTTAGCCTGTGAGTGTGACTTTTTAGTATTTTGAGAGATTTACATTTCACTATTGTCATTGCACCTGTGTCTCACTGACAAGTTGGTGATCGGTCATGTGTAAAGCAGACAAAGAGAACATTGTTACCTCTTCAACCATGACCAGTGAACACCTGTATTGGTTACGGACCACCACACATGTCCGTCTCAACCATGCGGCCTGGAGATCTGCCTGTGACGCGGGGGTGGTACTCCGTCGACCCACTCATCGCGGTTGCCGGGGGGGGGGGGGGCACCCACAAACAACGACCCATACATGTGCGTCTTTCAGTGCGGCCAACTACATCAGCCACGCCTACTGACACCAGAAATGGGACATTTACCAGACATGATATCAAGAATCTAATTCATATTCCAACAGACACGATTCGTCCGTTTACTAAGATTGTTGTATCTCCAAAGTTGCCTTGCAATAACACGGGTGCGGTCAACCGTGTCGCGCTACCGGTCGGGGCTTCACCATCAGCAATAACAGCAGTGAAGACAATAGTGACAGCAGTGCCACCAACGGTGGGAGCGACAGCAGTGCCACCAGCAGTGACAGGAGAGCAGATACGTATTGTTTTAATGAATGCGCAGTGTCAGGAACAAAACGATGCTGATTAATGAATATGTTCGTGATGACGACATCGATATTCTTGCAATCACCGAGACGTGGCTGAAGCGAGGTGGTGATTCAGCTATTATCACTGAACTTGCTCCTGATGGCTACAGTTTCGTCCATACGCCAAGGCAGCGCGGCAGAGGCGGTGGTGTCGGTCTACTTCATCGTGAAACATACTCATGCAAACTACTCGCATCGCCATGTTTTAAACACATGGAACTACTGCGTGCTCGCCTAACAGGAACCAACGTACGCCCTTTCGATGTTTACGTTGTGTACCATCCACCTGTGTCAACCAAGAACTCGGGCACAGTCACCGATTTCATAACTGAACTTGAAACGTTTTTCAGTGACACTACACTCTCTGTTGTGCCAGCAGTAGTTGTCGGTGATTTTAATATTCACTACGATGACCCTTCAAAGGCTGACAAACTAATTGATCTATTAGACACATTTGGTTTAATTCAACATGTGAAAACTCCGACACATATACACGGACACATCCTCGACCTCGTGATCAGTCGGGCTGTTGACCAATCAGTGGCATCAGTTACAGTAAAGCCTATGTCAATAGCTGATCACCACTGCATTGACTGTGTGCTAGAAATGCGCAGACCGTCCATGCCCCCTGTTAATGTTCCTGTCAGAGACTTTCGTCAGCTGCAAATCGAACATTTCGCGGATGACATTGCCTACCAGTGCCAACAACTGCTGCAAAGGCATCTTGAAAACACTCAAGAGATGGTTAAAGACTATGACACAGCCCTCCGGACGGTCCTTGAAAAACACGCCCCAATCACGAACAGAGTGAGACGAAGGGCTAGGCCATGTCCGTGGTACACCAACGATGTGAAAGAAGCTAGACAGAAGAAGCGCCAGTGTGAGCATCGCTGGAGGTCGACCAAACTCGAAGTTCACCACCAGCTCTATGTTGAGGCCCGAAATGCGTCAACGGCCTGCATAGCCAAGGCAAAGTGCAAACACTATCAGGACACACTGCAGGGAGCTGACAACAAGTCGATGTTCAGGCTTGTCAGGTCCTTGGGAGCTAAACTGAAGGCCATCTACCCAGAATTTTGCTCCACTGAAGATGGTTGTAGCAAGTTTGCACAACACTTCAGTGAGAAAGTGCGAATGATTCGGGCAGAGCTAGAAGTGCCACGCTCCTTAAACCCACCACTGGTAGAGAAAACATGCTTCACAGAACCACTCGTTTCGTTCGAGCCAACATCTGTTGTCGAAATAGAAAAGATTGTGTTAGGTCTAACTAAGACCTGTGAACTTGATCCGCTGCCACACAAACAGATTCAGCAGTGCCTGTCATCATTGGTGCTGGTCATCACCGCTATTACTAATAAGTCATTGGAGCAAGGGACAATGCCATCTGCTCTAAAGATGGCCTGTGTTCACCCATTATTAAAGAAGCCGTCTTTAGACCGTGATATTCTACGTAACTATCGACCCGTTAGCACTCTCTCTCATCTATCCAAGGTTATTGAAAAGGTCGTTGCTCTGCGATTGTCTGATCATCTTGATTCACAAAACCTACACGAACCATTCCAGTCTGCATATCGAAGACTACATTCAACAGAAACCGCATTGTTGAGAGTCTGCGGCGATATCCGGGCAGCCTTGGATCGCAAAAAAGGTACTCTGCTTGTCCTACTTGACCTGAGTTCAGCTTTCGACACAATTGACCACACCATACTACTCAATCGGCTCAGTAAGCGTTATGGTATTCAGGGTTACGCCCTACGGTGGGTGGCATCCTATCTGCAGGACCGCAAACAGAGGGTTGTGATTGGTCAGGATACATCAGAAAACTACACGTGTACCACAGGAGTGCCGCAGGGATCCGTGCTGGGGCCAGCACTGTTCTCATTGTATATCCAACCAGTCGGCGATGTCATCAGAAGACACGGCGTCAAGTTTCACCACTACGCTGATGACCTGCAATTGATGTATGTGTTTGATCTCAATCCTACGTCACTATCCGAAGCCATACAGCGTCTTCAAGACTGCATAATGGAAATTCGAGAGTGGCTCACCTCAAATTATCTTAAAGTAAATGATCAGAAAACTGAGTTCCTTCCGATTGTGCCTGTATCTGCAAAGAAATTAATTAAAGAACTTAGCATCAGTGTTGGTGGTGCACTCATCCAAGCCATTGATAAAGTGAAAAACCTTGGTGTGTACTTGGACAATCACATGAACATGTCTGCCAATACATCAGAAATTGTTCGATGCTGCTATTTCCACATCCATCACATCGGTTAAATTAACAAGTTCTTGCCAAGGCCGACGAGGGAGAGGGTGGTCAACGCACTCGTGACATCAAGGCTTGACTACTGTAATTCTCTTCTATATGGCACAGTTGACAAGAACTTTGCCAGACTACAGCGTCTTCAAAATACTGCCGCTAGACTGATCATGCGCGTACCAAAATACTCCAACATCACGCCTGTGCTGAAGGAACTCCATTGGCTGCCGGTCCGGGAACGTGTCTGTTTCAAAATAATGTTACGCGTCCACAGAGCAGTCAACTGTCGTGGACTTTGGCTGATGCAGAAATAATTAAATGAAGAGACAATGCATCGAAGAGAACATTACTTCTGCCTTAAATGACCTTGTGTATTTCTGTTTTTTAGCCTTTCTATATTTATTTATTTATTTATAATGTTTTTATTAGTCTGTCTTTATGCACTTTTATATAATATAGTTAATTTTGTTTTAGTTATACATTTGGGTAATTAGTTTTAAGAACATGTTATCATGTAAAGCGCCCTGAATAGTTTTTAAGCTAGATTTGGCGCTATATAAGTTTATTTTATTATTATTATTGTCTCAGTCACACAGTGATCACTGACCTGGCTGCAAGGGTGACAGTAACAGTGCTGTCCCTTGTACACCTCCATCATACACCCATCACATTCAAGTTTTATATCATCTTGAGTATCATCATATATTTAACACACTAACTCACCATACTGCTGACAATAATGGATATACTATAAATAGGTTCTGCTGGTTGAGGGCTGGCCAGAACGTTCAGGATCCTCAATTGTCATTTGCCCGCATTTGAATCTTGAGAACCACTAAAAACTCTGGCTTCTGCCCATGGCATTATCACTATGTTATATTCCCTCTTCAATACGTTACACCATTTTTAATGTCATATATTTATAGTATGCAGGAACACTTCTACTATATGTTAAACACATTCTGACGTCTCTAAGATGCCATTGTTAGCAGATATTGATTCCATTTATACAGTCACCGTAGATCATACATAATTCACCTAAAACCTGAACAGACAATACAGACAGGAAATAAAACAATCAAACTCGGTCACACCTCTGATATAGACACACACCATTCCTGGTTGCAGGCATGGTAATTAACAAGAACTATCCTGCATATGTCCATAACTAAGTAGCACAGGTTTTCTCACGCCACAACAAAAATATGTAAATGTAGTTTAATAGTAAACACAAATATATATACCGGGTATACAAATCATTGTCTTGCTCTCTACATGTGTATGTGATTATTTCAAATCTGCAAAATTCACACAAAACTACTAACATATTCATGTACACATTGACAAGTTTTTAACTATATACGAGGTGTGATCCAAACGTTCCCAGACTGTACCAATAAAATAGTCCACCAAATGGCTTTTAATTGCTACCGTCTCCTCCGAGATAGACCCTGGGAACAGTGAGCCCACCACAGGTCCCACTGCTGGGAGCAATAGACCCTGGGAACAGTGAGCCCACCACAGGTCCCACTGCTAGGAGCAACAGACCCTGGGAACAGTGAGCCCACCACAGGTCCCACTGCTGGGAGCAATAGACCCTGGGAACAGTGAGCCCACCACAGGTCCCCCTGCTGGGAGCAATAGACCCTGGGAACAGTGAGCCCACCACAGGTCCCCCTGCTGGGAGCAATAGACCCTGGGAACAGTGAGCCCACCACAGGTCCCCCTGCTGGGAGCAATAGACCCTGGGAACAGTGAGCCCACCACAGGTCCCCCTGCTGGGAGCAATAGACCCTGGGAACAGTGAGCCCACCACAGGTCCCACTGCTAGGAGCAACAGACCCTGGGAACAGTGAGCCCACCACAGGTCCCCCTGCTGGGAGCAATAGACCCTGGGAACAGTGAGCCCACCACAGGTCCCCCTGCTGGGAGCAATAGACCCTGGGAACAGTGAGCCCACCACAGGTCCCCCTGCTGGGAGCAATAGACCCTGGGAACAGTGAGCCCACCACAGGTCCCCCTGCTGGGAGCAATAGATCCTGGGAACAGTGAGCCCACCACAGGTCCCACTGCTGGGAGCAATAGACCCTGGGAACAGTGAGCCCACCACAGGTCCCACTGCTGGGAGCAATAGACCCTGGGAACAGTGAGCCCACCACAGGTCCCACTGCTGGGAGCACCTCTGGAACTGCATTAAGGGTATGTTGTTCAGCACTTGATGCGATTCTACCTGAAACTCTCTATGCTGTTGTCAAATTGTTGCCCTTCAGCGAGATCTTCATGTTGGTGAGCAGCAAGAAGCTGAAGGTGCAGTGGGAGGGTGGGACCACTGCCACACTGTGACCAAACACTGCTGCCCAGACAGAGCCGTGTGGGACCACTGCCACACTGTGACCAAACACTGCTGCCCAGACAGAGCCGTGTGGCACCACTGCCACACTGTGACCAAACACTGCTGCCCAGACAGAGCCGTGTGGCACCACTGCCACACTGTGACCAAACACTGCTGCCCAGACAGAGCCGTGTGGGACCACTGCCACACTGTGACCAAACACTGCTGCCCAGACAGAGCCGTGTGGCACCACTTGTCCTCACATTTCCTCCTCATTTCCCGTTAAACTCCTTGGACCTCAGTGTAGAAGACCAGGTGTTGACATAAACCAAGAAATAGAGAAATAATGTTGCAAACATTGTTAGTTTTTCCATGACAGTCGTCAACATTTTTGTTGGTTATGCTGGCTGAGGGACTGCCCAACTACTCACAATCCTCAACCGATGTTTGCCTGTGTTTGAACCTCCAGAACCACTCAAAAGTCTGGATTCTTCCTAGGACATCATAATCAAATGCTAGTTAAACCATCTGGTGCATGGGTCTCTGACCATCTTGTTCTTTCAAACTTGTCACTCCTCTCGCAAAATTTGCAGAGAAACAGTAACAGTAATGCATAAAAATGCTCATGAAAAAACACTGCCACTGTGTCAATGGGTCCACTGTGCCACTATTAAGCTGTTTAGCACTGTCAAGCTGGACCAGTCCAGTAACTTCTGGATCACACCTTGTCTATCAGCTGTGAATCAAATATATTAATGTTCAACACCGGAAAGTTTCAGACATTCAAGGAAATTGTACAAAAATACATACCGGGGTATATGTAAAGCCCTCATTAATATTCATGTAAACATTATTTGAGAAATCTTTATGTGACAACATAAAGTAACCATTACTTTTAGGCATAATTTGTCATACACAAAATGCGGAATGTACACATTTTAAAATGTTGCTTAGTTTCACGACACAGTTAAAAATATATCAATTAATATATATATATATGATAGATATGTAACATGTGTGTGTGTGCATGCATAAATTAAAGAAAAATGTAGATAAAACCTTATTAATTAGATATGTTTTCCTTTCAAGATATTTTCTAAATATGTTAGCTGTTTGACAACCTCTGTCAATCATAATATTCAGTAAGGCAGAGCATCTAAAATTCAATAAACCAAGTATTACTCAAGAACTTGTATATTAGTAAAAAATTACACCCAGACCTTCCAAGATTGTAGAAGCAAATGACTACACATTGGAGGTCTTGGCAACATAAATATTGGAGATCTCATCAAAATATGGCACAAAGTTTTAACAAGGCAGTTTAAATGTTAACACGTTATTTTTATGTGTGCTTCCATCTGCCGAATTATGCACAAAATTAGATTTAACCATGATCGAAATTTAATGTGAACATTAATATGCAAATGAAATAATTTACAGATATGTGTACATATATACACAGCTATTCTGGTGCCACTGGACACATTGTGAGTCTCCCAACGTGTCTTCATGCTCTACTTGTTGGCTGGATATGTCTTCGTGAATCGTGCAAAGTCGTGCGTACTCTGAAAACACAACACACCTTTGCTGAACATTTAAAATAATCGAAACAGCAGATCTAACAATTGCTTTTATACTGAAAACATAAAATTATAAATGTTTTATGAAACTAATATTTTAATGACAACTATTTCACAATATTTGTATGTGTTTTTTACTCAACAATTGATTTAATGTTACCCTCAGTATTTGTCTTGATGACTGGAGCCAGACTAATGTATAGGTATAGCTACTCTGTAGGATCAGCATTGTGGTTGCATAACAGTGAAGCGAATAAGTTGTACAACAAATTGTTAAATGTGTTCTATCATTTCATTGCAATTACATCGCAGTGATTGGAACAAAAACCTACGTAAAACGTTTGTAAGAAATAATTATGTAAATATGATGTTTATAGTACAAACCACTATGCAGTCAAAATTAATGCTAAATTCCATTCTTTAACAAATGCTAGGGCACCATTTCACTGCTTATTCAAAGCTTGGATATATTCATTTACTTCATTCTGTCTCAGTTGAGTCAGTTTTATGAGTACCTGGCTACAGGCAACAATTTTTGCAGTAAAAGCAACATGGCTTAATGCTTCCCAGAAAAGTTGATTTGGTGTTCAACTGAAAAGGTTTGCCCAGGGGTGAAGTGTAAACGACTGGACATCAAATAGCTGACCTTCACAAACTCTGGCCGGCCGTGTATTTCACCGGTCAGTCCCAGCATGCCAGTGTCGGTCAAGCGGCCATTGGGGTTGTACTTGTAGTTGTCCATGGTGTAGTGGGCAGTCACATACTTCTGGTGGACTGGCCAGACAAGTCCACCCATCTCCAAGTGGCGGTCAATGTCAGCGTTGAGTAGAGCGATGCGGTAGACACGCACCTGTGGTGAAGCCAGACATCAAAAGTTACATTATTTAACAACTCATGATGTTTTTTTCAACAACATTTTATAATTCATTTCTTAACTACCAGGTATTAGTGTCTAACTTGTAGCTCAAGACATATTTTTAATTTGTATGTCCTTTTCCTATATGACCACAGAATTATCCAGTGTATTTGTGAATAAAACATGTACACAGAGGAGCATGTAATGGTCACTCTCGGGGTCAGTGTCCAGAATGGCAGAACGACTTTATTCGTGGCTCTACTATTATATATTGTATTATTGTATAAATCAGATGAGACTGTCACAGGGTGACCCTATTTGCAAGGTGGCTTTATTACTGAGGTGACCATCAAGTGAAAGTTTGACGGTACGCGGAAACTGCAATCTACCAGAAACCCATCATACCTGTGTGACACCTGTGTTAATGTGAGATAGAGTAACAGGGTGTAACATTATACTGCACCAAGCATGCTTTTTATAAGATGTATTAACATATATTTCTGATGGTATCGATGTCAGTAAATTCCAACCAAGATAGAATTACCTCATCCATTATTCCACTGAAAAACTTGCTTTCATCTCGTCCCAGGAAGAATGTGGTTGAGTTCTCGTCAGATGTTATGTTGCTCTGCGTAGATGTTATGTTGCTCTGAAATTAAATCAAACTTCTGATTTTGGCAGTTACATAACATTACTCCTGGCAGAAGCACCCATCCCCAGTGTTTACAGCACAACCAGGTGACATTGGATGGGTCTTGTGAATTAACCCATAAACCCATATTTTACATGCAGATATATATAGTGTACGCATTGTGACCGATATACCCTTTTGAAGTTAGCAACAGTAGTGAAATGCTACAACCAGAAACCTTTTCTGACTTCAAGATCTGATATATGTAAAGCGTTCATTCCTCTGTTATCAGGGATACCATAAGGAAGTGAAGTGTATATGTTACTAGGCAGAAAGAGCCACAACTCACCCAGTCAACAGGAGGAACACTCGCATCCGTGGCCTCGGCCGGTGCACCATTGATAAACAGATCCAGAGTGTGAGCTGCACACAGAAACACACTGAACATGTAGTCACACATAAGAACATGTCAAGCATTTATGTCATGTTCATTTATTGACAATTTAGAATTAATATTGCATTTAAATAAAATTATTCATATATACAGTAAAGTACAGTGGTGCCTCATTATAATGCGGTAGTCGGGATCAACAAAATGGACTGCATTATATAGTATATTCCACTAGGGGCACGACAATCACCCAAAACACCCCTGAAGCAGCAAAGTGACTGTCCTGATTGTGCGGTCATTGTATGGTTTATAAAACTTATTACAACAAAGTGTATTAAGCTAATATTTTCGGGTAAATTGTTCAAACATATCAAATAAAGATAGCAGAAATGTTCACAGCCAAGATTTAAAATGAACGTACTTTCCGCTTCATATCGCATTGCCACGTGGTACCATGTGTTGCTATTCAGCACGGTGCTTCCCTCTACTGAGTGTTGACCCACTTGACCACCGAGTCGACTTTCATTGATGTAGAAACACAGCTGACTGGAGAGCAGACAGATGATTGGCTGCTTGCCTGTGACACCCGCTGGACTCAACTGAACCCACACGCCCACCGTGAAACTGTGAACAGAGAACACTGCACTGAACCCACACGCCCACCGTGAAACTGTCAACAGAGAACACTGCACTGAACACACACGCCCACTGTGAAACTGTCAACAGAGAACACTGCACTGAACACACACGCCCACAGTAAAACTGTCAACAGAGAACACTGCACTGAACCCACACGCCCACAGTAAAACTGTCAACAGAGAACACTGCACTGAACACACACGCCCACAGTAAAACTGTCAACAGAGAACACTGCACTGAACCCACACGCCCACAGTAAAACTGTCAACAGAGAACACTGCACTGAACACACACGCCCACAGTAAAACTGTCAACAGAGAACACTGCACTGAACCCACACGCCCACAGTAAAACTGTCAACAGAGAACACTGCACTGAACACACACGCCCACAGTAAAACTGTCAACAGAGAACACTGCACTGAACACACACGCCCACAGTAAAACTGTCAACAGAGAACACTGCACTGAACCCACACGCCCACAGTAAAACTGTCAACAGAGAACACTGCACTGAACCCACACGCCCACAGTAAAACTGTCAACAGAGAACACTGCACTGAACACACACGCCCACAGTAAAACTGTCAACAGAGAACACTGCACTGAACCCACACGCCCACAGTAAAACTGTCAACAGAGAACACTGCACTGAACACACACGCCCACAGTAAAACTGTCAACAGAGAACACTGCACTGAACCCACACGCCCACAGTAAAACTGTCAACAGAGAACACTGCACTGAACACACACGCCCACAGTAAAACTGTCAACAGAGAACACTGCACTGAACCCACACGCCCACAGTAAAACTGTCAACAGAGAACACTGCACTGAACACACACGCCCACTGTGAAACTGTCAACAGAGAACACTGCACTGAACACACACGCCCACAGTAAAACTGTCAACAGAGAACACTGCACTGAACCCACACGCCCACTGTGAAACTGTCAACAGAGAACACTGCACTGAACACACACGCCCACAGTAAAACTATCAACAGAGAACACTGCACTGAACCCACACGCCCACAGTGAAACTGTCAACAGAGAACACTGCACTGAACACACACGCCCACAGTAAAACTGTCAACAGAGAACACTGCACTGAACCCACACGCCCACCTTGAAACTGTGACCAGAGAACACTGCACTGAACCCACACGCCCACCGTGAAACTGTCAACAGAGAACACTGCACTGAACCCACACGCCCACCGTGAAACTGTGAACAGAGAACACTGCACTGAACCCACACGCCCACCGTGAAACTGTCAACAGAGAACACTGCACTGAACCCACACGCTCACAGTGAAACTGTCAACAGAGAACACTGCACTGAACCCACACGCCCACTGTGAAACTGTCAACAGATAACACTGCACTGAACACACACGCCCACCGTGAAACTAATAACAGAGAACACTGCACTGAACCCATACGCCCACCGTGAAACTAATAACAGAGAACACTGCACTGAACCCACACGCTCACAGTGAAACTAATAACAGAGAACACTGCACTGAACCCACACGCCCACCGTGAAACTGTCAACAGAGAACACTGCACTGAACCCACACGCCCACCGTGAAACTAATAACAGAGAACACTGCACTGAACCCACACGCCCACCGTGAAACTGTGAACAGAGAACACTGCACTGAACCCACACGCCCACCGTGAAACTGTCAACAGAGAACACTGCACTGAACCCACACGCCCACCGTGAAACTGTGAACAGAGAACACTGCACTGAACCCACACGCCCACCGTGAAACTGTCAACAGAGAACACTGCACTGAACCCACACGCCCACCGTGAAACTGTGAACAGAGAACACTGCACTGAACCCACACGCCCACCGTGAAACTGTCAACAGAGAACACTGCACTGAACCCACACGCCCACCGTGAAACTGTCAACAGAGAACACTGCACTGAACCCACACGCTCACAGTGAAACTGTCAACAGAGAACACTGCACTGAACCCACACGCCCACCGTGAAACTGTGAACAGAGAACACTGCACTGAACCCACATGCCCACCGTGAAACTGTCAACAGAGAACACTGCACTGAACCCACACGCCCACCGTGAAACTGTCAACAGAGAACACTGCACTGAACCCACACGCCCACCGTGAAACTGTCAACAGAGAACACTGCACTGAACCCACACGCTCACAGTGAAACTGTCAACAGAGAACACTGCACTGAACCCACACGCCCACCGTGAAACTGTCAACAGAGAACACTGCACTGAACCCACACGCCCACCGTGAAACTAATAACAGAGAACACTGCACTGAACCCACACGCCCATCGTGAAACTAATAACAGAGAACACTGCACTGAACCCACACGCCCACCGTGAAACTAATAACAGAGAACACTGCACTGAACCCACATGCCCACCATGAAACTAATAACAGAGAACACTGCACTGAACCCACATGCCCACCATGAAACTAATAACAGAGAACACTGCACTGAACCCACATGCCCACCATGAAACTAATAACAGAGAACACTGCACTGAACCCACACGCCCACCGTGAAACTAATAACAGAGAACACTGCACTGAACCCACACGCCCACCGTGAAACTAATAACAGAGAACACTGCACTGAACCCACACGCCCACCGTGAAACTAATAACAGAGAACACTGCACTGAACCCACACGCTCACAGTGAAACTGTCAACAGAGAACACTGCACTGAACCCACACGCCCACCGTGAAACTGTCAACAGAGAACACTGCACTGAACCCACACGCCCACCGTGAAACTAATAACAGAGAACACTGCACTGAACCCATACGCCTACATTGAAACTATCAAAATGGTGCATATTTTTATGACCATGTACAGAGCACTGAGCACATTGCTGTGAACATATACTTACTTATGTAAAGAGGTATGATGAAAATACTTTGAAGACTTACCTGCGTTTCACTTGCAGTGTTTCTACGTCTGCCAGTTGTACATAATCTTGTGAACCATCAAATGACAGAGCCTCATTTTCACGTTCGATGCACCGAGCAACAAGATTCGACCATGACACCTTTGTCTGGTTGAAGACAAACACTCCAAGTCGACCCCCACCGATGGTCGTATCATAGAGGTCTCCTGTGTCCATCAGGGTTTGATTGCTATCAAAGACCCGTAGCCTTCAAAGTAACACACATGGTCTCAGTATTTCTTTAGTAATAATCTGCTTATATTAATTAACTCTGCCAGAATAGTTGTGTACTGTTACACAGCTGGGGAAATTGCATGAGATGTGAATTTGTGAGTATCAGGGCTGTTTTGTTGACATATGACAAGCTCTACTATTCTAGAAATATCTGTGGAAGTAGGCTGATTACTCATTCACTAAAATGAGCAAATATACTGACTTGAACACAGCAAACTGGTATAGCCAACAAATAGACAAAGTTGTTTTTGAGCGAAATACCTATGAGTATCACACACAAAAAACATAGACACCACATTTTCATTTACCGGCAATTGCTCTTTTCATCCAATAAGCCAAGCTGACAAGTCTCCAAAATGATCCTTAATTGTTTCAACATCTGAATGTGTGGATATTATATTCATGATGAATATTGGAGTTAAGACTGAATAAAATATAATAGAAAATTGACAAATGTCCTCATAAAACTATTTTGTCATAGTAGGAGATATCACAGACTGGCGACACCAGACAACTTGGATAATGAACGAATGTTGCAATGTTATATATTTAATAATTTATTTTAAATATGGCATTTAGGAACTGGTTCAGAAACAGATTTCCATTCAGAACATGCTAACCTGATGTCATTGCCATCTCCACCACGTAGTAATCTTTAGAAGACACAATATAATCTAGATGACAGATGTGATCTACAACAGAGACACACCTGATGAGGCCCCGAGTCGGCCGCCAACTGAGGTGCCACCTGTAGGCCGTCTTGTGCTGCCATCCCAGCATGCTCGGCTCGTGCCACAGAAGTGTCGCCTGATTGCTTGTGTCGGCGCTGTGCCACAACGCTCGGGCAAGGTCCTCCCCAGGACCAGTTCCAGAATTCACAACCTGAACATAATTGACCACACTTTATATACATCTGAGATATACTTAATCTTTGTACCTTGTTGATGCATAAAGCCTCATTTTAAACGTTGACTAACAAATACAACATCATCATTATGGCATGGCAAAACGTCATTTCTATATACACTTTCTTGTCCTACATCAAAGAAACACCTCTACTAGCTTCCCACTTTGAACTGATCTTCCTGCCTGCTGCACTGTATCCCAGCTGGTCTACCATCCTCTTGCTGTAAATAACAATTTGCCATAGTTGCCTTCTTGTACAACTGACAAAGGTGGCAGATTAGGTGTTGACTTTATAACATCACACTCACTCCAGTCCTAAAATGTGTAGGTGACTGTCCCTGCCACTGATCCCAACACACAAGCACTGAATACAGACACCATCCATCCACCCACCTTGATCTGTACACCCTTGATGCCAGCTCTGTGGTTCCCGTCATAATTCTGATTCTTGTGCCTCCATAAGACAGCATAGAACTTCTTGTTAGTCTGATAGCCAAAGATGAAGCCAATGTAGTCATTGCCTTGGTCGCTGTCGACAAACCACGTGCCGGAGAAGTTGAGAGCGCCGTATGCAGTGGGACCTGGGGAAGATGAAATGTTCTTTCAGTTCAACAACAATAGAGATATTTATGCCGACACATATCCCACCAACATCCAACAGCAATGTTTGATAATTATGGCATGTCCAGTAAGAATTTTTTTTACCAATCAGAAAGACTGACACACACAACTGATCCAATGAGAGTCATGGACACACTCACCTATAAGCATGACAGGGCGGTCTACTTCAGCCACTTGTCTGATCTCCGCTCCATTGTCAAACAAAAGCCACTTTGACTTATTCCCCCCAGGATATAAGTCCACCACTGTGTAGTCGTGAAAGTCTGTACCCTGGATTTTAGGGTTCCTGGGACAGTGGTCGTCATTATTTAAGACACCGTCTCCATCCATGTCATCTTCACAGACATCTCCAATGTTGTCCCCTGAAAACACATCATTCTGACATCACCCATGCAGCAGGAAAGATAGCTTTGGACCAGTTCTCTTCAGATATCTTTGTCTTTACTTCAGTTGTTCAACAAAGGAAACAACAAAAACAAGATTCACATTTACCATCGGTGTCCTCCTGGTCTGCATTGCTGACATAGGGACAGTTGTCAACATCGTTGTCAATGCCATCTCCATCTATGTCACTGTCACACGCGTCACCTGTAAAGACACTTCTGTACTGTAAAGAGAGCACTGTAAACTTTCATGTAATGCTGTATTCAGTCCTTACAATGGCTCAAGCCACTTTACATTTCAGCCTCTCACAGATCTGTTCAATCAAACACCATCTAGAGTTTTTGGGAAACATTTAACCACGTTAAAATTACTGCATGAAAACTATTCTTACACATGTATACTGGCCAATGCTTACAGTCAGGTTCTAATCTGCTGGGTGATCTAGAGCAATGCAGAATGAACAAAACACTCCAAGCTTCAAAACGGCAGCAAGAGTATTTAAACAAAATGTTCCTACAGTTCTGAAATACACATACGATTGGATTAAATTTTGTCTGTATGTGTTGCAACATATTAGTTCTCATCTTTTCTCTCCATCTGTCTGACTGGCTGTCTGTCTAACTGTGTCATATGTAAGGTATGAAAGCAATCATATGGCACTAGGTGTAGGCATTTAAATGTGGCCCAATTTTCAAACTTCTATGCATATTTGTCAACCAATCTCTCACCTATTTTGTCACCATCAATATCTGACTGGCTGGGATTTGGTAACTCTACGCAGTTGTCAAATGTGTCGTGGATGCTATCTCCGTCCCTGAACGACAACACAAGTCAAGACACTTCAAACAATCGCATTCTTGAATCAACAACATGTACAAATTATATGTTTTAAATTCAGTACCGATACATTAAGTACAATAATCACTTTCAAGTCATTGACTGATCCATTAAATGGCTTTAGCAAAAAAGAAAGCATTAGATGAGTTCAGCTGGTCTGTAGCAGTACAGAGGGAGTGAATTTATTTACAGCTGGTGCATCAACTTAGACAGCCTACAGACTCAAGTGTTTCACTCACAACAATCAGTCCACTTGGTTCACTAGTCTCACATATCCGTGGTTCATTTATGGGTAAAACCATCGTGAATACAGATAAGCACCACACTGCTGCTGTCACTTGTAAAGCTGACCTGTATCTAAGGCAGGTAAGAAATACGTGGTGACAGTCACACTCACCTGTCCTTGTGTGCGCCAACCACAACGTCACATGCGTCACCGACACCATTCTGATCCGTGTCTGCTTGGTCAACATTGGCATCGTTTGGACAGTTATCACATGCGTCACCAATCCCGTCACTGTCAGTGTCGGTACCATCATTGTATACCAAGGGGCAGTTGTCTGTAGCATCGTCCGTACCTGCGACAGATCAAATTAATGGATCTCCAGTGCTCCATCACTATCTACTAAATATGCCACTGTGCTCCATCACTATCTACTAAATATGCCACTGTGCTCCATCACAATCTACTAAATATGCCACTGTGCTCCATCACAATCTACTAAATATGCCACTGTGCTCCATCACTATCTACTAAATATGCCACTGTACTCCATCACTATCTACTAAATATGCCACTGTGCTCCATCACAATCTACTAAATATGCCACTGTGCTCCATCACAATCTACTAAATATGCCACTGTGCTCCATCACTATCTACTAAATATGCCACTGTGCTCCATCACTATCTACTAAATATGCCACTGTGCTCCACCACTATCTACTAAATATGCCACTGTGCTCCATCACAATCTACTAAATATGCCACTGTGCTCCATCACAATCTACTAAATATGCCACTGTGCTCCATCACTATCTACTAAATATGCCACTGTACTCCATCACTATCTACTAAATATGCCACTGTGCTCCATCACAATCTACTAAATATGCCACTGTGCTCCATCACTATCTACTAAATATGCCACTGTGCTCCATCACTATCTACTAAATATGCCACTGTGCTCCATCACTATCTACTAAATATGCCACTGTGCTCCATCACAGTCTACTAAATATGCCACTGTGCTCCATCACAATCTACTAAATATGCCACTGTACTCCACCACTATCTACTAAATATGCCACTGTGCTCCATCACAATCTACTAAATATGCCACTGTGCTCCATCACAATCTACTAAATATGCCACTGTACTCCACCACTATCTACTAAATATGCCACTGTGCTCCATCAAAATCTACTAAATATGCCATTGTGCTCCATCACAATCTAATAAATATGCCACTGTGCTCAATCACAATCTACTAAATATGCCGCTGTGCTCCATCACAATCTACTAAATATGCCGCTGTGCTCCATCACTATCTACTAAGCCTTATGCCACTGTGCTCCATCACAATCTACTAAATATGCCACTGTGCTCCATCACAATCTACTATATATGCCACTGTGCTCAATCACAATCTACTAAATATGCCGCTGTGCTCCATCACTATCTACTAAGCCTTATGCCACTGTGCTCCATCACTATCTACTAAATATGCCACTGTGCTCCATCACTATCTACTAAATATGCCACTGTGCTCCACCACTATCTACTAAGTATGCCACTGTGCTCCATCACAATCTACTAAATATGCCACTGTACTCCACCACTATCTACTAAATATGCCACTGTTCTCCATCACAATCTACTAAATATGCCACTGTACTCCACCACTATCTACTAAATATGCCACTGTGCTCCATCACAATCTACTAAATATGCCACTGTACTCCACCACTATCTACTAAATATGCCACTGTACTCCATCACAATCTACTAAATATGCCACTGTACTCCACCACTATCTACTAAATATGCCACTGTGCTCCATCACAATCTACTAAATATGCCACTTTACTACACCACTATCTACTAAATATGCCACTGTGCTCCATCACAATCTACTAAATATGCCACTGTACTCCACCACTATCTACTAAATATGCCACTGTGCTCCATCACAATCTACTAAATATGCCACTTTGCTCCATCACAATCTACTAAATATGCCGCTGTGCTCCATCACAATCTACTAAATATGCCACTGTATTCCACCACTATCTACTAAATATGCCACTGTGCTCCATCACAATCTACTAAATATGCCACTTTGCTCCATCACAATCTACTAAATATGCCGCTGTGCTCCATCACAATCTACTAAATATGCCACTGTACTCCACCACTATCTACTAAATATGCCACTGTGCTCCATCACTATCTACTAAATATGCCACTGTGCTCCATCACTATCTACTAAATATGCCACTGTGCTCCATCACTATCTACTAAATATGCCACTGTGCTCCTTCACTATCTCTAAGTGTTATGCCACTATGCTCCATCACTATCTCCTAAACGTTATGCCACTGTGTTCCTTCACAACCTACTAAGCGTTATGCCACTGTGCCCCATTACAATCTACTAAGCGTTATGCCACTGTGCCCCATTACAATCTACTAAGCGTTATGCCACTGTGCTCCATCACAATCTACTAAGCGTTATGCCACTGTGCTCCATCACAATCTACTAAGTGTTATGCCACTGTGCTCCATCACAATCTACTAAGTGTTATGCTACTGTGCTCCATCACAATCTACTAAGCGTTATGCCACTGTGCTCCATCACAATCTACTAAATATGCCACTGTGCTCCATCACAATCTACTAAGCGTTATGCCACTGTGCTCCATCACAATCTACTAAGTGTTATGCCACTGTGCTCCATCACAATCTACTAAATATGCCATTGTGCTCCATCACAATCTACTAAATATGCCACTGTGCTCCATCACAATCTACTAAGCGTTATGCCACTGTGCTCCATCACAATCTACTAAGCGTTATGCCACTGTGCTCCATCACAATCTACTAAATATGCCACTGTGCTCCATCACAATCTACTAAATATGCCACTGTGCTCCATCACAATCTACTAAATATGCTACTGTGCTCCATCACAATCTACAAAGCATTATGCCACTGTGCTCCATCACAATCTACAAAGCATTATGCCACTGTGCTCCATCACTATTTACTAAGCATCATGCCACTGTGCTCCATCACAATCTACAAAGCATTAGGTCACTGTGCTCCATCACAATCTACTAAGCATTATTCCACTGTGCTCTATCATTGACACCTACACACGCACGCACGCACGCACGAACGCACGCACGAACGCACGCACGAACGCACGCACGAACGCACGCACGCACGCACAATGCATATTGCAGCTTAACAAGTAACCAAGTCATCGTACCATCATTGTCATCATCAGTATCACAGGCATCACCATCTCCATCACCATCAGTATCCATCTGGTCTGGATTGGCAACAGTTTGACAGTTGTCACACACGTCACCTATTCCATCACTGTCAATGTCTGTCTGGTGAAAGTTGTAGGTGAACTGACAGTTGTCCTGGGGAAAAGAAACAACTTCAGAAACACCAAATCAGAACCTCATTATTTAAAATAACTTATTGTCTGTCTTAAAATACTACATCTTTAAAGCAGTCCTCAGACTCACCCATTGGCTTAACTGATTATTTAAACTGACTCTGTCAATGATAAAATAAAATGTTTAATAATAAATAAATAAAACAGCAAACCATAATCTTAATGCATGCACATGTGAGGTTTCCCCAAATGTAGTAATGTTTACAGTTGTAATAATAAATGTTATAGATACAATAATATCATGTCCTAATCCTCTAGTCATACATATTTACAAATTCAGCATAATATCTAAACCACAAAGTCACATATAAGAGAGATCAATAAACTGTGGAAAGATGAATTACAACACTACAACATATCTATTGGCTTTCAAAGCATTAATGTAATACTGGATCTGTGTCATATAATTCATGTACCATGTCGTCAAAGACGCTGTCGTTGTCATCATCTGGATCACAGAAGTCTCCAATGTAGTCGTGGTCATTGTCCTCCTGTCCACTGTTGGGTTTGTCTGGACAGTTGTCCTGGACAAAGAAGCAACAAGCACTGACCACAGCTCTAACAAGTTTTGCAATCAACAGCTAACTATATATGTGACCCATCTTGGTCGGATGTCGGTAACTCTGATTTTCTGTAAATGCTGATTTTGTGAAAAAATCGGGCATTCGTCTATTTTGAGATTTTCCCTGAAAATGATTCTTTAGTATTCGTTTTATCGATTGCCACACTTGTTATCATCTGACTAAGTATGTTTCGTGTATTTTAAAGACATTTGCGTAGAGCTGTGCTAAGAAAATCTTACTGTTCCGCTCCATTTCCATAAAACAACGCCGAAAATGCCAGTAATTGCGCGCATTCTTTGCCGCTAATTTTGGGACGATCCCTATCATAACGGGTATCACCGAGTAGCTTAACGCGTCATCTGTCCATATATGGTCATATTTATGTTAATGCATGCATTCTCCGGCCTCCAGAGAGCTTGGAATAGAACCCCTATCCCGCCAGCTGGGTAAATAAACTCAACTTTGAAAGCCATTTTCTTACTTTGAAGGTTTCTACCCCACACATGTTTGTCAAGCTATAACTTCGGCTAGAATCGAGATATCTTCTAGCATGATATATCATATGAAAGCAGATATTCTGCTCTTTCCAGTGGTACTAATCACTCAATTTTGAAAATTACCGACATCCGACCGATTTTGTTAAGATGGGTCACATATATATATATAGTTATATATATATTATATACCTACATACACATATATATGTATATATATATATATATATATTAATGTGCATGATTCTGGCATAAAAAGATCACAATTTATACTAAGAAAACCTGTGCAGCAGAGACCATTAAACTACGAATACTACTAGAATAAACTGCAGTAGTTGTACCATACCAATCTATGTGTTCATGATATATCTTAATGAAATTAATTACAGTTGATGATTTTTATGCCAAATTATGTTAGGATTTCTCCATAATGAAGTAATTTTAGCATCTACCTACTAGATTGTGGGTAGACGCTATGTACTTCTATGTACTACGTACCCAGACACAAGCCACTTGGGAGCAGTGGATGTTCTTGGAGGGTGATCCATCCAAGTCTGGGTCTACCCCACACCCCTTGCCATCTCCAGCGTAGCCATCTTTACACTGCACACATATGGAAACAATAATTATTTTACAACCAAACTAACTATCCCATTGATGCAGCACATCATAAAAGATTTACAAAAGTTCAAACATGCATGTGTATAAGCTATGTTACATCCTCTTCTATCCTGTAACCAGGCGATCGTTGGTGCACCAGCCAACAGCTTCCTCCATCTCTTCTGATGTTCTCCCACCTTCTGAGAGGTGACAAATGTAAAACCAGTCGACTCATGGACACCATCTTCCCACACCTTCCTCCTGGCACAGTGCTTTGCAGGATCGTCTTAGTAAGATCAGTTGATCTTGTAAGATGACCACTTCACTTCAGTTTCCATTTCCTCACTGGTGTCAGAAACATCTTCTAAGGGTCCAATGGCCTGTTTGATTTTGTTTCGAACTAGATGCATTCACTCTGTTTAGCTAAACGAATCTGAAACTTTATTAAACTAAGGAAGAATATAAAATAAATTTCTATATACAGTATATAGCTAAAACTGTGTATAATATTGAGTTGTCATTATACCTCCCATGCAAAGGAAGAGGCCAGACTTTGTGTAGATATAGTCTGCATTCTAGTTACAATTGTGTGTATTGCTGGTGCAGAAATATATATCTCAATATACATTACATAGCTAAAACTATGTGCATAACATTGAGTTGTCTTTATACCTCGCAAAGGAAGAGGCCAGGCTCTGTGTAGATACAGTCTGCGTTCTTGTCACAGTCGTGTCTATCGTTGGTGCAGAAGTTGTCGCTGTAGCAACCATAGAAGGACTCTCCCAGATAACCTTTGTTGCAGATACAGTAGAAGCTGCCCTGAATCACAGGAATGAACCACATTTATTTAACTGTCTCCCCTACATTCTACAATAAAAAAGGAAACCATGCTCCAAAGTAAAGACATTAACGTGACTAGTTATGAACTGTTCAAATTAATATAATAAAAGGTGATAAATAACCTACAAGCCTCTTTACAGATATAAGTTTACAGAGTAAAATACACTGTGTGATACCATATCACACACATATCACTGTAATCTCTTTTTGTTTTTAGAACTACTGGCCCAGTTCTACAACAAATGCAAAATCTTTAAAAAGACTGAATAGACTTAAATTATTACACATACAATGCCCTAATATGTTTGTGCTATGCCGATCAGTATTTAGCTTTCATTCAACTGTGAAAAAATCAGTTACACTGACCACTGTGTTGTTACACTGAGCATTGACGTCACATCCACCGTTGTTGACAGCGCACTCGTCAACGTCCCCACAAGTCTGAACCTGGATGGTGCTGTACGTCTTTCCACAGAACACGTAGATGCGGCGGGTCGTGTTGATGGCGATGGCGTCCTCAAAACTGCCTCCGTAGCCAGGCGGACAACCATGACACTGATAGCCAGGCACTGTGTTCACACATGACGAGTTCCAGCACGGGTTGTAGAGTTGACACTGTCAAGTAGACACAGTTGGAGACATAAATGTACACAGTGGATGTAGTTCCAGCACGGGTTGTAGAGTTGACACTGTCAAGTAGACACAGTTGGAGACATAAATGTACACAGTGGATGTAGTTCCAGCACGGGTTGTAGAGTTGACACTGTCAAGTAGACACAGTTGGAGACATAAATGTACACAGTGGATGTAGTTCCAGCACGGGTTGTACAGTTGACACTGTCAAGTAGACACAGTTGGAGACATAAATGTATACAGTGGATGTAGTTCCAGCACGGGTTGTAGAGTTGACACTGTCAAGTAGACACAGTTGGAGACATAAATGTACACAGTGGATGTAGTTCCAGCACGGGTTGTACAGTTCACACTGTCAAGTAGACACAGTTGGTGACATAAATGTACACAGTGGATGTAGTTCCAGCACGGGTTGTAGAGTTGACACTGTCAAGTAGACACAGTTGGAGACATAAATGTACACAGTGGATGTAGTTCCAGCACGGGTTGTAGAGTTGACACTGTCAAGTAGACACAGTTGGAGACATAAATGTACACAGTGGATGTAGTTCCAGCACGGGTTATAGAGTTGACACTGTCAAGTAGACACAGTTGGAGACATAAATGTACACAGTGGATGTAGTTCCAGCACGGGCTGTAGAGTTGACACTGTCAAGTAGACACAGTTGGAGGCATAAATGTATACAGTGGATGTAGTTCCAGCACGGGCTGTAGAGTTGACACTGTCAAGTAGACACAGTTGGAGGCATAAATGTATACAGTGGATGTAGTTCCAGCACGGGCTGTACAGTTGACACTGTCAAGTAGACACAGTTGGAGACATAAATGTACACAGTGGATGTAGTTCCAGCACGGGTTGTAGAGTTGACACTGTCAAGTAGACACAGTTGGAGGCATAAATGTATACAGTGGATGTAGTTCCAGCACGGGCTGTACAGTTGACACTGTCAAGTAGACACAGTTGGAGGCATAAATGTACACAGTGGATGTAGTTCCAGCACGGGCTGTACAGTTGACACTGTCAAGTAGACACAATTGGAGGCATAAATGTATACAGTGGATGTAGTTCCAGCACGGGCTGTACAGTTGACACTGCCAAGTAGACACAGTTGGAGGCATAAATGTATACAGTGGATGTAGTTCCAGCACGGGCTGTAGAGTTGACACTGTCAAGTAGACACAGTTGGAGGCATAAATGTATACAGTGGATGTAGTTCCAGCACGGGTTGTAGAGTTGACACTGTCAAGTAGACACAGTTGGAGACATAAATGTATACAGTGGATGTAGTTCCAGCACGGGGTGTACAGTTGACACTGTCAAGTAGACACAGTTGGAGACATAAATGTACACAGTGGATGTAGTTCCAGCACGGGTTGTAGAGTTGACACTGTCAAGTAGACACAGTTGGAGACATAAATGTACACAGTGGATGTAGTTCCAGCATGGGCTGTAGAGTTGACACTGTCAAGTAGACACAGTTGGAGACATAAATGTACACAGTGGATGTAGTTCCAGCACGGGCTGTAGAGTTGACAGTGTCAAGTAGACACAGTTGGAGACATAAATGTACACAGTGGATGTAGTTCCAGCACGGGTTATAGAGTTGACACTGTCAAGTAGACACAGTTGGAGACATAAATGTACACAGTGGATGTAGTTCCAGCACGGGCTGTAGAGTTGACACTGTCAAGTAGACACAGTTGGAGGCATAAATGTATACAGTGGATGTAGTTCCAGCACGGGTTGTACAGTTGACACTGTCAAGTAGACACAGTTGGAGGCATAAATGGGTTGTATATTTGACGTGGTCAAGTAGTTTCAAGATTTTAATATATCATGCATGACTTAAATCCATTTTTTTTTTGAGATAAGTTTACTAACACAATTTTCTGGAACTGTTTGATTTCTATTAGCCCAGTCACAAAAAGAACAAAAACGTGACGATTTGTATCAAGTACACAAATATTGTGAATTCTTTCAGTAATGCTACCTGGTGATTTCACATTCAACTGAAGTTACTGCATTAATTAAATGCCTAGCTTGGTAATTTGAAATATGTGGCTGATAATAGTTTCTTAAATAATTATGTTAATATTCTGTAAAAATGTATTATGTGGACTTTTAGAAATTTAGACAAATCCCAGCGTATTTACACATGCTATTTTATTTCATGTCGTGTATGCCATTCTTGTCATTTTCAATGCAATTTAACTCACCTCATCTATGTCTGTGCAAGTGACCCCATCGCCCTGGTAACCAGGGGGGCATACGTCACATACATGTGCTGGGGTACCACCGTCCTTATAGTTGAAGCAACGGGCCTCTGAGTAACAGGGGTAGGGGTCAGCGAGACAGGGGCACTCAGTCGCATCCGTACAACTGACACACGCCTCCCCCGATCCGTCAGACCAGGTGCCCTCGGGACAAGGTGAGCAGCGGTCCTTCATCTTGGAGCTGATGTAGCCGCGAGGACAGTTCACGCAACCCGTCTGTCCCGGTGCATTCTGGTACGTGCCAGGCTGGCACATCAGGCAGTATTCTGGTATGGACAGAGTAAACACTAGATTGCTTTCCAACAGTTATTAAAATTATTAAAGATTCTTTACTTAGTTTTATTGCCCCGGGGTAGCTAGGTTTCACTGTTATAAAATGGCCATTTAGCTTGCTCTGCCTTCAAGACTCTGACCAAACAAAAGCTCAATATATATATATATATATATATATATATATATACATATATATATATATATATATATATATATATATAGTATATTCCAAAACAGTTATTGAAATAAAGTCAAGCAGATTACCTTGCAAACCATCAGAATAAGAGCCCTTGGAGCACTGGTGGCGCACCCCACCCCTGCATGCGTACCCCGGCTGACAGGGCGTGCAGGTCGCAGGGCACGAGTCGTTGCTGCACTCCGCGTACTCGTGGAGGGGGCAGGGGGTGGCGTAGCCCTCTCGACACAGCTGGGGGGAACATAAGTCATGTTACAACACATCAGCTGGATATCCAAATCAACAGCAACTGGATGTACCCAAAACACAGCAACTGGATACCAAACAACAGCAACTGGACACCCAAAACACAGCAACTGGATACCAAACAACAGCAACTGGACACCCAAAACACATCAACTGGATACCAAACAACAGCAACTGGACACCCAAAACACAGCAACTGGATACCAAACAACAGCAATTGGACACCCAAAACACATCAACTGGATACCAAACAACAGCAACTGGATACCCAAAACACAGCAACTGGATACCCAAAACACAGCAACTGGGTACCAAACCACAGCAACTGGTTACCCTAAACACATTAACTGGATACCAAACAACAGCAACTGGACACCCAAAACACAGCAACTGGATACCCAAAACACAGCAACTGGGCACCAAACAACAGCAACTGGATACCCAAAACACATTAACTGGATACCAAACAACAGCAAATGGACACCCAAAATACAGCAACTGGATACCAAACAACAGCAACTGGACACCCAAAACACAGCAACTGGATACCAAACAACAGTAACTGGACACCCAAAACACAGCAACTGGATACCCAAAACACAGCAACTGGGTACCAAACAACAGCAACTGGACACCCAAAACACAGCAACTGGATACCCAAAACACAGCAACTGGGTACCAAACAACAGCAACTGGTTACCCAAAACACATTAACTGGATACCAAACAACAGCAACCGGACACCTAAAACACAGCAACTGGACACCCAAAACACAGCAACTGGATACCCAAAACACAGCAACTGGATACCAAACAACAGCAACTGGACACCCAAAACACAGCAACTGGGTACCAAACAAGAGCAACTGGTTACCCAAAACACATTAACTGGATACCAAACAACAGTAACTGGACACCTAAAACACAGCAACTGGATACCAAACAACAGCAACTGGATACCCAAAACACAGCAACTGGATATCCAAATCAACAGCAACTGGATGTATCCAAAACACAACTGGATACCAAACAACAGCAACTGGATACCCAAAACACAGCAACTGAATACCAAACAACAGCAACTGGATACCCAAAACACAGCAACTGGATACCAAACAACAGCAACTGAATGTACCCAAAACACAGCAACTGGATACCAAACAACAGTAACTAGATACCCAAAACACATCAACTGGATACCAAACAACAGCAACTGGATATCCAAAACACAGTAACTGGATACCCAAAACACATCAACTGGATACCAAACAACAGCAACTGGAAATCCAAAACACAGCAACTGGATACCCAAAACACAGCAACTGGATACCAAACAACAGCAACTGGAAATCCAACACACAGCAACTGGATACCCAAAACACAGCAACTGGATACCAAACAACAGCAACTGGATACCCAATACACAGAAACTGGATACCCAAAACACAGCAACTGGATGTACCCAAAACACAGTAACTGGACACCAAAAACACAGCAACTGGATATACCCCAAACTTAGCAAATGGATACCCGTAACACATCAACCAGATACCCAAAACATGCAAACGAATACCAAAAACAATGTTTAACATCAAACACATATCAACTGAACACTGAGCTAATTCAACACTTGTCCCATCTACAAGGCTAGAGAAGATACAAAGAAGCAACTGTGAGTATTCACATACTTTGTTCAGATCAAGTGCAGAATGCTCACACCAGAGTTATGACAATAACCAACTGGACTCACCCAGCCTTCGGGACATGTCGTGCATTCTATAGCCGCACCAAACGAGTGTTCCGTTGCATTCTGCCCACAGGTGGCGCCCTCACAGCGAGCACACGGCAACCGGTCTCCGTCTCCCGTACAATACCAGCTGGCTGGACACCTCTGACAAGTTGTGTCATCTACGACGGACACAGCAGTGACGTAACATCGATACAGAGGATATTATTAGCAGAGTACAACATGATCAATTCAGTATAATGTCTGATAAATTCAGCCTCAATGGCTGATGAAGTGGCAAATACATATGTGAAGATAGATTGTACTTTGTATTCTTACAATGCCTGACATAACATTGTTACATAAATTTGCCAGGGAAGATATCTTTTGGCCTAATTCAAACAATACCCGACTTGCTTCTGCTGTATATATATGTATATAGATATACATACATGTTTGTAAGATTTATTTTATATTTTACATTGATGACTGTGATCATGTCATGTTCAGTGCCTTTTTTACGCAACAGATTCCCACATTATATAAATTATAAAATACACTAAAAACAGCCTATCACATTAAAAACATTGTTTCTTGTTTCTCTATTAATGTACATACAGTGTTTCTGCTTTGCCTGGCTACAGCCTATGAATTCGAGACGCAATGAAATTCCTTCGTGCCAGGCCTGTGGGTTAACACGGATATATGTGGCGAGGATTGGAGGAACTAGGTCAATGGTGACAATCGTATTTCGGTCAGAGTTTCCCAGCATCAACTGGCAACAAAAGCACATGCAACAGAAATAGTCTCTCAGCACAAATAGCTGCTTTCCTAGTTACTTACAGTACACAGCATTGTTTTATTAACCAACTAGTCATAATATATATATATATATATATATATATATATATATATATACATATACATATAATATATATATGAATATATATATATATATATATATATATATATATATATATATATATATATATATAATATGGTGGTTTAAAACTGGTGGTTTTTGTGGTCTTATTCAAGAAATCAGCCTTTGGAACATTATCGCTAAGCCAAATTATTTGTGAGCTGGCACTGAGAGTGATCACTGCCAGGGTGCTTAATTGTTGTCCTCTCAAATTCAGATAAACCGTCACGAGGGATACACAGTCTCCAATGTTGAGAGCAAGGTTTTCACCACAAATGTAACAAGTCCATGTTTAAACTTGTATCTCTTGCATGCCAAAAGATGTGCTGACCACTATACTCTCATATTGGTTTGATGTATATATGCATGACTTTCACATTTATTAACTGCACATTTTTCTATGTTTCACTGCTTCTGCAATTCTGCTAAATTCTTAGCAGAATCTACAAGTTCTTGAATGTTATGATATCAGCATGAAAGTGTTTTATGACTCTATAAAATAAAATCTATAATTTACAGTAACAGCGATAATTATTTTGAAATATGTAAACCACCAAACATGCCCATACTTCTGATTTTTGAATATTTACTATGCTAAATGGTGGGACACCGTCTAAGAAGAAAACAGTATTTACCGATGTTCCGTTGATGTTCGTGTACAACACAAACACACTGCCATCATTGCTGTAGGTGACGGTGAACTCTGTCACCCACATGTCAGCATCCTCTCGACCTTGGATCATTAGTTTGCGGAACTTGTAGGGCTTTGTCATGTCAACCTGCAGCCACTGGTTGCCATCGGTTACGGCTGCCACCCAGCCTCCGCTCAGTAAGCCGGTTGCATCTAACAAGTCAAAGAAACAATTAAATCTTCTTTGGTAAAATATGGCAAGGCACGGCACGGCATACAGCATCACAAAATAAGTTTTAATTTAACTGTATAGACCTATTACCATTTTTATGCTGAATCATTGAGTGTAAATAAAATGTAAGATACGTGGCAAAGGTCTGGACAAAATTCTTTAACCTCCTAAGCCCCGAGTTTCTGAGGGCCTCAACACTATGGCCAGACATGGGTTTCGTCATAGTGATGGGTTCACATGATAAAAACTCTTCATCACAATTATATAAAAGTGTACATTATCTGAACCAGAAAGGAATTATCTATATAATGGTGTACACATCATTGTTGCACGACTAGTTTAAACTAATTAGTATATAATTTACATATATAAAAAATTAAACATTGCCAAAATAAGTTTTGCTTTGTTGATTCCTCCACAATTATACAATTATAAGCATTTATATTTTATAAGGTACTGATTGATATAAGGTATCTTCTACGAGTAACACAAAAAACTATTTTCATACATCAATTGAGAATATATATTATGTCACTCAGGAAGTTGGTCTTGTCTTGAAATAGTACATACAGCAAATGGCACTGCCATCACAATATTTATGCGGGACAACGCTACCATCTAAATTTGTGACACAGAGACGTGGCTAGTTTGCTGAAAACACAAGTCAGATATATGTTTGTATGCGAGCTTAAAAGTAAGCCAACTCTTTATGTATAACTAGCACAAAATAATTCCAATACACTAGTACACAATGTCATCACCGTTATAACAAACACATAGATTGACAGCAAAGGTGGGGGAACCGACCACACCAGGCCACTTCTGTAATAGAATGGCTCCCCCCATAACGGTCAAACAATTTGCGACGACATAGTACTGAACAACAGAATGATAAATGTCGCAATAAACGGAACCTCGTAACATAATTGTTTAACAACAATCGAGAGCAAATCAATATTTACCCTTTCAAACTCAAGAACTATCGAAAGAGAGGCTGGACACTGAGCTTGTCAGCGTCCTAATTTGTTTACCGTATACACCCGAATATAAGCTCTGGTTTTGTTACCCACATAAATGCCTTTTGAGTTTCATTCAAAAGGTGTTTTTATCTTCTGTATATATCGACCGTTTCTCGTGGTCTTCTTCTTACATGGAAGAAGACCATGAGAAACAGTCGATATATATGGAAGAAAAACAAAAAAGGTTCTTTGAGAGGTAGTTCCTTTTTATTTAACATGAACCAAGAAACCGGATCTTTACCTTCGAATACACAAAAATATGTTTTATTTTGTGGCTAATGCACAATTATTTGACAGCTCAGAATAATAATAATAATACAATAATAATACAATACTTATATAGCGCCCGATCAATTAAAATTGCTCTCAGGCGCTTTACAAACATACATAAAAGTAAATGTGTAAAGAATACCTAAAATACCTCAAATACAGTATCTAAGAACAGACTGAAGTATTGCCGATGTCAACCATGGCTATCAATATCACTACTGCTTTTCACATTATCCAAATCACCGCACATACTAATTAAAGATCTGCAATTCTTGCTCATGATATTTGCTAACTCGAAGAGTGAAACATCTAGTGACAATATCATGGAATGGTAAATGAATACCTGAAAAAAGCATTCCCAGAATATTTTATGGATGATACAATTGTGTGATCTTTGATTCAAAATGATGAATCCGATGGCCCACTACTATCACATCAACTATGCGTGACAGTTAGTTGATGTGATACAGTTAGGTGTAATGTTTATGGCAGCAGAAAACATATAACATGCACAGGCCTGAGCGTATGAGTGTGTGTGTCACGCACCGTATGTGAGGTTGAGTCGGGCCCTCTCGGGGGGACTCAGCACGAGGTGGGAGGAGGCTGTAATCCATGAGCCCAACACGAACCCTTTCTGCATCCCGGTCACCCCCAAACACTCTGTGGACAGACGGGGGCTTGAGACACACATCAACACATGGACACATCTTGCAATAAAACTAGGATATTTATAACAATTGTAACACTTCTATATAACGCCTGTATCCTTGAAAGTTCATGTTCAGAGGCGCAACAAACAAAATCATTTGGCTTAATCATAAACGAAGACAGGCAAAAGTCATCGTTGGAGCACGGAACCGCCGAAAATGTATTGTGGAAAAGTAATTTCAAACAAGTTTTGAGGTTTTTTATGAAAGGTAACTACTGTTTCAGAAAATTGACTTGTAATATGGAGTTGATTCAAGATTGGAGTTGATTCCAGACTATTGGCACAGCCACAGAGAAAGGACATTTACCAATATTGAGTTTAGTTTTAGGAAAAAAAAATTGTTTGGAAACGGATGATCTATAGGTCCAAGAGATATCTGAGAAGTGTAGCAGATTAACTAAGTATGTCGGTTGTTGAGTAGAAAGAGTATAGTACATAACAACAGCAAATTTAAATTTAATTTGGTATAAAACTGGAAGCCAATGCAACTGCATAATAGCTATTTACAGCTGCCATGACCAAGTTATGAGACAGCGTTAGTTTGCAAAGCAGGTTTTTGTTCAACAAACTGTAAGTATGTAACAAAACAATTCTAAAAGTATGTTTGAATTCTACTAGCTAGAATTAGAGAACTGATATCCAAAGATGTTTCATGTGTTTGTTTGTAAAACGGCATATTCCGTGACTACATGCCCAGTTCAAGTTTTAATAGTGTAGTTTATGTTGCCTACCGTAGTCGTAGACCCAGTATCGTGGGAGATTGAGTGTGAATGCGCCCGTGTCCCTGTCCAACACAGCAGACATGTCTAGCGCCTCGTAGAGCACACTGAGGAGACACGTGTTACTGAGTGTCACACGCACAGTAGCTGTAGTGCCCCGTGGCGGAGAGCCGTGGTCAATGATGACCAGAGTGAAGACGAGGTCACTTGTCTCATTGTATACAACTCTGTACAGGTCATCTGACTCATTGAAGCGTGTCAGTGGAGGGCTGCAACATGTCAAGCTACCTGTGGTCACTTACTCTCAAAATCAAGTCTGACTGGAAGATTAATACCAGGCCTTTCAGAATAACATCTGATATCATGCCAAATGTTGCAGAGCCTAGAGGTACGTTCTCAAGGAAAGTATATCATTTTGTGTAAATGTAAGCACTGAAATAACAGAAATCTTTGTTATCAGTCTGCAGTTACCAAAACACTGTTTTCTCATACTGGTCTGAAGAAACTGCAGGTTGTTGACAACACAACGTACTCAACATGAAGCTGTGACGCAAAGTACATGAAGTCAGCATTGACGCCCACGTCAGCATCAGTGGCACTGAAGACAATGATTGGCTGTTTGCTTAGCGCAGGTATTGGGTCGAACTCGTAGTTGGAGTTGATGACAGGACAGTTGTCATTCGTGTCAAACACAGAAAACTGAAACATCCAAGTGTATACAGCAGCTTCATCCATCACAGAGCAAGTTATCATTCTTTCATCCACCAGTTGTTGCACTGTTGTAAGGATAGATTAAACCCAACTACAGCCATGTCTGCCAACAGCACAAGAAGGGTTATCATAAGGAGAAGTGGTCCACTATTCGCTATGTCAAATGATAAATAAAATATAAACTTTACATAATTCTTATACATGTGTACTGTTGCATAATGATGTTTTGCCTATGTTACAGTCGTGTTAACAATTATCTACCACATGCACCTTAACCACCAGTAACTTACTTTAACAACAACCTGCCACACTCATATTAACGACCACTTACCATACTTACAACCGTCTGTCACATTCACTTCAACAGCCATCAGTCATACTTTGATGTGTACTTGCCATACTGACATTAACAATCTCTTGCCACACTCACTTTAATGACCATCTACCATACTCATTTTAACAACCTCTTACCACATTCAGTCATCTCTTATACTTACTTTAGTGACCACTTGCCATATTCACATTAACAAACACTTGGCAATACTACTTGCCACACTCACTTTAGCAATCACTTTCACTCATTTTAATGACCATTTGTCATACCCATATTAACAAATACTTGCCAACACTCACTTAGCAACTAGTTGCCACAGTCACTTTAACAACCACAATCACTTGTTACTCACTCTAACGACCACTTGTCCAGTGGTTGGAGGTGTGGCTGCAGAGTCAACCACCTGTAGAACGATCACATATCTCTTTGCTACTTCATAGTCCAAAGTTGACGCCAAAGTCATCAGAGCTATAGGTGTGTTGATGGTGAAATCTTCGGTTCCAGTGATGTTTAGCTCTTGATTAGGACTGGCTGGGTCACACTCTAAAACAATTCACGTGTTTCATGTAACTAATTTGTTTACATTTTAGTAGCTGGATATTTTGCTCTCTTTTGCCATTTGAACATTGTGGATGTAAGTAAACTTGGGATTTAGTATTTATTGACATCACAGTATAGATAATCACCACTTACAAGTTTACAGCTGAATGTACCCAGATTTATTTAAGTTTTGGGGTTATTACCGTTTGAACAATGCAAAAGCCTAAAATAACTTTATAATAATAACTTTGTTTATACACTAAAATCCAATGCAAAACTATGTTCAGTAGTGTGGACAATAGTCACTGAAATTATATGAAATAAATATAATGAAAGAACAAGTAAAACATGTGATCCATACACATAGTTAAAGCATGATTGTACAGAACAGAAACTAAATCAAGCATGACACTGTTGTAAATTATATTATATATCAATGTGGCAAAAAACACACATATATATATATATATATATATATATATATATATATATATATGTATGTATATATATATATATATATATATATATATATATATATATATATATATATATATATATACATATATAAAGGCAATTGTGAAATAAATATATATAGAAGTCAATATGAATAATAGATGACTACAGTATTACTTTATTAGTGTCAATTATCATTTCCTAAAATAAATAAATATGGGTATGATTGGTAAGTTTTTAAAGTGTCTTGAGAGTCTTTAAACGTGTCCATGCACTGTATCAGTGTAATCCCACAGTTCAAACAATATCAACACAAAAGTAAACACAGTTCCTGAAGACATCAAGCAAATCATTTGTCGCTATATTAAATTCTGTGACTTCAAATTGAAGTACATACAGCTTCTCTTACCAAACTTGATGACAACCATCAATTTGTCACAGCTAATTTTCCACATGTGATAAGTGGTGAATATTGGACAATGTCTATCAAGACATTAGACGTTTAATATGTTACTCTCTAAGGTATGTTACGTACCAATGAATGCAATGTTGATATCTGGAAGAGTCGTGTAATTGTAAGTGACATTGGGTGTTGTCACAGTGCCAGAGTTGTCCACAATAGTCACATGACGTGCCTCATTACCTGCAGGATATAAAATAAGTATAAGGCCAGATTGGTTTTGTGTCAGATTATTATGCCTTTGTGTGTTTACTATTAATAAAATTTACTTTTATGACAATTACCCACCTCTAAATGACATTTATTCATGAATCACGCATTGTTGGTAGGAGCTTGAAACACATGGAAAATGGGTGACTTCATAAATCATTTGCTGGACAACTTCAGTGTAGTGTACTATCGACTGATGTTAGGGTATTGCCTCCAATTTATTGTGCTCATTTTAAGCGATATAGAGGGTGAGTCTAAGTCAAACTTACAATTAAGATCAAATGTAGCTGTTATGAAAACTTCAGTTTCATTTACTGCTATGGTTAATCAGGAGCATTTGATCAGAGGAATTTAAAAATTGGTCAAACAACTTCAATTACACTTTCAAATCATCATTTAACATTTCTTTATTATCAAACTAAAAAGAAATAAAATAAAATAAAGTTGTAGTGACAAGTACATAACATTTGGTATGTCTTTATCATGGAAATATTCCATGTTGTATTATGCATCATGTTTTTACCAATTTATGACTGCTCACAGGTTAATTGAGCAGAAAATACATTCTCTCTTTACTGTTTTCACGTATACGTAAACAGAATCAGTGACACTTCAGGTAGAATATCTTTTTATTCAGCCAAGCAACTTCATTGCTCAAGTTAATATACTATTTGTAAAAAAAAAAAGGAAATGTATGAATTCTATTTTTCATGGGACTTTCTACAAGACCACCATTGAAAATTTTCAAAAAATTGTTCAATGTGGTTGCTTTCTTGTTTCAAATAATGTATATCACCCTAATCAATCCCAAATTCTAAATATGGAGTTGTGGGTGTTTTAATGTATGATGCATTTAATTAAAAGAAGATATCTAATATTATTGATACATTTCAACTATCTTTTCTCCAGGCCATGATTCTGCTGATACTTGACACCATTTTACACCAACCTCTCATGATAGTGACAGAAAAACTTGGACCAGTAGAAAAGGCATCTGTAAGTGGTATTTCCACCACAAGACCACCGGTGTGAAGGTCTTCAGGTACCGACACGAAATGGTCCATAGGAGGGTCCTGTGAGAGAGGGTCCTGGTAGAAGACCATGTCCTTGGTCTCAATGAACAATTGTGAGCGACACAGTTTACGTTCTACGTGGAACATACTGAAGTGGTACGTGTCACCAACCTAGAAAAACAAATATTATTAAAGAGGTTAACTGTGTATTTGTAGATGCCATACAACTCCACAGTAAAATAGTCATGATGTTTGTGAGAGAAAAATATAAATGCGAATATATTTTCAAAGTAATTTATGTACAACTTTATAAACCACATAAAATGTCTACAACATAATCCTGTCAAAAATATGTAACATGTGAATAGTGTATACCTCTCTTATAAGAACCAGTGCAACAACACATACTTTCACAGCACTGAAATTAAGTGACCTACCTCTAATTCTAGATGTACTTTCTCTCCATCCAGCGGTGTTGTAACAACACATTCCCCATTGATCACAGTGCCAACTTGTGGTACGATATCGCCACCACCTACAGACAGTCACAAGCACATGGTCATTAACTTCATCTAGAAATAATAGTCCTCTTTTTAGTTGTTTTTTATCTTGGAGACTCACAGGCAGACTTACCAGGCTGGGAGGCAGCACTGATGTCGACCGTCTTACAGAGTGGGGTGGCAGAAGAAGCAGAAGTCAACACTTCCAGAAGCAGCACTTTGTTGACGTAGAGCCACATCTCGTCCCCTCCACCAATGCTCATTCTGCCTGATCCCTCAAACTTGAACCCAGCTCGTACCGCACTTGTGAAACTACAACCACAGCAGAAACTACAACCACACAGCAGAAACTAGAACCACAGCAGCAGAAACTACAGCCACACAGAAGCTGAAACTACAGCCACACAGCAGCAGAAACTACAGCCACACAGCAGTAGAAACAAGAACCACACAGCAGCAGAAACTACAACCACACAGGAGAAACTAGATCCACACAGCAGCAGAAACTACAACCACACAGCAGTATAAACTAGAACTACACATCAGAAGAAAAAAGAACCACACAGCAGCAGAAACTAAAGCCACGCAACAGTAGAAACAAGAACCACATAGCAGCAGAAACTACAGCCTCACAGAGGCAGAAACTACAATTACACAGCAGCAGAAACTACAGCCACACTGCAACAGAAACTACAACCACACAGCAGCAGAAACTACAGCCACACACAGTAGTAAAAACTAGAACCACACAGCAGCAGAAACTAGAACCACACAGTAGCAGAAAAAATAAAGCCACACAGCAACAGAAACTACAACCACACAGCAGCAGAAACTACAACCACACAGCAACAGAAACTACAACCACACAGCAGCAGAAACTACAGCCACACACAGTAGTAAAAACTAGAACCACACAGCAGCAGAAACTAGAACCACACAGTAGCAGAAAAAATAAAGCCACACAGCAACAGAAACTAGAACCACACAGCAGCAGAAACTACAACCACACAGTAGCAGAAACTAAAGCCACACAGCAACAGAAACTACAACCACACAGCAGCTGAAACTACAGCCACACAGCAGTATAAACTAGAACCATGCAGTAGCAGAAACTACAACCATACATTAGCAGAAACTACAGCCACACAGCAGCAGAAACTGTCATCATTTTGAATACACTGTCTTTATAGTTAGAAATTTATTTTCAGTCACCAATGCAGACTTTAAAAAGTCTACTATTTCAATGAGCATTTAGCAACAACAAAGTTATGTAAAACAATTGTTTATTACCCAAAGTTGTGCAGTTTTCCATCACAATCTCTATCTTCATAGCCGAGCATGTCAACTGGGAAAAATGAATCGTTCCAGAACCTGAACAAATAAATATGTATGACATTAACACGTCATTTGATAAGACAACTGAACTACGTAGCAAAGAGAGCCATTTTGTTTGCCACCATGTACTACACCAATATAGCCCTACACAGCACAACTGATTGTTATATAATATTGCAACTTCGACACATATACACCGACTACATTGCAAAATTTTGTTTTAGTGACTAAGAGATGATGATTACTAAAAATTGCATTTCATGACTAGCTGGCTGCATTAAAAAGGGGGCACAAATCTTGTGGATCCACAAGTATCATAGGGCATGTCCATGTTTCATGATGATATATGATGATATTTAAACCCATAGTTCCTGATATCACTATTTCATCTGACAATGTCATCATTAACGTTCTTTGAACAAGGGAACAGGAAATTGCCAATTCCACTTACCTGTTCACTTGTTCGGTTGCAATGTACTTCAACACCACAGTGCTGTGAACCATGTGATTGACATCTGGCACACTTCTGAACCAATCAGAGAAGGAGTCGCAGGAGGGATTGTCAGAGACGGCCAGCCACTCTCCGTACGGACTCGCTACATACATTGGCTTACTGACGGTGGTGGAACTGTCATGTGCAAAGTCATTGTGAGTTTTGTCAAAGTCGTAGTAGCTGACATCAAGCTGATAGTCATCTTTTTCAACAGGGATGTTTGCACTGACTGCAAAATGCAATGCAACTAATGTATTCAACAACAACAACAAAATGTTAAATGTATTACAGTGTACCAGAATGATACATTGGTGTATCGCGATACACATCACATAGTATGGTATTATGATACAGATAGTTTTATTTTCCCAAAAGCATTGAGAAATATAAGTCATGTATATAGATGTTTCCACATATGTAGATTCATATACAGATTTTGATCTATACTGCTATATGTAGTAGTGTTGATATGTGAAAACTACAATTGAACATAATATGCAATCAGCAGAAGACAGTATGCATTTTACTGCACAGAATTGATGTCATGATATGCTGCGATACATGACAGTGGTGGGCAAAACAGTATTTGCACCACCACCTTTGTGAATCAATACATATTCAGCACAAAATCACAACTGTCTGTGTATTAATAACATCTTGTATACTATATGTGTATTATCAAACTATAATCTATATTTGGGCCTCATAATTATTAAATTTTTTATCAATCAATCACAATAAATAAATGTTGTACCATTCTAGTCAGTCTCTATCATGATACGTAACATATCAAGATGTATTTCTGTCCTGCTTCTTTTGGAGAGTTTAACCGCTACAAGAAACCAGGTATGAAATAAGTTTATTCTGGATATTAGCCAACATAAATCTATGGTCCCTTACTTTAAAAACAATATCAATGAAAATGGTGTCGATCAAAACAGTTTTTTCACAATTTTGTGACTTAGCGCAAATTGTAGACGTACCATTTACGGTTGGAGTTGTCGCAAACGTTGGTGGACTGTGCCCACTTGTCCTTGTGAAGTTGTTGATACTCAAGGTGACGTCACATGTGTATTCCATCGCTGCCAGTACTCCATCCGTCTCGCTGAAGGTGTGTGTCATTGATGTCTCATTGCCACCCGAGGCATCTGTCACTACTTTTGTAAGTGTCGATGTTACGTCACTGTGACATGTCACTGTGTATGTCCTGCCAGGAGCATCACAGTGATGTCACGTTCTTACAGACAGTTATGAGACATATGAATGAAAATGTTGGCGGATATTTGCACTGAGATGATCATCAATTAAATCAAAATTATACCTTCAAATCCAGTGATCAAATGAAAATGTAATTATTTATCTAGTTACCTAACCAGATAACTAATACACTATCAAACTGTGTTGTAATTAAGAACAACTAATTCAGCTATTATTGAAACATGCAAAACATGACAGCAAGAGTTTATATGTATATGGTTTTTCCCACCAATAGCATCTTGAAGTATTGCAACATGTAGCAAATGCAGAAAAACAATGTGTCAAATCTAAAACCATACAGACCACACCAAAAACTGACAAAAGTGACATACCATGAACGGCAAGCACAAGACTGCAAAAGACACTGCCTTATTGTTTTATTTCCACACGTCAGCTGTGCTGTATTGTATATTTGGCACGTCTCATTGTCTTTTAAGGAATCGTTTCAGAAATCATATATAGCAATCCACTATTGCCAAAACTTACCACGGGCCAGACATTCCTGGATATGGATTGATGGGTCCTGATGGGACGTCAGTGCCATTCAGTGGGTAGAGAAGTGTTGGTGCTTGCCAATCAACCTTCAGTTGGTAGTTGCCGGGAGAACTGGCAGTAACAGCTGCTGCAGCTACACAGAACAACAGAATCAACTCATCAATGGTAAACAGTTCCACCAAACTTTAAAACCAACTCACCAATTGTAAACTGCTACACCAAACCAAAACATTACCTGATCAGTGGTAAACCACTACATCAAATCACCTCATCACTGGGAATCATGTTACATTTTAACTTGGTCATTCTTGTGCAGTTGCACTTACAGCAAAAAAATGTGTCTCTGCTGACTTGGAGGTAGTAGGTAGGCTTCATGTTGTCGGGAGAACCAAATGAAATGTCTACAGCAGACTGTGGTGAGGCACATAGACCACTCATGGTGTTGACTGCATCCAGTGTGTCAAACAGGTGGCAGTCACAGTCCAGGGGGTTGCCACCCAAATACCTGTACACAAACACCACACTCAGTCAACAAACGAATGGTTTCAGGATAAAATAATACCAGTAATAATACAGTTTTATTTGCCATTTTCAACAAGCAAGTATATTTCATGTTAAATAGAAATGTTTTCTAGTCACGTAGTACCTATATACAATAAAATGAAATATGACAAATAAATATATAATATAAATATAAAATGTTCTTTAAAATTAGAAGTTAGAGATTATTATTTTGATATAATAAATACCTCTAAGAAGTCCTTTAAAATGAAAAATTATCATGGAATATTCCAAGATCTGTTAACGTTTTGGTAGCTGATTGAAAAAATATTTCACCGCAGTAATGGCGGACTGCATTACTTTTGTCATTGATTGCGATTTACCAAGTAACAACTTATGTAGATGGATTGTTTTTATAATAATATTATTAGTGATGTATTTTGTCAAATACAGCTGACTGACAATCATAATAAGTAAATAACACCGGCGATAACAGACATTGTAAACATTGCTGACGGAGACAAACCTGCAATTTACAGCGGCAGTATATTTGGCCCTTATGGTAATTGTGAATGATGTGTTTGTCAGGTTTACAATTATGAAATTAAAATATGTCCTAACTATGTTACTTTGTGAGTATTCCGCTTTCAGAATATATATGACATTCTTATTGATAAAATGTTAATTGCAGCCGGAATCTTGAGTTGAAGTGATGCAGTTGATTTTCCTGCCAAGTCACTGGGAATGCAGTATTCAGTTATCAGAGCATCTGATAACATCCAACTATCCTCATTTATGCCAAAGCAAATGCTAGCCTTGAGACGGTAGCACAAAATAAAAATTATTTAATCAAATAACACAAAATTATTACTATCAATGCAAATATGTGTGCCATGAATTGCAGCGAAACTTGCACAATACAATGGAAGTGTAATTATGATGATAAACGCTCTCACTTACACTTTGCAGTCACCTATGCTGAGGCCTATGCCACTGAAGGCGTCGTAGCCAAGCGCTTGGATCTTATTGTTACTGAGGTCAACTGTAGAGAGAGCAGGAACGTTTGACAAAGACGGGAAGTAGGTGAGGTTGTTCTCCTGTAGGGAGATTTCCTCCAGTTTCTGGAGATTGTCGAGTGCTCCCTGTTCCACCGATAACAGCATGTTGTTGCTCCATTCACTGTAACAGACATACATCTGTACTTTAGATGAAGTGTACCAATGAAAATTGTTGTCTTTATATTTCTATTATATCATGCTGTAGTAGGAGTAGTAGTGGTCTATGCTGCCTGATTACAGCCTAAGATATTCTGAACCACCACTTATGTTGTCCCGTTTGGTGGATAAAAAACATCTGCTCATTCCATGCATCAAATAGCACCTGCATTCAATTTTTGGTGGATGACTGAAATAAACAAGTGTGTCTTAGCACCACTTTCTGGTAACTAGTTTAGACATGTAAAATATTAAAAATAAATAATTTGTAATGCACCCAAACCAATTGTTAGGTTGGTGTCCAGTACAAGAAGTGCACAGTGAGCATGGACTTACAGTTTCTCAAGATTAGTGAGTGGCTGAAGTAGTCCAGTGGGCAGTGTGGTCAAGTGGTTGTAGCGCAGGTCAAGTTCTTTAAGCCCTTGGTGGGCTGACGTGAATGTGCCAACAGGGAGGTCCATGAGTACGTTGTGTGTTAGAGAGCTGAACAGAGAGAACAGTGAAATACATAAGACATAAATATTGTCAACAGAAAGGTCTGCGAGTACGTTGTGAGTTAGAGAGCTGGACACACAACACAGTTAAATAAATGTGCCAAAAGGAAGGTCTGTATATTGTGTGTTGTGTGTTGTGTACTGTGTACTGTGTGCTGTGTGCTGTGTGCTGTGTGCTGTGTGCTGTGTGCTGTGTGCTGTGTGCTGTGTGCTGTGTGCTGTGTGCTGTGTGCTGTGTGCTGTGTGCTGTGTGCTGTGTGCTGTGTGCTGTGTGCTGGAGAGATGATCACAGAGAACACGGTTAAATACACAATGATTTGAATGCACCAACATAATCTCAGGTCCATTGTTGCATGTACTATTAGGTACAGAACTACAAGCTCCAGATGACAATGTGTGTGTGTGGGTGGGTGTGCGTGTATGCATATGTGTGTGTGTGTGTGTATGTGTGCACGCGTGCGCGTGCGTGCATGCGTGTGTGTATGTGTGCGACATTAGTTTATGAATTTTTTATCTGAATAAGAAGAATCCTGCATTATGTACAGAGTAAAAAAATGAAATTGAATATAATACACGGCACTCACATTTTACCGAAGTTCGGGATGTGAAATTTTGGATAAACATCCAGTGAGTTATGGTCCAACGTCACTTCACCGATAGAGGCATCATCCAACAGATCGGAGGGCAAACATGTCAAGTGGTTATTGTTGAGGTAGAGAGCCTTTGAGACAGATGACGACGTCCCTCCAAACAATTTACCCTCTACCACCTCCATTTCGTTATCTTGCAGGTAGCTGCAACAGATGTTTCTTCTTAACCTTTGTCTAACTCAACATTTTATGTCACAGTTATATGCTCAAATGTGATCTCCATTCATAAAATTCTGACAACTGTAATCATCTTTTTAAATATTTTCTACCTCCTAAGTCTTTCGTGAGCAATCATTCTGATGAGTTTGCCCATCTTTGTTCACAATAATCTTAACAAGTCTGGTTTCTTGCATCTCTATGTTTCTCAGGAATCAGGCAACACGAAAGTTTTATTATTATGTAACCACAGGCAGTTTTTGAGCTGACTATACAACTAAAATATTTAGTGCCATTTGCATAAAAAATTCATCAAATAAACAACTTCTGTCATATCTTACAGGTATTCGGTGCGCACTGAAAAGAATGCTTCTGCCTTGATGGTCTTGATGGCATTGTTGTCGAGACGCAAGTTATCATTGACACTGACGTCACTGAAGGCCTGACTGGGCAGACTTGACAACTTCATGTTATTCATCAGCAGGTCGTCACTAGTCAAAAACAGATAGTGTGTGGTTATGCAGATGTGAGGCATTTAACTTACTGAAAGAATAACATCACTTAACCTACCCTCACTATCATGCCAGCATGTGAATGAGATATCATTGCATCACAAAGTATACAGGAAGCAAAATTATAATACTAAGAAAGAATGCATTTCCGTTTATGGATTAGCCTATCTAAATCAGTCATACACATATGTCACCAAACTCACAAAGAATAATTAAATAAATACTCGCTTGAGTTTATTCAAAGACTCCCATGAACACAACACATGAGATACTGCACACGTCTTTTATTAAAAAATAAATAATCAACAAAATTACAAAACTGATACATTTACCGGGTAGTTGCAAAAAAACTTCCCATTCACCTTGTTTTCTATTTTCTAACAGAGCAAAGATCACTCACCACGAGACGTGATGGAAGGACCGTGCTTTGAGTGTTTTCAGTTGGTTACTGGTGAGGTCAAATGTGAACCTGACCGTAACATCTTGGAAGGCCTCTGACTCAATCACCTCAATCTGGTTACTGCTGAGCTGACTACAGAAACAGAGATGACACAAGGTGTCTGCTTGATAACTAAATCATAATAAATCTATGTGTACCTGTATGTCACCACTTACACGTTACTACTTCCAAGTTTGGCCAGAATACATAACTATATACTTTAAGACAACTTGGCAGGTAGATAGGATTATTTTTTATTAACCCATAGGTCCATGTTTTTCTTTCTTAAGTATAAAATGGGTTTTTGTGAGTAAAACAGTTGAACTTTATAGCCAGACCTCATTCTATGTTTACAAACAAAATGCTTGCCATAGTGGCAAATTTGGAAACACTATAATTCTTTATGGGATATATAATTATATTCTTGAAAATCCACATACACTGTATATTCTGTTGCACAATGACCAGAGCATTTATCAAACTATTAAAATGTTATTTTGTAAATAATTGTATGGAAAAAATTGCAATAAATACTAATCTATCTTTCATTCTATTCATGACTTTTTCAAAGTGTCTGGTCATTGCATAGAATGAATTACGCTGAATGTAACATTCAAAATATCTTTTGGGTAACATAATTACTCCCAATTATTTTTTTCAAATGCAGATTTTGAAAATTTGTTTTAAAAGACACCATCAAAGAATGCTTAATGGATATGCTTACTTTATGTCAACATGTTTCATTTATGAATATAAGCCATTTAAAAGTATGACAACTGTTATAAAAGTAAACTATAAGGTCTATTGATAGTATACATATAAAGCTATTATAATCTGGCATAAAATGTTTTGGGAATTCTTAGTCCAAAAATACAACTTCGCTGGAGTGTTTGGCTTTACAAGCAACTAATATTCTGAAAATGTACTAACAGATTATTTAGCTTTACAAGCAACTAATATTCTGAAAGATACTCACAGATTATCTGCAGACACCCCAACAAAAGCATGGGGCTCAATGGACGTGATAGCATTGCTACTGAGCATCAAGTCGTCCGATAGATGTACATCTACGAAGGCCAAACTTGGGATGATGTTCAGATGCATATCATTTAGCACCAGGTCACCATCACTAAGCGAAGTGCTGTAATAAATACATTTATTTTGTACCTGAGTAAAAGTAAAAGTAACCCTAGTAAAAACTACAAGTAAAAGTACTTCTAGAAAAATGTACTTAAACTACAAGTAAAATCATGTACTTAAAGTAAACACAAAAGTACCTTTCTCCTGAAACTAGTTCTAAATGGGCGACGCACCAACGGTTGTGAATAAAACAAAACATTCACAATTATAATTTAGTGTGTACGCCAAACAGATATAAATCGTTTGCCATTTTGTTGTTCTATGCATAATAAAAATATATATTTAACATTGTGAACTATAGTTGTGCAATTTTAGTAAGGCTTGCCTAAAAGTCCAGATAGAGCAAATGGGCACTATCAAGACACCCTGTTTCGAATGACTGCATGGTCAATAAATGCACTTTTATCGTAGTACTGACTTTTATGTAGATTTTTGAATTTAATACAAGTAAGGGTAATAAAAGGGAACTAAGGTATATGTTCGCTATTCGCACAGCATGATTATGCCCATTACTTACAGGGACAAAGACACTTTTACTATAACTGGCCTACCTTAGTTAACATTGAAATAAAAATAGGAATTTGGTACGGGGGAGGCCATCATGGATTAAAAACAGGGATGATATAATTGATTTTTTTTAAAGTTCGGTGTCAGATATTACAGGACAAGCAATTGGTCCCTGTTACTAAGACGTGATTTATTCATAACTTATTACCCACATTGCATTTTTACTGTATGGAGAAATGTTTAATAGTATTTTGTTTCAATCTTTACACAAATGTTCGACAAGATGCATTTAGGTCTAAATTTTGAAAAACAAACTAAAGTAACAAATATGCTATAAGAAACAAAATGTGTGACCTCATGTGTGACCTCTCAATAAGCAACTAATGTCCTTATCCACTTATCAACTAGGTTTTTCTGTTCTGGAGTACATCTAGTTAAATATACTTACGAGGTGCTCACACCATGGAAGGAGTTGGCATGCAATGTTCTCAGCTCATTTGAACCCAGGTCAATTCTTCTTGTAACACGAACGTTTCTGAATGCATCTGACTCGATGATCGAAATCTTGTTGGATGTCAAGTCCCTATGTAAGTAGAGACACTGTATTATACTTCAAAAATCAACCAACAATCCATATTCCAGGTTCACAAGACCTCATCTTAAAGGTATAACAATATATATTTGTTATATATGTTTGGCAAGTGATTAAAATATAATCCATGTCAAAAACTGTGACAGACGACATTGAGAATGCATCCACCGGAATCATGGCATGTACGATCTCTGTCCAACAACACTGCTGACTTTGCCATGATTTATATTTAATGCCAAACTGCCCTATCTGTGGCTGACATAGGAATGGAACACATCACATATGCACATCAAATACATCACACACCCACAGCAAACATATCACACACCCACAGCAAACACATCACATACAAACATCAAACACATCACACATACACACATCAAATACATCACACACCCACAGCAAACATATCACACACCCACAACAAACACATCACACACCCACAGCAAACATATCACACACCCACAACAAACACATCACACACCCACAGCAAACATATCACACACCCACAACAAACATATCACATACAAACATCATACACCCGCTGCAAATGCATCACATACACACATCAAACACATCACACATACACACAGCAAACACATCATATACCCACAGCAAACACATCACTCACACACAGCAAACACACCACACACCCAGAGCAAACATTACACACCCACCACTAATGCATCACATATACACATCAAACACATCACACACCCACAACACCCACCCACAAATGCATCTCATACTCATATCGAACACATCTCACACCCATAACAAAAACATCATACACCCACAACAAACACATCACATACCCACAGCAAACATATCACATACCCACATCAAGCACATTCCACACTCACATCAAACACATCACATAAAGCAAACACATCATACAGGAAACAAACCACACAAGTACACATAGCATCCACAACATCACATACAGATTGCATCCCGTCATTTTAATATGTAGTGTTACTTACAAATATTCGCACTGAGTGTTATTGAAGACTCCTGTTGGCAGGAAAGTCACTCTGTTGTTGTTCAGTTGCAGTCCATTAGCCACAGAAATATCACAGAAGTCTCCCCCATTTGGCAGTTCAGTCAGTCGGTTGGAGCTCAGGTCTCTGCAACACATACCAGTACACTAAGAATTCACTCCGAAACCTGAAGCCTATCTTAAATCATGTTCATCCAAGTTCAAATCTGCTTCCTGCCTGCAGAAGAGGTATTTGAATGAATGCATGAATGAATGAAATTTATTTCAATAATGACACATACATTTTACATCATGTATACTGTGCATACAATACAAATTGTTGAAACAAGGGTAAAAGAAATGCAATGTTTGCCCTTATAATTGCTTCATTAAGTTCATAATCCACCTGCAATACAAAATTCAAGATATGACAACACTATTTACATGTACCGTATTGTCTCTTATAGACGCGCACTACCTAATAGACGCCCACCCCTGTTTTTAGATGTGAAACAATCCATGAAAATGTCTTTGAGTGTCGCAAAAATGAAACAGAGTAGAAGCTACAATTATTAGCACAGATGGCACCCAGACTAATGCTATTCGAAAATAACAATTGTGTGTAGGGCAATCGAACCGTTACTGGTGAGACTTTCATAAGTAGATCTATGGTAAATGTAAATGCTTACCACAAAGAGGGCTTTTATTTTATATTTTATGGTACTCTCAGAGAGAGGCCGTCGTGTGCATCAAACAAATGGCGGATTTTTTTACGTTGGATTAAACGCTGACTGTTCGTGTAAAGTTTCTGAGCGACAAAAACGAAACAGCATACGGTGCCGCTTGTGTATTTTTCATTGCATCAATTAAGACAAACAATTACAAATTCGATGGATTGATGCAAACAGTTCTAGCCACGACCATGTACGTGGTTATCAACATCGATATCGTGTGTCGAAACTGATTTGCCGTTTCGGATTCACATGGCCAATGCAGGTTTTACATGCAGTAAATCCACTCTATGTTCACATTACTACATTTATTTATCATTATAAAAACAATTTGAAGAACACGTAGATTGTACCGAAACCATTGGGGGGTCGGTCACAATATGTTGGGTGACCTGGTGGCGGAATGACCCCCACACATGGTGAATTCGGCTAAGTAGCCAATAGTAAGTTAGTCGATACTAGTTTTTGAATGTTATTGCACTGTATAATTTGTTTTTGAATGTTATTACACTGTATAATTTGGTGTACAATTTGTAGTCGGTGCCAGCATGCTTGCTGTGGTTTTTGTTGTTAATAAATTTGTCAGACAATTGGCCTGATTCAATTAATTCCTGACTTGTGTTGTTACCTCTGCATAAATGGATGTATGTCTCTATGTAATAGGGACATACTGCAGTTTATGTGGAGGGTACAGGACAAGTGTGGGTTTTGGCTACAAGGCTATGCGATTCACGCATGTGCACCAGATAGCACTATAAAGGCGATAGCGTAGCGGACTCGACCTCATTCTTTCACAATTTATTGCTGAATGAGTACATAAGTTATCTTCGCTTCCTGATTTGTAGTTATTGTTGGTATTTTGTTTCCCACCCACCCTCCCTTTCATACTCAAACATGACGACGTATTTCTTTATTCACTAACAGATTCACATCAATGTAGTAGTAAACCCGTTATGTGGTTGATTGTTCCACAATAAATGTCACGGTAAAAACCGTATTGTTTGTTTTAAAGGTTGACGCTTTTCCCTGAAAAGTATACAAGGTTTTGCCAAATGGGTTTTTTCCTCATCTTTCCTCATCTTATGTACTTATGTTTCTGTGCTGGGCATTCCGCCCAGCACAGAAACATAAGTACATCAACTTATATCCGCCTTAAAAACCCTGAGTACACAATAAGATGAGGAAAAAACCCATTTGGCAAAACCTTGTATACTTTTCAGGTATACCACACATGGTGAATTCGGCTAAGTAGCCAATAGTAAGTTAGTCGATACTAGTTTTTGAATGTTATTGCACTGTATAATTTGTTTTTGAATGTTATTGCACTGTATAATTTGGTGTACAATTTGTAGTCGGTGCCAGCATGCTTGCTGTGGTTTTTTTTGTTAATAAATTTGTCAGACAATTGGCCTGATTCAATCAATTCCTGACTTGTGTTGTTCCCTCTGCATAAACACTTGTATGGGGCATTATTTTACATCTGATGGACGTATACAATGTTGCGCTGAAATTATCTTCAAATATGGGTACTTTGTGTGAACATGACTTTATATTTAAGCAGGATTTATGTGTGAATATTTTGATGTGAAGTCTGAAGACAAGCATATACTTCTGATAGTGTAGGTAATTTTTAATCAATCAGGTTAACATGAATTCCAAATGATGTGTTTCAGAAGAAACTTATTAAAAAGGATTTATTTTTCCATGTCTTGGTAAGGTCTTAGTAACAATGAAATCACATCTGCTTATAAATTTGCATACCAATTTCTGAAAAGCAATCTAAGCATATTGTAAAGGTAAAAGTAAACAGAAATATAACTTTATGAGAATTGCATATTTTGTATACTAACTTGTGTACCATTTGGTAAATTACAGCCATATATTCAGGGAATTTACTGCATATCCTAATATTCCACATACAGATATGAGATGCTGGTGATGTGGTCTATTGCCCCATCTTCCATGTAGGCGATCTCATTACCCTGCAGATCCAGTCTAATCGACAGTGGGCAGTCTTGGAAGTGGGTCTTCAGTATACGCCTGATATGGTTTGATGACAAAATCCTGTAAAAACAATTTTTTCTTCATGTGAAACCTATCTACTACATTTTAATATATGATCATCTCTATCAATATAACAATGATCAAGTACATGGGACAATCCGCTGCACAGATGTGCAATGTATAGTTTGTACCATCATTAAGTTGATCTGCTAACCCTGAATCGCAGTAGACATAAAAATCATAGTAGTACATCATAGCTTTTTGCCTATTTGTTATGGTACACCTTGCTTGAAATGACGCTTGAACACGAGTAACAGATGTAGATGCAAACAAGACCATCTTTTAAGCCTCACAAGTGCATTACAATACCAATTTTTTATAACATAAATATCCCACAGGGGTATACAATATCCTTCCAAATAAATTAACAGATTTTAATAAACTGATTTGGGGAAAAAATTCCAAATGCACATAGCATATACCTGAGTTGAAAGGGCACATTCATGTGTTTTTTCCAGATAGATCCCTGAGTATCGGTAGTTGACTTACAGATCGCTGAGGCTGGTGAGGTTATGCAAAGCTGTGTCAGGTATGACAACGATCTGATTGGAGATCAAGTTCAAGGTTGACAGTTGACGCAGGTTGGTGAATGGATGTTCGTGTTGGAAGCGGAACTGATTATACCCCAGATCACTGAAAGAGCCACATGTGAAGAAGACATTTAAATCAGCAATATTAAATTGAATAAAAATTGCAAATAACAAAATTAGTATAACATATGCACTTCAGTGTAACATCTATACAGTTTTTATTCAACTATTTTAGCATAAATACATACAGCTCAGTAGAATAAGACCAATATGAATGACAATGTTGAGACAGACTGACAGACAGAGATGGGGAGGAATGCAGGGAGAGGGGGAAGGAGGCAAGGAAAGGGGAGAGAGTTTGTGGGATTGGGAGTTCAATAGAGAACAAGAGGGCCTGTAAGTGTGTCACGATACATGGTGAGATTCTGTGTGATTTGAGCTTACTGGGAACAGGACACTATAATGATACACTAACGACGGATGACAGTTGTAGTTTCTGACTGATGAATTCTAGGAAAATCAGGTCATAAATATCTTATGCATTAGCTTTCTTATCTTAACTGTCCAATTTAATATTGAGTTTACCATACTGTCATAGACATATACCGATTCACGTAGTGCATATACTATGAATGATTTTAGGTCGCATGTGTCTTTTACATGACTTGCATTTGATATTGCTATATGTTGTGGCTTCACAATAGTATGATAACACATATAATTGACAAGGTGTCTAAATGCACATAGTCATAACACATATACACATTTGCCCAAAAACAGGTTTTGCTGCACGAAAGATGGCATTCTTCATTACTTGTCAAGATCCCTAAACACAAGTACTAGCAGCCAACGCCATGGCAACCACCATAATAGTCAATTAAAATGCATGATTTCTGTGATTACAATCAAAAACAATATAAAATCATATCTTTTAACATGGACAAAATGGACTGCTGTCCCCAAGTGCCCCCACCCTCGTATTCGAGCGTGAGACTGATATGGCCTATTAGAGGCAAACCCATAGCCAGTTTTTATTTCCCAACCATGTTCAACTATGCTAAAAACCATTCCACATGTATCGGGTTTGATGATGTATATCTATATCATTTGAATGACAAAACATATTTCAATTCATATATATATATGTATATATATATATATATATATATATATATATATGTATATGTATATATATATATATATATATATATATATATATGTATACGTATACATATATATATATATATATACATATACATATACATATGTATATATATATATATATATATATATACGTATATATATATATATATATATATATATATATATATAGTTATTATAGTACAGGCATAAAGTCATGGGAACAACAAGAAAAACTGACACTGACATTTTTCATGTTCTCAGCAACTATATAGAGTTCCGTTTGCATGTAGGTAAATTATTTCTTGATGTGACGATACAGCCACCATTCCTCACTATACTGCTAATAATAAACAATAAATTAATAGTTTTGTAAATATTTCAATATGAAACTTGAAAAATGTCAGTTTTTCTTGCTTGTTGTATTGAAATATGCTTTGCCATTCAAATTATTTTGATATGAACTTTTCAGAAGTCAAAGATGAAATCATCAACCACCTGCCCTTGGAAACTGGTGTCCACCAATGACTGATATTGAGAAGTAATTTACATATACAGCAGTACCTCCGTTCAACGGACCCTCTGATGAGTGGACACCTGTCAGGACACTATCTCAATGTACGGACTACTCTACCATGTTAATGTCCCTCTGATGAGTGTAGACCTGCTGGACGTGGACAGCGGACAAGATATTTTGGTTTTCATTCCCTGCTAAGGCGGACATCAAGCACTAATTAACAACAAATCGGTCGAAATATTTTATTTACAAAATGGCGGCGGACACCCGGCGGACAGAGCATCAAATCTTCCTATTTTCAATGAACCAACAGCAAACAAATTCTACCTAATTTACCCAACTGGGAGTGGATAACTGGTTTTATTTCTGGCTGGCTATTGTCTTGTGTGTTTTTCTGTGTCACCGGACAATGGGAAAGCCTGTTAACTAATTGCAATCGAGTCTGCAGGCTGAGCCAATCCTCACAGACATTGGCACTGGCAGCGCTGACAACAAACTAAACAATGCCCTGAATTGGAGTTATTTAAATCACTTCTTACTTAGATGACTGAACATTGAAAGCAGTCTAATAAATACCTACCCTAGGTGCAATGCATACCCCTTCCCTTGCCTGTCGTTGACATTGTTTATAAGCTTTATTGGAGCTCCCGCGAATAGCTTCGATACCCTATTATCGCCCATCGCATACGTTCCAATCTTGTAGAACGAAGTGCAATCCATTCACATCTATCCAAATAATGTCCATCCACGCATCTACACTACATCGGTATGTTTTTAAATGTATGTACTTTTTGGCTAAGCATTATTATTTGAGTATATTAGACATGTAAATGAAAAACATGTTCTTGTTATTATCAACAGATGAACACATGCTGATTTAAATATCTCCCATCATGCCTCTGTCACCATGGCTTAGCTTGGCTCATAAAAAATAAATGCTGTATTCAAGTTTTACATGTAAAGATTATGTTAGTTGTGTAATAAAATATCATATAGATGCTGCTGCTTTTCATGCAAGATATTCTTTGCAACGTATGATAGATATCAGAAGTTGAAAAAAAATAATATGCTAATGTTATATCTAGAACTCAAGTAAATTACTGAACATTATTTATTGATCTATAACCATGTCTTCTTTTTAAAACAACAAACTGGAACATACATTTTTATATGAGATTAACATGGATTTTGTTTGTTAATGTCTTTTTCCTTTTTTGTAACATTATTCACATTTATGGTTAAAAACTTCTCTGTCATAAATGGTGTGCACACACCGCAAAATTGGCGTCTACAGCCAAAAACAGCGACTCAAAAATTCTGTCCCTCTAATAGGGGACACCTGCAATGTAGGGACACTTTTGCTTGGATACAGGAGTGTCCGCTAAAGAGAGGGACTACTGTACCTGCATGTTTTATGATTAAAAACAAATCTAGTTTTAATTTAAACTACTTTGAAGATTTGCAATAATATTCTGTATCTATCAATACATGCTAGTTGAATGATTATCCAAAAACTACCTATGCTTAGCTGACATAAAATATCAGCTGCAGGTTACGATAGATGCAAACATCTAAAACACAAAATATAAACCAAGAAATATTTATTTAAATCCAAACAAGATCCCACACGAAATCATTGAATTTGAAAAAAAAATTACCTAAATTAAACACATTTATGTTTGAAATTTAACAAGAACTTTCACTTACAGGCTTTGCAAACTGGCAGGGAAGGTTTCATCCTCAATTGTAACAATCGCATTTGAAGAAAGGTCCCTGATTAAAAAACAAACACAAACGGAGATCAAATTAGTCATGCTGTATTTAATCATTATTTTTAAATATTGTAAAATTAATCACTTTCTTAATTCGACCCATAAATAAAATAGATACAGAATTCAACAATAGCATGCAAACACGAAAACTTAGATCATGATGCCAAAAGTATGTAGAAAATGTTTACCTTTGTTCTCAGTTATACGTACTTTCAAAACAAAACTACAAGCTGGGATAGGATAATAAATTAGATGCTAGATCCCATAATCAGTAATGACATTTACTTAGGCAAGTTACATTTCGGTGATTCCATGAAATGAGAATGCTTTGTACTCACAATGATGCTAGGGTTGTGACATTACTGAAGGTGCCCTTAAGCAGAAATGTCAGCTGGTTTGAAAACATTGACAGTGTGGTTAGACTTGGCACTCTCTCTGCTGTCGTCACTGCCTCTGGTACATATTGGCACTGATTGTTGTCTAACACACTGCAAACAGCATCAGTCACAGCAACACTGCCATCACCACATCTGAGTTTATTGACAATCCTGTCCTGAATTAGTAATATTCTGGGAACATTATCATTCATTGCTATCAGTTCAGATGTCATCCATATGCCTAAAATACAGTCTGTCTATAAAACAGTCATCAACCCCCTGTAAAAATGCCACCTGCCTTATCCAACCCTTTTTTCACTGATACCCGGTAGTCTATGTTATATAAACCTCTCCCCTACAACAACATGGAAAGTATGACCAGGTTGCAGCCGTTACATTGTTTGACTATCACATCAAAGTCACTTAAAGTATATAATAGTTACCACAATGAACGACTAAATTTTAATAATAAAGATTTATTTTAACATTATCAAATCCAGGACAGCTGCTAATGGGTGTGGTAATTCTAAACTAGAAAAATATCAACAGCAATGTAAATATGCAGCCAATTAGGCCCAATCACATGACAATGGGAACCTATAGGATCGCTAGGAAGTGCTAATACGCAACTCGGGCCTGTGATGTAGTCATGCTGTTTATTTCTTTTTTTCAGTTCATCTTTGAATTCTTTTCGACTACAACCGCTATTAATATAAGACATATCTACAACGTGTGTTAACAAAAGCTGGATATAATAAATCAATGAGGCATAGCAAGGTAACATGACACTGGTAGTTGCCGGCACAAGGCCCGAGTTGCATTACGCCACCACCTGGTTTACTAGTTCTGTAGGTTAAGTTATTGTTGGTACTGGTTATTGTGTTTAACTGTAACTTTCAGGCATGACTACTTCATTTGTGTATGGCCTTAGATGGGGGGTTCTGTATATACTCAAATGTATTATGACTGTTATGTCGTCAGGCAGCTAATCAACTACCCTGTTAATTGTTACAACAGAAATAATTGCTCTTACAGCTCAATGAGTTCCCTCAGGCAGCGAAAACTCTCCGGGTGAATTGTCTCTTCTGTTAGTTGGTTGCTCTCCATGAAGAGGTTTTGTAGGTGGGTCAGTTCACAGAAGTCTTCCTCACGCACCTGTCTTATCTGGTTGTAGCCAAGGTAACTGAAGCAGCAGCACCATTGAAAACCATTCTTCAGTGACAACACAAATGTCAGGAACTGGGATATCCCGTTTTCTACATGTCACAACTAAAGCCTTTTTGAGTGTCAACACAAGTGTCTGGAGCTGGGACACTCTGCTTTCTAAATGTCACAATTGAAACATTTCTGAGTGTCAACACAAGTGTCTGGAACTGGGACACCCTGTTTTCTATATATCACAACAGAAACATTTCTGAGTGTCAACACAAGTGTCTGTAACACGGACACCCTGTCTTGTACATGTCACAACTGAAAACTTTCTCTGAGTGTGAACTCAAGTATCTGTAACAGGGACACCCTGTCTTCTACATGTCACAACTCAACTGAAACATTTCTGGGTGTCAACATAAGTGTCTGGATCTGGGACACCCTGTCTTCTACATGTCACAACTGAAAACTTTCTTTAGGGTTAACATAAGTGTCTGTAGCTGGTTTCTACCCACCATGTTTCTTTAAACAATTAAACGACAATTGACCAGAGAATTCTCACTGCAATCATAATATCAATGTGAATGTAAAAATTTCACAAAAACATATTTGTTTTCTTAAATTGTAATAAAAATAACTGTTTGAATTTTTGCAAATATTAAAAAAAGATGCTTGTTTCAAAAATGCTCAATAATTATATATGACAGGAGTAACTAAAAATACGTACAGTTGTTGCACATTCTTTGTTGTGGCAAATGGAATGAAGCTCTCGTTTTGACGCATATATGACTCCTTTCCTAGGTCTATCACATCGACTATGGCATTGTGATCTGCATAACTGTGAACAGACAAACACCACTCACGCTTCCAATAAATAACAGTGAACAGACAAAACACTACTCACGATTCCAAGAAATAACTGTGAACAGACACAAACACCACTCACGCTTCCTAGAAATAACTGTGAACAGACACAAACACCACTCACGCTTCCAAGAAATAACAGTGAACAGACAAAACACCACTCACGATTACAAGAAATAACTGTGAACAGACACAAACACCACTCACGCTTCCAAGAAATAACTGTGAACAGACAAAACACCACTCACGCTTCCAAGAAATAACAGTGAACAGACAAAACACCACTCACGATTCCAAGAATTAACAGTGAACAGACAAAACACCACTCACGATTCCAAGAATTAATAGTGAACATACACAAACACCACTCACGATTCCAAGAATTAACAGTGAACAGACAAAACACCATTCACGATTCCAAGAATTAACAGTGAACAGACACCAACACCACTCACACTTCCAAGAAATAACTGTGAACAGACACAAACACCACTCACGCTTCCAAGAATTAACAGTGAACAGACAAAACACCATTCACGATTCCAAGAAATAACAGTGAACAGACACCAACACCACTCACACTTCCAAGAAATAACTGTGAACAGACACAAACACCACTCACGCTTCCAAGAAATAACTGCGAACAGACACAAACACCACTCACGCTTCCAAGAAATAACTGTGAACAGACACAAACACCACTCACACTTCCAAGTAATAACAGTGAACAGACACAAACACCACTCACGCTTCCAAGAAATAACTGTGAACAGACACAAACACCATTCACGCTTCCAAGAAATAACTGTGAACAGGCAAAACACCACTCACGCTTCCAAGAAATAACAGTGAACAGACAAAACACCACTCACGATTACAAGAAATAACTGTGAACAGACACAAACACCACTCACGCTTCCAAGAAATAACTGTGAACAGACACAAACACCACTCACGCTTCCAAGAAATAACAGTGAACAGACAAAACACCACTCACGATTACAAGAAATAACTGTGAACAGACACAAACACCACTCACGCTTCCAAGAAATAACTGTGAACAGACACAAACACCACTCACGCTTCCAAGAAATAACAGTGAACAGACAAAACACCACTCACGATTACAAGAAATAACTGTGAACAGACACAAACACCACTCACGCTTCCAAGAAATAACTGTGAACAGACAAAACACCACTCACGCTTCCAAGAAATAACTGTGAACAGACAAAACACCACTCACGCTTCCAAGAAATAACTGTGAACAGACACAAACACCATTCACGCTTCCAAGAAATAACTGTGAACAGGCAAAACACCACTCACGCTTCCAAGAAATAACAGTGAACAGACAAAACACCACTCACGATTACAAGAAATAACTGTGAACAGACACAAACACCACTCACGCTTCCAAGAAATAACTGTGAACAGACACAAACACCACTCACGCTTCCAAGAAATAACAGTGAACAGACAAAACACCACTCACGATTACAAGAAATAACTGTGAACAGACACAAACACCACTCACGCTTCCAAGAAATAACAGTGAACAGACAAAACACCACTCACGATTACAAGAAATAACTGTGAACAGACACAAACACCACTCACGCTTCCAAGAAATAACTGTGAACAGACACAAACACCACTCACGCTTCCAAGAAATAACAGTGAACAGACAAAACACCACTCACGCTTCCAAGAAATAAAAGTGAACAGACAAAACACCACTCACGCTTCCAAGAAAAACAGTGAACAGACAAAACACCACTCACGCTTCCAAGAAATAACAGTGAACAGACAAAACACCACTCACGCTTCCAAGAAATAACAGTGAAAAGACAAAACACCACTCACGATTCCAAGAATTAACAGTGAACAGACAAAACACCATTCACGATTCCAAGAAATAACAGTGAACAGACACCAACACCACTCACACTTCCAAGAAATAACTGTGAACAGACACAAACACCACTCACGCTTCCAAGAAATAACTGCGAACAGACACAAACACCACTCACGCTTCCAAGAAATAACTGTGAACAGACACAAACACCACTCACACTTCCAAGTAATAACAGTGAACAGACACAAACACCACTCACGCTTCCAAGAAATAACTGTGAACAGACACAAACACCATTCACGCTTCCAAGAAATAACTGTGAACAGACACAAACACCACTCACGCTTCCAAGAAATAACTGTGAACAGACACAAACACCACTCACGCTTCCAAGAAATAACAGTGAACAGACAAAACACCACTCACGCTTCCAAGAAATAAAAGTGAACAGACAAAACACCACTCACGCTTCCAAGAAAAACAGTGAACAGACAAAACACCACTCACGCTTCCAAGAAATAACAGTGAACAGACAAAACACCACTCACGCTTCCAAGAAATAACAGTGAAAAGACAAAACACCACTCACGATTCCAAGAATTAACAGTGAACAGACAAAACACCATTCACGATTCCAAGAAATAACAGTGAACAGACACCAACACCACTCACACTTCCAAGAAATAACTGTGAACAGACACAAACACCACTCACGCTTCCAAGAAATAACTGCGAACAGACACAAACACCACTCACGCTTCCAAGAAATAACTGTGAACAGACACAAACACCACTCACACTTCCAAGTAATAACAGTGAACAGACACAAACACCACTCACGCTTCCTAGAAATAACTGTGAACAGACACAAACACCATTCACGCTTCCAAGAAATAACTGTGAACAGGCAAAACACCACTCACGATTACAAGAAATAACTGTGAACAGACACAAACACCACTCACGCTTCCAAGAAATAACTGTGAACAGACACAAACACCACTCACGCTTCCAAGAAATAACAGTGAACAGACAAAACACCACTCACGATTACAAGAAATAACTGTGAACAGACACAAACACCACTCACGCTTCCAAGAAATAACTGTGAACAGACACAAACACCACTCACGCTTCCAAGAAATAACAGTGAACAGACAAAACACCACTCACGATTACAAGAAATAACTGTGAACAGACACAAACACCACTCACGCTTCCAAGAAATAACTGTGAACAGACAAAACACCACTCACGCTTCCAAGAAATAACTGTGAACAGACAAAACACCACTCACGCTTCCAAGAAATAACTGTGAACAGACACAAACACCATTCACGCTTCCAAGAAATAACTGTGAACAGGCAAAACACCACTCACGCTTCCAAGAAATAACAGTGAACAGACAAAACACCACTCACGATTACAAGAAATAACTGTGAACAGACACAAACACCACTCACGCTTCCAAGAAATAACTGTGAACAGACACAAACACCACTCACGCTTCCAAGAAATAACAGTGAACAGACAAAACACCACTCACGATTACAAGAAATAACTGTGAACAGACACAAACACCACTCACGCTTCCAAGAAATAACTGTGAACAGACACAAACACCACTCACGCTTCCAAGAAATAACAGTGAACAGACAAAACACCACTCACGCTTCCAAGAAATAAAAGTGAACAGACAAAACACCACTCACGCTTCCAAGAAAAACAGTGAACAGACAAAACACCACTCACGCTTCCAAGAAATAACAGTGAACAGACAAAACACCACTCACGCTTCCAAGAAATAACAGTGAAAAGACAAAACACCACTCACGATTCCAAGAATTAACAGTGAACAGACAAAACACCACTCACGATTCCAAGAATTAATAGTGAACATACACAAACACCACTCACGATTCCAAGAATTAACAGTGAACAGACAAAACACCACTCATGATTCCAAGAAATAACAGTGAACATACACCAACACCACTCACACTTCCAAGAAATAACTGCGAACAGACACAAACACCACTCACGCTTCCAAGTAATAACTGCGAACAGACACAAACACCACTCACACTTCCAAGAAATAACTGTGAACAGAGACAAACACCATTCACGCTTCCTAGAAATAACAGTGAACAGACACAAACACCATTCACGCTTCCTAGAAATAACAGTGAACAGACACAAACACCACTCACGCTTCCAAGTAATAACTGTGAACAGAGACAAACACCATTCACGCTTCCTAGAAATAACAGTGAACAGACACAAACACCACTCATGCTTCCAAGAAATAACTGTGAACAGACACAAACACCACTCACGCTTCCAAGAAATAACTGTGAACAGACACAAACACCACTCACGCTTCCAAGAAATAACTGTGAACAGACACAAACACCACTCACGCTTCCAAGAAATAACTGTGAACAGAGACAAACACCATTCACGCTTCCAAGAAATAACTGTGAACAGACACAAACACCACTCACGCTTCCAAGAAATAACTGTGAACAGACACAAACACCACTCACGCTTCCAAGTAATAACTGTGAACAGAGACAAACACCATTCACGCTTCCAAGAAATAACTGTGAACAGACACAAACACCACTCACGCTTCCAAGAAATAACTGTGAACAGACACAAACACCACTCACGCTTCCAAGAAATAACTGTGAACAGACACAAACACCACTCACGCTTCCAAGAAATAACTGTGAACAGAGACAAACACCATTCACGCTTCCAAGAAATAACTGTGAACAGACACAAACACCATTCACGCTTCCAAGTAATAACTGTGAACAGAGACAAACACCATTCACGCTTCCAAGTAATAACTGTGAACAGAGACAAACACCACTCACGCTTCCAAGAAATAACTGTGAACAGACACACACAACCCATGCTTCCAAGTAATAACTGCATAATGTATAAATGATTTGCGATGTTGATCACGTTGTATTAGTGATGTGGAATAGTGAATATCAAGTGCCAATTTCATGAAGCATTTGTACATAACAGTCTTTGAACTTTTCGAAGTGCAGTTGTTCACAACACAGCCTGTGTCATTTATTATTATTTCATGATATTCAATCAATGCCAAATCTGCCTGTATAAAATTCCTATAGTACAAATGCTTTGAGAAACTGCAAATATGCAGAATTTATCCAGGTACACTGTGTATTTCAGAGGAGCAAGTTTTTGATGAAACAAGTTATCTTTCAAATGGCCTGTTTCTCATAATTATCTTTATACTATAGGGATAGCTGAATTTGTCTATTTCTACAGATGATGCAAGGTGTTCTCATTTATAATAAAAACAACTTCTTGGAAGCAATACTATAAATAAAGTTTTCATTATTTTAAATGCAGTAAATAGTATCGTTTGATAATGTTTTATTGGCAAGATGATACAATAGAAGACATGTAAAATCAGATTATTCGATGTAATCTGCTTTAACCCCTGCTATTATCACAGCGCTACCCCATCATTAGTTGTGACACATTACTCATACAAACACAAATGAGGAAAACCAATATTGAAATATCAGACACATGGTTTACTTACACCACTGTCAGTGCTGGGTAGTTTCCTTCAGCCAACACTTGATGAGGAAACACACGTAACCCGTTGCTACTAACCCAGCTGAAACGAACCACAGTTTATTAGAAACATCCATGAAGGAATCTGTACCCACAAATCCACAAAAATACCTACAATACACATTCTTGGATCACTGGCTTCTGATCTACTTGTGTGTAATGTCAAGAAATAGGAAGTGGCTGATTTATTTTAGTTATTTCGTTATTTCCATTGGACAAACTGAATGGCTAGACATCCTCAAGATGGTGCCACATTGACATTATGTTTGATTTATTCAAAAATGATTGCTACTAGGAAATTATCATCAGCTGCTTAAAATGTCACAATCAGGGATACCAGAAATGAGTTTGGATCTTGAAGGTTGGAGGCTGATGGTGGGGAAGAAATATGACTGACGAACAGCATAGGGGGAGGCATGGAGGTGGCAGGGTTGTGGAGGATGCAATGGACAGATAAAGAAGAGACATGGAGGTGACGGAGGTTGTGGAGGAGGATGCAGTGGACGGGGGAAGGAGAGACATGGAGGTGATGGAGGTTGTGGAGGAGAATGCAGCGAACAGGGGAAGGAGAGACATGGAGGTGACGGAGGTTGTGGAGGAGGATGCAGCGAACAGGGTAAGGAGAGACATGGAGGTGACGGAAGTTGTTGAGAAGGATGCAGTGGATGGGGGAAGGAGAGACATGGAGGTGGCGAGGGTTGTGGAGGAGGATGTAGTGGACAGGAGAAAGAGAGACAAGGAGGTGACAGAGGTTGTGGAGGAGGATGTAATGAATGGGGGAAGGAGAGACATGGAGGTGACGGAGGTTGTGGAGGAGAATGCAGTGGATGGGGGGAGGAGAAACATGGAGGTGGCAGATGTTGTGGAGGAGGATGTAGTGGACAGAGGGAAGGAGATACATGGAGGTGACGGAGGTTGTGGAGGAGGATGCAGTGGATGGGGGAAGGAGAGACATGGAGGTGGCAGATGTTGTGGAGGAGGATGTAGTAGACAGAGGGAAGGAGATACATGGAGGTGACGGAGGTTGTGGAGGAGGATGCAGTGGACAGGGTAAGGAGAGACATGGAGGTGACGGAAGTTGTTGAGAAGGATGCAGTGGATGGGGGAAAGAGAGACATGGAGGTGGCGAGGGTTGTGGAGGAGGATGCAGTGGATGGGGGAAGGAGAGACATGGAGGTGACGGAGGTTGTGGAGAAGGATGCAGTGGATGGGGGAAAGAGAGACATGGAGGTGACAGAGGTTGTTGAGGAGGATGCAGTGGACAGGGGAAGGAGAGACATGGAGGTGACGGAGGTTGTTGAGAAGGATGCAGTGGACAGGGGAAAGAGAGACATGGAGGTGGCGAGGGTTGTGGAGGAGGATGCAGTGGATGGGGGAAGGAGAGACATGGAGGTGGCAGATGTTGTGGAGGAGGATGTAGTGGACAGAGGGAAGGAGATACATGGAGGTGACGGAGGTTGTGGATGAGGATGTAATGGACAGAGGGAAGGAGATACATGCAATAACACAGCATTCAAGCAGCCACACCGAACATGTACAGAATACATGGTTGAGGGAAGATGACAACTTACAGGCTTTCCAGCTTAGATCCGATATTTCTGAAGGCGTCATATTGTATGAGCTCCATGGGAGTGTCTTGTGAGTGCAGAATCAGTGTGATCAGCTCAGGCAGGTTGGTGAAGGCTTCTGTGCCCACAGTCTTCAGTAGGTTGTGATTCAACTCACTGCACAGACAGCCCATCAATAGTTAATAATTCAAAAACCAGTACATTCTTAATATGTTACATATAAAGTGAAATAAATAAAGGTGGTTCCCAAAATTAAACGTCCCAATATCGAGATATGAGTGACAGTTGTCAATCAACCTATGTTAGAATGTGTCGCAACATTGAGATCTAAGTGACAGCTGTCAGTCAACTTACAGGTGAAGGAGCTTTGCAATGCCATCAAATGTGTAAGCCGGAATGTTGGCCAACTTGTTCTGGTGCAGCTCTCTGTGGCAAAAAAGCAGTGTCAATTTCATAAAAGTAAATCTTGTTTTCTTCTCTGTCTGAAAGGAGTAAGACATGAGGTTCAAATGTGAACCTCGTGTCAGAGACATGGAGGTGATGGAGGTGGTGGAGAAGGATGCAGTGGACGGGGAAGGAGAGACATGGAGGTGATGGAGGTTGTGGAGGAGGATGCAGTGGACAGGGGAAGGAGAGACATGGAGGTGATGGAGGTTGTGGAGGAGGATGCAGTGGACAGGGGAAGGAAAGACATGGAGGTGATGGAGGTGGTGGAGAAGGATGCAGTGGACAGGGGAAGGAGAGACATGGAGGTGATGGAGGTTGTGGAGGAGGATGCAGTGGACAGGGGAAGGAGAGACATGGAGGTGATGGAGGTTGTGGAGGAGGATGCAGTGGACAGGGGAAGGAAAGACATGGAGGTGATGGAGGTGGTGGAGGAGGATGCAGTGGACAGGGGAAGGAAAGACATGGAGGTGATGGAGGTGGTGGAGAAGGATGCAGTGGACAGGGGAAGGAGAGACATGGAGGTGATGGAGGTTGTGGAGGAGGATGCAGTGGACAGGGGAAGGAGAGACATGGAGGTGATGGAGGTTGTGGAGGAGGATGCAGTGGACAGGGGAAGGAGAGACATGGAGGTGATGGAGGTTGTGGAGAAGGATGCAGTGGACAGGGGAAGGAGAGACATGGAGGTGATGGAGGTTGTGGAGGAGGATGCAGTGGACAGGGGAAGGAGAGACATGGAGGTGATGGAGGTTGTGGAGGAGGATGCAGTGGACAGGGGAAGGAGAGACATGGAGGTGATGGAGGTTGTGGAGGAGGATGCAGTGGACAGGGGAAGGAAAGACATGGAGGTGATGGACGTGGTGGAGAAGGATGCAGTGGACGGGGAAGGAGAGACATGGAGGTGATGGAGGTTGTGGAGGAGGATGCAGTGGACAGGGGAAGGAGAGACATGGAGGTGATGGAGGTTGTGGAGGAGGATGCAGTGGACAGGGGAAGGAGAGACATGGAGGTGATGGAGGTTGTGGAGGAGGATGCAGTGGACAGGGGAAGGAGAGACATGGAGGTGATGGAGGTTGTGGAGGAGGATTCAGTGGACAGGGGAAGGAGAGACATGGAGGTGACGGAGGTTGTGGAGGAGGATGCAGTGGACAGGGGAAGGAGAGACATGGAGGTGACGGAGGTTGTGGAGGAGGATGCAGTGGACAGGGGAAGGAGAGACATGGAGGTGATGGAGGTTGTGGAGGAGGATGCAGTGGACAGGGGAAGGAGAGACATGGAGGTGACGGAGGTTGTGGAGGAGGATGCAGTGGACGGGGAAGGAAAGACATGGAGGTGATGGAGGTTGTGGAGGAGGATGCAGTGGACGGGGAAGGAGAGACATGGAGGTGATGGAGGTTGTGGAGGAGGATGCAGTGGACAGGGGAAGGAGAGACATGGAGGTGACGGAGGTTGTGGAGGAGGATGCAGTGGACGGGGAAGGAAAGACATGGAGGTGATGGAGGTTGTGGAGGAGGATGCAGTGGACAGGGGAAGGAGAGACATGGAGGTGACGGAGGTTGTGGAGGAGGATGCAGTGGACAGGGGAAGGAGAGACATGGAGGTGACAGAGGTTGTGGAGGAGGATGCAGTGGACAGGGGAAGGAGAGACATGGAGGTGACAGAGGTTGTGGAGGGGGATGCAGTGGACGGGGAAGGAGAGACATGGAGGTGACAGAGGTTGTGGAGGAGGATGCAGTGGACAGGGGAAGGAGAGACATGGAGGTGATGGAGGTTGTGGAGGAGGATGCAGTGGACAGGGGAAGGAGAGACATGGAGGTGATGGAGGTTGTGGAGGAGGATGCAGTGGACAGGGGAAGGAGAGACATGGAGGTGATGGAGGTTGTGGAGGAGGATGCAGTGGACAGGGGAAGGAGAGACATGGAGGTGATGGAGGTTGTGGAGGAGGATGCAGTGGACAGGGGAAGGAAAGACATGGAGGTGATGGACGTGGTGGAGAAGGATGCAGTGGACGGGGAAGGAGAGACATGGAGGTGATGGAGGTTGTGGAGGAGGATGCAGTGGACAGGGGAAGGAGAGACATGGAGGTGATGGAGGTTGTGGAGGAGGATGCAGTGGACAGGGGAAGGAGAGACATGGAGGTGATGGAGGTTGTGGAGGAGGATGCAGTGGACAGGGGAAGGAGAGACATGGAGGTGACGGAGGTTGTGGAGGAGGATGCAGTGGACAGGGGAAGGAGAGACATGGAGGTGACGGAGGTTGTGGAGGAGGATGCAGTGGACAGGGGAAGGAGAGACATGGAGGTGACGGAGGTTGTGGAGGAGGATGCAGTGGACAGGGGAAGGAGAGACATGGAGGTGATGGAGGTTGTGGAGGAGGATGCAGTGGACAGGGGAAGGAGAGACATGGAGGTGACGGAGGTTGTGGAGGAGGATGCAGTGGACGGGGAAGGAAAGACATGGAGGTGATGGAGGTTGTGGAGGAGGATGCAGTGGACGGGGAAGGAGAGACATGGAGGTGATGGAGGTTGTGGAGGAGGATGCAGTGGACAGGGGAAGGAGAGACATGGAGGTGACGGAGGTTGTGGAGGAGGATGCAGTGGACGGGGAAGGAAAGACATGGAGGTGATGGAGGTTGTGGAGGAGGATGCAGTGGACAGGGGAAGGAGAGACATGGAGGTGACGGAGGTTGTGGAGGAGGATGCAGTGGACAGGGGAAGGAGAGACATGGAGGTGACAGAGGTTGTGGAGGAGGATGCAGTGGACAGGGGAAGGAGAGACATGGAGGTGACGGAGGTTGTGGAGGGGGATGCAGTGGACAGGGGAAGGAGAGACATGGAGGTGACAGAGGTTGTGGAGGAGGATGCAGTGGACAGGGGAAGGAGAGACATGGAGGTGACAGAGGTTGTGGAGGAGGATGCAGTGGACAGGGGAAGGAGAGACATGGAGGTGACGGAGGTTGTGGAGGGGGATGCAGTGGACAGGGGAAGGAGAGACATGGAGGTGACAGAGGTTGTGGAGGAGGATGCAGTGGACAGGGGAAGGAGAGACATGGAGGTGACAGAGGTTGTGGAGGGGGATGCAGTGGACGGGGAAGGAGAGACATGGAGGTGACAGAGGTTGTGGAGGAGGATGCAGTGGACAGGGGAAGGAGAGACATGGAGGTGACAGAGGTTGTGGAGGAGGATGCAGTGGACAGGGGAAGGAGAGACATGGAGGTGACAGAGGTTGTGGAGGGGGATGCAGTGGACGGGGAAGGAGAGACATGGAGGTGACAGAGGTTGTGGAGGAGGATGCAGTGGACAGGGGAAGGAGAGACATGGAGGTGATGGAGGTTGTGGAGGAGGATGCAGTGGACAGGGGAAGGAGAGACATGGAGGTGATGGAGGTTGTGGAGGAGGATGCAGTGGATGGGGGAAGGAGATACACACTGTGTATCCTGACTGGTGATTTATTAATGTTGCTCTGTAAATGAACTAAAATAATTTGTAATATTATTCTGTATTTTCAATATTATTATTAACAAAGGTTTTTCACCCGGAACAAATGTGCTATTTCCCATTGCATTATTGTGTTAAAAATAGTAAATATACAAAAAATCAACACTTAGACAATTGATTGTTTATGTATGCAATAATGTTTTCATTTCAATTGCACATTACTGTATAACTACACTAGTACATACATGCATCTGGTTTGTGCACTGAAGAAAACATTGTTTCTGGAATGTTTTTCATTTGAACACACATGTTGCTGACTCTGTGGATGTGTTGAAATCTTGACTTAACATCTTTTTTTAAACAGCATTTGAAGTTTGTTTATATAATACTTTCATTTGAACTGTTGCATATCATCACAACATGGTTTATCTTCTATTGCATTTTAAGTAATCATTTAAAAATATAAACTGTGTGATTAATTTTAAAGCTGAAAATAGCTTTCTTTAAGTTAATTCTGTATGGCCAATAGTCAGCTAATACTATATTTTACATAAGTCATTTATTTATATGTGCATTTTACTTTATTACTATTACGTACAAATTTTATTGTATGTTAAATAACCATTGTATTAATAGTAATTTTGTGTTTAACAATGCTGTATTGTAATCACCTTTAAAATATTTTGAAATCTATGAATGTGGCTCAATATGAAATAAAGTTGTTATTATTATTATTACAAGTCACACACAATCTATCAAAACAGTATTACATGTGTATGTATATAACACAACATTCATGCATTTCGTTCCATATCTTTCAAAATATTTATAATATAAGTGTCTTCATTTTACAGAGCATCTGATTAGTTAACAATGTGGCCTTTTCACTGCGAGAGCTCATTATTGTGATGTTGCTTAAGTCAGTCACAGCTCTTATGTAACGGAGCAGTACTTACAATATCTTCAGTTCAGGCACATTGCTCAACGAATGCTGTTCTATGAAGAAGATATTATTGTTGCTGATATTTCTGAAAGAAAATATATTTAATATATTATATTATACCACTTGTCAAAACATATGAAGAATGTCACAACAAACGGTATGAGCAGCAATTATAATGTTTCCAAAGAAATGTTGCTAAAACCTTGTTTTTATCATTAGACTAGTGAAAATGCAAATATATTATTTTGGAGCTATGTATTAACTGGTCCTAGTTAAAATGTATTACTTAGTTCAATATCTTCATCAAAGCAAAATCAAATACCTCAGAAACAAGCTGATATTGTAGTAATGCTAGTGGGAATCATAACATTAATTTTATAAGCAATTTAGGCAAATGACTTACAGGTGCTGAAGTGAACTAGTGGACAGCGCCAGCATGTTAGCTCGTGAAATAGCCTTTAGTTGGTTGCCATCCAGTCCCCTGTAATGGTACACATTTGTTAGTTAAGTGTGAGTTTCTCTTGATAACTTGCACGAGGGACTTGTCTACCAGACACAACTTATACAAGCATCAACAACTCACACAAGCAGATAATTAAAATAATGGACCTAGCATGTGTCTATGTGTACGTGTGTGCAGGCATGTGTGCATGCAGATGTGCATGCAGCTATGCGTGCATGGAATGTTTACATTTTTATGTGGTATGTTTACCAAATCTATGCAAGAAGTTAATCTAAACAAATCATACTGATTAACTGTCACCCTTTTATGGCATTTATGTAACACAGAGACACTTACAGATATATCAGTTCCGGCATGTTCTTCAGGGCCTCGGTTGGGAAGTATATAAACTTGTTGTAGCTCAGGCTCCTACAAATCAAACATGTACAGTAATATAAAAACACAACAATAACTTTAAAATCAAGGTATTTTACTGTTGGTTTGGTAATTTGATGTTTTAACTTCACTGGCCAAAACTATTAACCATGTCCATAAGCTCAGTAGTCCCCTAGGGTTGAGGTTACTAGGTTTAGCTAAGTAACAGATTATCACCATGCATTTCTCCCGTCAGCTTGATATTCCATCCGGAATCAACTCTTTATCATAATTAATTATTTGAAACTATAACCACCTTTCGTAAAAAAAACTCAAAACATGTTTGAAATTGCTTTTCCCATATATTTCCGGTGGTTTCATGCTCCAGTTATTCTTACCTGTCTCTATTTATGATTGTGTCAAATTATTTTGTTTGTTGTGCGTCAGAGCTTAAATTTTCTAGGATGTAGAAAAGTGCTACAATTACTTACTTCTATCACCACATTTTCAGTGCATAATCTTGTCAGTGAGCTCTACTTCATATCACATGTTCAAATCTAACAAAGAGCTGCTTCCACAATTATTTTGATCCATCACAAAAATGGTTTGTTGATGTTAAAATGACATGTTTTTGCAGTCAAATTGCACAAGGCTTATGCGTGTTATCATTTATTTTTAACATATTTAATATTAATGACTATTTGCATTGAAACACGGCAAAGTCAGGCGAGTGATCCAATAACTTACAGGAATTTAACTTTGCTGTTGCTGAACATTGCCGGAGGCAGCCAGTAGATGGCGTTGTTCATCAGTGCACTGCAAGAAGAAGAAAAATCATCACAAGACTAACTTCTGCCAGAACCACCTACAAGGCATAGCTGATCACACTGAACAGTTAGTGTGTGTATGTGCCTGTGTCTTTGTATCATGGTATGAGCGTGCAACATTAATTGTGATTCCCTGTTGTTTTGATAAAAGAACTTACACTTTTACATGTGCATGCATGCATGTGGACCTGCATGCATCACTGTATCATAGTGTGTGCATGCATGTGTGCCACATTAATAGTAATTCCCTGTTGTTTTGACAAAATAACTTACACGTGTGTGAGCGTGGTCGGCAGCACCTGATCTGTGTATGTCAATGTGTCCAAAAAAATGTTGTTCTGTGCAAGATTCCTGGAAGACACAAAACAAAACAGTAGCTCTATAGTGCAACGCTTAAAGGATTCATAAGTCAACTATTTTTTAAAAGTTATAACACATAAATATGAATGAAAGCAGGAGCCATACATTCAGTTTAAAAGTCCATCAACTTATCAGTATTGCTAGCACAGAAATATACCTAAAAAGTAGTAGTATACAACTACTATGGACACAAGGTGTCATGACAATAGTTTTCAATAAAATCAAATGTTAAAACACCATATCATATGCACATATGATATGCTAAATGCATGTGTGCACTGACTCACTCACCGACTCAATCACTGACTCACTGACTCACTCACTGATTCACTCATTGACTCACTCACCAACTCACTCAATGACTCACTCACTGACTCACTTGCTGATTCACTCGTTGATTCACTCATTGACTCACTCACCAAGTCACTCACTGACTCACTCACTTACTCACTGATTCACTCACCGACTCACTCACTGACTCAATCACCGACTCAATCACCAACTCACTCACTGACTTACTGATTCACTCACTGACTCATTCACCGACTCACTGAATTACTCACCAACTCACTCACTGATTCACTCACCGACTCACTCACTGATTCACTCACTGACTCACTCACTGACTTACTCACCGACTCACTCACTGATTCACTCACCGACTCACTCATTGATTCAATCACCGACTCAATCACCGACTCACTCACTGATTCAATCACTGACTCAATCACCAAATCACTCACGTGCATGCACGCACCACATATACAGGCCATACACATCTCATACATAAATACAGTATATGATGTATATATTTTTGTTTATACAATATTATAGTGTCCTATTGGTACTTACAGAATTTCCAGTGCTGTTTTTGAAATATCAGGAAATCTGTCAAGTGCCGTGAACTGGATTACCCTTAAATGAATCAATGAATTCCAACAATATAAAGACATACTGGAGAGATTTAAAATTATAACTGATAATGTAATTAAACATAATTATTTACAAATGTTTTCCTGTTATTATTTCATTCTTAACTAATCTGTCTTGTCATTCTAGGAAATCAATTGACAAATATAACAAAACTGTGATGTTACATTACTACCTATGTAAATGTGACTGAAATAATATCAATAACTTTACAATGTATACCAAATGGAGACTAAATGACATGCAATGTGTGTCAGAACAAATGCTGATTCCATAAACTTTTCATTTACTTGGCTAAAATAAATTTATTTGCAAATAATCAACACGCAGTTGTTATTGCCGACATTAATAAAATTCAACAATCTACTAGAACATGTAATCACTTAAGAATATTTCATAGCTACATGAACTTTTTGAATTTTCCTGCTAGAAGCTGGGATTTGAATGCAGACTCACAGTTTCTTGAGACTTGTCAGTTTGTCGAAGGTGCCATTGACAATCCGTGAGAATGATGAGCAATCCACTATTTCACTGAAACAGAACCGTACTCATCATTAGTAAAAGACGCGTACATCAGTCTGGAATATATAATTAAAACTGTGCAAACAAACCAACTTAAAACCAATTAAATGTCAATAAACAATAAGTGCCAACAGCAGGTTTTACAAATTGAATGTTTTTACAGTAACAGTTTTAACATTGTGTGGATGTCACTTTTAAATTGCAAACACGATTTCGATTATTCATAAATGTAATCTGGCAGGTGGATATTCTAGCATTCTTCCTCCGTTGTATAGCCAACATCAGTTTGTTGATGATTTTTTCTGAGAACAAGATCTTTGCTCAGTGAGTATATGAAAGGTTTTATCATTTCCCTGCTCAAGTGGGATCTTATACTTCTCCTAGCAGAAAAGACCAAGGATTTGAGTCTCTTCTGAAAAACACAAGCAAAAAAAGAATGAAATGGCTCAAGTTTCGACGCACCAGGGTTCCCACACTGGTCCCTCTATATGAGTCCAGCACACTAACCATCATAGAGCACACCTACTAAATTAAAAACAATTAAAACAGTAAGCAAAATTATTCTGCTTGGAAAAGTTAGAAAGGTCTACTTACATGCTGGTAATTGCAGTACTTGTAAACGTATCAGGTGTGATCTCTGTGAATGACATTGCCTTCAAAACACTGAAACCCACAGAAAACACCCAAGAGTAGAAAAGACGAACCTTTACTCATACAAATCAATACAGACACATCTATAAAATAATATTCAAGTTTTTTATGCTCTAAAAATGTGGACCATTCATTGACATGTGTAACATTTTCTGAAAAAGCCACAACATCAAAACAAAAATGTAATGTACAGCATGCATGTTGCAATATAGTCAACTCTTGTTTGATGGTCTCCTGGGCAATACAGCCACCATGCAAGTTGCAATAAAGGTCACATCAAATTATTTCGGAAAGCCTAAAGCATCATAATTTTTATTAATCCTGCTAATACAGCTACTTCAACATTCAGGTCTCATGAATACACACTATGCATGCACGCACATATGAATACATACTGCCACAAAAGCACATGGAATTGACACATGCACACGCATGCATGCACACACCCAGTATAGATATGGATATGTATCTGTATATATATTAAGATGTATCAATGCATATCTTACATGCTAGATGCATGGCAATCAGTGAGGTTGACCCGGTCTTTGGTGCAAGTACACCCACTGCAGGTACCACCAGAACAAGTAGCACAGCCGTTGCTATCACAACAAGGCCAAGACGAAGATGAAGTGTCATAGTAGCTGTTGCTCAAAAGGTACGGGCCTTTCATATCAATCAGATCCGACCACATTCCATTTGATGTTTCCGCTGAAAACACAGTGACACATGACAACACCCAGCACACCCTGCCTTCAGTGACAAATAAAAATACATTTGGTGTAGAAGTTCAACTTTAAATAAACCCATTGTGTAGCGAATTCTGCAGAAAGTTGAAATTAAATTTGCTAGGTGATCACATGGGATTGTTGCATCAGAGATGACACATACCTGGCATATTCGCATCAGGACAACCCTTTCAATTGTTTTCAGAAAGTTAACGTTTTTTGTTTACCTTTTAATTGTAAACTGAATCATTTTAACATTTAACAAATTAATAATGTATTGTTTGTATCTTTTTTATTACTTACTTATTCGCGACAAAAATAAAAAAACATTTTGAATAACAATTATATTTCTAAATTTAAATTATCCAGACAAACCACAATTTGCTAACTAAAATAACTAAATTATACATCATCATTATAAATGATTATCATATTTTCATTGTCATTATGAATAAATAATTATTACAAACAATTGTTATAATATAAACAGTATATTATTGTGTTAAATTGATTCAGTCTATAATTATTAACTTGTAAAAAGAAAAAGTGTCAAAAGGAAATCAATAGTTTTATGTCACACTTGAACTGGTCTTCTCCCAATTGCAAAAATAACCACATTGAATGAACACATCTGCCAACTGAGCTACAGCAATTATTGGAATTACACTACCTGATCTTGTTAAACTGAAATGTTGCTAAAATTATACAACTTCTGAAAATATCAACATTTTTGTGTTACTGTATTATGAAGTTCTCAAGTTAAATGCAATACAGTGTACACTGTACACACGTTGGCAATGTATGTGGATTATCTCCTATAGACTGCAATCGATACTATTACTCTGAAAATGAGCCAAGGGGGCAGCAAAGTTCAGGGTCAAGCCTCTGTGAAACCTTCTGTTTCAATTTATATAAAAAAAATTGATTTGTGTGGCATATGACAACATTTTGAATTTCTAATTAATTTATTTTTTAGTTTGGTGGACATGGAACTACAGTGTATATATAGCAGGATTTAATGTAACATGGAATCAATTAGCTGTTTCACTTAGAGAACTGAAACTTTGTAAGACAGGGAAGTGAGTAAAAAAGGCATGGTGAATATTATTACAATAATGAAAATTATGAAATCTTATATATAGTGCTGTTATCTTCCATAGAGGTAGCTTATGGCCCTTGTATACAATTTGAATATTGATGATTCCAAAGCAGTCCTAGAATGAAAGAACGTAAACAGTGAAATGAATACATTTTTGTGTTCTGTTTTAACACATTTACGTGACAATTCAACACACACAAAACTATATTCATGTCCCCCTCACATGGTGTTAGACAATGTCAGACAGGCATTTTATCATTGTGAAATTGTGCAAGAATAATAAAGTTATATCAATGAAGGCAAGAAATAAATTGGTTTATTATGATTTATGAATGCAGTGTTTTATATTTTGACAATATTTTGACCATTGCTGCCCTGCTGCCTACAAGTCCTCCATGATGCATTTATATTGCTGCACGTGTACACTTACTTGATGTATAGTCGACATAGTTGAGCTTCCCTGTGTATCTGCTGTTCCAGTAATCATGTGCTGACCATGGTTGTGCAGTGCAATGAATGCAGCAGAGTGACCACACCCACCATGCCACCACAAATTGAAACTGAAAGTATAACAAAATGCAATGATAACTACAATTTCAATGACATCTCCCACTTTAACATTATAGCAAAAGAAACAGGTTTTGAGAATCAGGAAATGCAATGATAATTCAAATGTCAATGATACCTCCCCATTTCAATAGAAACAAGTGTTGAGAATCAGAATATTTAATGACAATTTAAATTTCAATGACACATCTCCACTTCAATGTTATACTAAAAGAAACAGGTTCTGGATATTTTATCAATTGTCAGCCTGCAATGAGTTTCCCATCAAAGTTGGCCTACACCAGGGATCAGGGCTACGCCCATTCCTGTTTATCGTAGTATTAGATGTCATCAGCGAAGAGTTCAGATGCGGGTTGCCAAATGAACTGCTGTTTGCTGACGATCTGGCAATAGTAACAGATACAGAGGAGGAGATGCAGAGGAGTTGGCTTGGATGGCAGATTGGGATGGAGAGCAAGGGACTAAAAGTCAATATCAGAAAAACGGAACAAAACTAAACATCAAAGACAGCCAAGGCACGAGTCTCAGACAGGTGAATAAACTCAAATATTTAGGTGTCACCATCAGTGAAGAAGGAGGATCAGAGGAAACAGTAAGAGCAAGAGTTAGTGCAGCGTGGGGCAAGTGGAGAGACATATCCGGAGTTATCAGTGACAAGAATATGCCAAGGAAATTAAAGATCAAGCTCTACATGACTATCATTAGACCAGTACTTCTGTATGGAGCAGAATGCTGGACAGTTAGAAAGAAGGAGGAACAGATTCTCGAGAAAACAGAAATGAGGATGTTGAGAAGAATAAAAGGAGTAACATTGAGAGACAGAGTAAAGAGTGTGGACATCAGAAAGGAGCTAGGTGTGAGTAGCATACAAGAGAAAGTAAGAGAAATTAGACTACGCTGGTATGGACACGTGCAGAGAATGGAAGAAAACGAAGTGAAAGCAGTTGGTGACATGAGAGTGCCAGGAAAAAGGCCAAGGGGGAGACCAAGAGTGAGATGGATGGATGGCGTCCGAAGGGATATGCGGACACTGCGGATCACCCTGGAGGATGCGCAGGACAGAACATTATGGAAATCAAGAATTCAGGTCACTGACCCCACCTAGTGAGAAAAGGCGAAGAAGAAGCCTGCAATGTGTTACAACATCCACGGGGATGAAATGTTTTGTAAAATGTAAGTCTACAAATATTATTTTAAAATATGATTTGCTACAACCCTTCCGACAATAAGCTCCCATAGCAACCACAGGATTTTTGGTGACCATTCCCAGTTTCTCATCAGACTCAGTGTTTTCCCTGCAATATGAGATAGGTGGGCATTTTGAAGGTAGTTTCGGTGGCCATGCCCCCGGATCCACAGTGTCGCATCATGCCTTTGGTGCTTGCTCGCCCATCATTTAACTCAGAGGAAACCCTGATCAGTTTGTGCATTTCAGTTAATGAGTATCGCTATGCTTTATGTTGTTATTATATAAACTAATAATGGAAAATGATGACTTGTGTCAAATCAGATGATTTGTCTACCTCAGGCAGCATACTAAAAAAAACTGCACCCCTCACTTATTTTGTTTACTTTTTAACAGAGGTATAATGAGAAACGATCAATTACTTTTATGTGGCCTAATCATATATATAAATAGAACACACCAGTAGAACTATAGTCTATAGGAGAAAGATTAATGATCTAACTCTGTGGGCCTAATTCATTGTATCTGTACTCAAGACTTGCCATTGTTGCCAGGTATTTTTATATGACCAGTTGCTTAGCAAAAACTCTTGTCAAACATTCAAAATATTGATATGCCAAACACATTAAATTCATTGTATATTTGGCTGAAATTTTTGTTTTAGGTGACATTTTTATGAAAAAAGCATGAGAAAGTTGCTATTAAAGTGACAGATGTATACAGCTTGTGTGTAGTCCACCATGTCATGCAGTAAAAGTAATGTCATTCATGGATAACTTATATTAACATTGTTGACAAAGGAAAAGCTTGATGTGCAACATTTTGATTGTGCATTGGCAAACACAATATTCTGGATTAATCAATTGTTCTTTGATCAGTGTTGAATCATCATCATATATTTTGTCCACTAGCATTTAACACCATACAAGAAACAATTTCATTTGCATAAATCCTCAAGTCAATCTCTAATGGTCCTCTATCAGAGGTAACAGGAAGATAAATATTTAAATTAAGGGGCATTCAATGTTGGCTCATTCATTGGTTGGTTTGACTCAGTGGCAGCTCAGTAGTTGAGAACTCACCCTGACACTCGCCATTTAGACAAATAATAATAATAATAATAGTAACTTCTTTTGCGCCAATATCCTCGAAAATCAAGCTCAGTGGCGCGACAAAACCAGGGGATTAATCAATCTCATAATCGAAAGCAATGCATGAGTCGTCAACGGATGGATGGAAAAGCTAGGAGGCTAAGGAGGATAGGCAGCATTAAAGAGATAGGTTTTTAGATGTCGGCGGAATGAAACTATATTACCTTGTGATTTAACGCTGGCAGGAAGCGAATTCCACACCGTTGAAAACATCCCCGACTATGGCCCTGTTTTTACAGGCTTTGAATTAAACATAATTACCTTGGCCTGGATTCACTCCATAATGAAGGCATATGTTGTGCATGGACATGCACAGATTGTAAACAGGGAGCATTATATGAATAAATGATGATTACTTAGATAATTACTGATAACGCTTTTAAATATGTATGGTACTTATTAGTTCTGATTAGACCGTGTGTGCCTGTGGCATTACTCAAACACATTAACTGGAGATAGGATATGCACTAGATTAACCAGGTCATGCACGATACAGCTCATTGCCTGATAAGAGACCGTTTATAATATGATCTGTGTGAAGAGTTAAAACTTCTTCCTGAGTTGATTTAATAGGAAAAACAGTTCCTCCAACATTTAAATGCACACAGTACAATTCATTTGTGCAGTTGGTTTAACAAAACAGGCAATGCTTTTTGCAAAATGTATCACCAGAATTTACTTAGTCGATATAAATTACTAATTGTTTTATATAAGTACTATCATTAAACACCATCACCATTCTCTATAGTAGCCATGTTTAATGATTGTATGGCAAGCTATAAGCATGTCATCAACAGGCAAATCTCCTTTTGATTCTAACCAAAATCTTCCCAGGGGTACTCAGTAGTCCACTCAGAGTAGGTGCTGCTTGAGAATTATCATGTATTTAAGGTTCACTAATGAACATGTATCAGTTTCGAATGTAAACATTATTACTGGAAAGGAAAATAAACATTTGATTATAATTATATTGTATTAATGCAAACCTGTTCCAAGTGGGTGAGCAGGTGGCCACTTCTGCGACCAGGACTTTCTGAAAACAGTACACCTGCCCAATCCAGTAGACTTTGGCTGGACTTGAAATGAAAGGGGGACTTGCCAGAATGGATATGCATAGTACCTCCGGGGTAGATGAATTTGGTACCTTCAGGTACAGTGTGCTCTGCATTCATCAAGTGTGATAATTTAACACAAGCTGCAGAGGACAGTTGCTGTTGTCTTCCTCTTGCTCCAGTCCATCATGGGTGAGACAGGCATCGATACTGAACCTTAACGTCTGTGTTCTTTTCCTTCACTATTCTAGTACTGTTATCTCCATAAATAATCTCCATTCCTTCCTACATTTTGCTCTCATCTGCACTTTTCTCCCAATCCTTCCAAATCTCACATTACAATCTTCCCATTTCATTACAGGTCATCCTCGCTTCCTTTTCTCTTCCATTCTCCATGTGAGGGATCTGCTTTCTTGGCTGACCACCCCACTCCCATTACCTCCATTTGTCCAGCCAACCTCTTCTTGCAGTTCCTTCATTTTTTGCTGATCATTTTGTTTTGCTCCCGCAATGCTTCGGATTCAGTTGTTTTCACAAACATGTAGCTCTCCTGTTATTTTCAGTCATTCTACAAAGTCGTGGTCATACAGTTTTCCCTGAACTGAGCTACTTTACTGCGATACACATCTGTCTGCCATCACACCTTTGACTTTCCTCCAGTGTTCAATGCTGCATTTATTCTTTGAGAATTTCCCCACATATATCGTCATGGTAGATAAAGTACTGTGTCTTAGTTTCTTCCTCTTCATGTGTTACGGTGTATTTCCAGAGCTCTATTTGTTTGTGTTGGCCAACCCACAATGCTGCGGTCTTACTTTCTTTCAAATTTCATTCCATGCCTGCTGAATATATCCTTCCATAATAAGTCCCATTCTGTCATTTGTCCTTAATTAGAGGTTCGCTTCCCCATTTGTGACCATTCCCAATTTACAATAACATAATTATTAAGACAATAAACATAAACAATTGTGATAATTGGTATGTAAAGATCAGTAACATAATGACACTTGAATTTGTATGTTTATTATTGAGAGAACAAACGCGCAAGATCCAGAGATCTATGGCATTTCACTTGTCTAACCATATAGCATTAAATTATTTCCATGTAGTCGTTGTGTCTGAGAAAACCGACACAATACCGCACTGCGACACGATTTCATGATGCACAAACTTAGGACAGCCTAGTCTCACTCACTCTGTGCCATGCAGCCTAGCAAACCAATGGATTCGTCATGCGGTAGAAGCATGCTAAACATTTCAGTTACAATGACCTGTAGATTATAAGTTGTGAATGCTCAGGCAAACATTCTCGTATGTAAAAACGTAATTAAACAGTTATTGTGAATATACAAAATATTTAGACATCCCATCGAGTACAGACATACTCGCTGTGCAGTTCACACAGGTAACACAGAACAAATAACCAAAAAGGATTTTTCGTGGAAACAAGGCTTAACCTAAAATTCGTTTTCCATGTATACAAAAAGATTAAGCATGTATGTAATGTGTTTTTAAACCGGTCAGTATAGCGATTCCTGCGGAAAGCTGAAAGTTGACAGGCGGACCCTTTCTATGTATTCAGAGCATGTTTACAAGGATAGTTTTTGGGTCAAAACGAGCGTCATAATAAATTATTGTGCGGTATTCCGATGTGATGCAAACACTAGTCATCACATTCACAGCGAACAAGAATTATTTAACTTACGGTTCCACACGAATCACATTTTATTACAAAATTGAAGCCAGAGGTTTCGTGGAGGCCTGACTCAGTGACTGAGCATCAGGTTCGCCACCTTCTTCAGCCTGTTTTACGAGTTATATTGTATCGATTGTAGCCCATGGAAGATAATCCATGCAAGGACTTATACATTACAAACATTTAGCTTCAGACAGAAATGTTATATAGTACATTAATATCAGTAGTATGAAGGAGGAGTTGTAAATTTAACATAACACGTTAAATCCGGGACCAGAATCCCGCTGGTCCGCATAGTTCAGTTAGTAAACGTATTCGTTATTTGCGATCCCTTTTACAATCGGAAGGACACCTTTTCGAACTTGACACAAAACCATTTATGTTTTTTACACTCTTGTTTATGCTTTCATTAAATGATAATTATAAACTGAATCATTTTAAATCAATAAATGGTGTACATGTGTTTTTATTGCTGTAGTAATTATTTATATGCGACGAAGATGAAAATATGGTAATCGTATAATTAACAATGATGTATATTTCAAATTTTTTATTATTGTTACTACTGCTACACTTGAAAACATATTATGATGTGTCTTAATAAATGAAAATTAGAAATATGCATTGTCATACAATTAAAAATTTTGATTTTTTTTGGCAAATAAATGATCACTATAAAAATAAAACAAATACAAGCAATTGTCTACATCATTGCTTGTTGATTCCATTTATATTTTATAAAAAATTGTTTTGTGAAAAGTTACACAAAAAGTGACAAAAAACATGGTTTCGTGTGGGGTTCGAACCGATGTTTTTCCAATTGCAAAACCGAACACACCTAGCAAACACGTCTGTCTACCAGTTGGGATTCTACACCCAGATTTAAAAAGTTATGTTAAATATACAACGCTGCCTTCACACATAAGATAAGATCAGCTAATTATTATTTATAGTTTATATATAACATTTATTTCTTGCGTTAAATATATACTATTTGTTTATAATGTATTTGTCCTGAAATGGATCATGGCATTGTGGCTGCAAACAATAGAATAACTCTAACAATGAACCAAAGACTGTGGCGATCTCGAAGCTCAGACAGGCTTCTGCGAAATAACTGGCCTCAAAGGCTCACATTTTCAACAAACTTTATCCGTAAGGAATCTTAAGATAAACATCTGTTCACTATTAATATTATAACCAGTGTTTGTAGTATATTGGAATATCGCACATATAATTCATTTTGACACTCGTTTTGACCCAAAAGTTATCCTTGTAAACATGCTCTGAATGCAAAGACACAGGGTGCCTGATGCCATTCTGTGTCCTGTCTGACGTCATAACTGGGAATCCAGAAAGCGCGACAAAAATATACATATTCAAAAAAGTCCACTGGTACAGCATAAATTGTGGAATTTCTCATTTGTTTAATTTTTATTTATTTTATTGCTTGGTGGGTATTGAAATATATAAAAGCATGTAATATAATACGTATTCAAGCATTAGGCATTGTTATTCCCTTTAAAACCTTGGTATCCCACTATCAATAATGGTATTCATAAGAATGCTGTCTTAAAATTTGCTCTGACCCAACTATTAATGCATTTTCTAAACCAAAACAGACATCACTCATATATAACAGTACAATCACTTAGTCTTATCAATGAATAAATATTTACCAAATAAATAAAATAAAAAATCTGTATTAGTAAATGTGTTTAAACCCTGCCATATTACCATACACCATAAAATGACTGACAAAAGTTTAAACAATAATTATAACCATCTGTAATTTATATGTGCTACTGACTTAAAGTTTACTTTTAAGTATGTAACTAGATCACTTCTGCAATACAAATATGAGAAATTGGTAAAAATAATGCATATTTGACTACTATCCACAACACAATGATAGTTGATACATAAATTGTAATACGTCTGTAACAAAGAACCACGAAAACAAACATCAATGTATCAAAGTTTGAGAACGCAGTGAAATACACAAGAAGTACATTACACTGAAGTGTAATAAAAGACTCATTGTAAGTACCTACCATAATTACAATATAATAATTCCTCCGTACAAAGTACAAGTTGTATAATTCTGTAGTACTCTCAGAGCTTTACCACCATTCTGCTTCAGGAGCTAGCATTTGTTCACACGTCATATGTTCCTAGCAGCTACGTAAAGATTGACAGGTACCAATCCTAGCTTTCAACCAATAGACATGTTGTAACAGCACTAAAGTATCCATGACAAATATCTTCCAACTAGACTAATAATAACAAATGACAGTGTAGATATACGTCACGACTCCTAAACTGGTAAACAACTTATCACAATGATTTTGACAACTTGCCAAACATTACAGTGTGACTATCCGAGTATGAATCAGTTTATCCAACAGGCAGGTGACAATGTTCCAGACATTTACCGTTTTAACTGATTTAGGAATTACTGAGCATGCTCAAGCATAACTTTATACCTTTTGTAAACTCTCACCAAAGATAATAATACAGCTGGTTGCATCTTAACGCATGTGAAAGCACCAATATTCAACTTGGCATCTATGTAATCGCTACATGCTATTGTCAGAAGTGTACATTGTGTCTGAGACTGTTATTAATTTTCTCTGAGACACTTTGTTGATCACTTATTTCAATATAGTTATAAGGAATCTCTATGGCATTCAACAGCATCAAAGAACACAATCAGATAGCAAATCCATTTAGCTTCCTGCAATTATGCAGGTCAGCAACCGCATACGAACTACTCCATTAAGACAGTAGCATTGTGTTGCCGTCTTACCAAAGGTATGTATTTATAAGTCGTCTCAGAAGTGTAGCCAGTGTGAATGAACTACATGGAAACAGTACACAGCCTGGTATTCAAGGCACACATTATTATCACTGTCACAACTTCCTTGTATCTGAACTGGGGTGGGGGGAGCTATTCTGAAATAGGTATTACAGAAGTGGCCTGGTGTGGTCGGTTCCCCCACCTTTGCTGTCAGTCTGTGTGTTTGTTATAACATGTATAACTGATGACATTGTGTACTATTATATTGGAATTATTTTGTGCTAGTTATACATAAAGAGTTGGCTTACTTTTAATCTCGCACACAAACATATATCTGACTTGTGTTTTCAGCAAACCAGCCACATCTCTGTGTCACAAATATTGTTGGTAGCACTGTCCCGCATAACTATCTGAAATGTGCTCTTTATTACTATTTTAGTTATTCACTGTTGATGTGGTTTATAATTTTCATTTATACGAGTTTGAAATTGAAATCATCTGACATGACTGTTCTAAGTAATTAAAATAAATGTATCACTGACCGGAACAAACATAGCGACAACTTGACTCTTCAAAGGCTGGCAGTTCTGATCCCGCTGTATGTTATACAACTTACATCACATCATAACCCTCACGAAAACCATATTCTGCACACATTGGTTGATCCACTGGAAACCATGCACAATGACAACAGGTCAAAAGGAAACTGTGTATACACAGCATCAGCAGTACTCAGGAATAATTCATGAAGAAGAAGAAGAATTTGTTTTTATTTGACCATTTTGTCAACACAATACATACATACACGTTATCCATGTCATACATATATAATCTGAATAATACAAACATGAAAATTCTAGCAAACATGGTAATAATGCGTATAAATAATAATAAAAGTAGGGTCAGGAGACTCCTCTAAGACCTGGCTGGTCGCCATCGAGGAGCCACCTTTGAAAATAACAAACCGCACTGTAGGGAATTAATTATACCCAAGGGTATTACAAATGATGCTTGGACCTTAAAACACTGCTACACTACCTTTAAAGGCAAAACAAAGTTAACTGTTTCGTGGCATACACCTAATAGAGTTAATATAAAGTAACAATTTCCACATATACTCAATTTTTTTACGCCAGCGGTTTACCAGAAAAATATTTTTTAACATCCAGCCATCCAAATACTACACGCTACTCCATCTTAGACGAAGAATGACGTCACGACGGTGATCGAGGCGCTCTCCACGCAGATTCACTGCATGGGGTTTGGCTGTTGTCATGAAATGGCTGCAACTCGGCAACGCGCGTAACATGCTGATGACGGTAAATATGAAGTTGTCTATTATTGTTATCGCTGAAATCATCCCATCAACTGATGATACATGACTACATGTCTACTTCAAAGCATTTCTCCTAAAAATGGACCAAGCAAAGTGAACTGTACTTGGACTGGAGGGATTCCAAACAGTACGCCCGCAAATGTGAATCAATTTCTTCAATACTACCGGTTGTTTCAACTATTATTGCAACCGTATGCCGAACAGTAAGGCATAATTACTAAAGTTTACCATAGATTTAACCACAGATTTAGATACACGTCTATAAGCAGCTGCTAGATGTCACGCCAACTGAACGAACTGTCGAAGACTCGAAGTTGTTGACCCTTAACAACATCGCAGGTTAAGGGTCAGACATAGAATGCCGCACGCTGAATGGCCAAGTCAATTTAACCCTTCACTTAATGGTGGCGTCTAGACCATCGTGAATTTTGTTAGAATTTTAGACTTTAAAGTCACATTCTGAGTAAACCGCTGACGTTAAAAAATTGAGTATATGTGGAAATTGTTACTTTATATTAACTCTATTAGGTGTATGCCACGAAACAGTTAACTTTTTTTTGCCTTTAAATAATTACCACAAACAGTGACTTGGCTGAAATTCATAGGTCGATCAATACAGCCAGGTCACAGTTTTGCATGTTTAGACATGATGACATTAACAATTTCTCAAGACATTAACAGCTATTTCATCTGACAATAGTAACATGCTATAAAAGTTAAATAAATCAGAATGTGTTCCATAATGTCAGTGACTTGAAAAGATATGTCTAATAAAGCCTACATTGGATCACATCACTGCTGCCAACTAGGCCACAATGTATAATAACGTATTTTTATTCCACCAATTCATGCAACCTGTATGGCTTCCAAGACATAGATTAAGCATTTACCAAACCTAGTAGCAAACCTTTTTTCAGAACCAGTCATTTCTTATTCCATAGCTTTATGCAGAGACCCGTCCACCCGTCATTTGGATGGGTAAAAACCATTGTGGACAGGTAGAAATATGGGTGGACGGGTGGTGGACGGGTAAACAAAATTAAGGAGCAAAAAAGGTCTTCAAAAACCATAGATATTGTCAGTTATGCCTCAAAAGTGAATTTAAATGGTATCACAAGTGTGTTTGTAGTCCATTTGAGGCCATCAGACACATTTAAAGTTTGTAAACGGGCTTAACAGTTAACATCCATGTGTCTACCAAAACATGTGTGACTGGCAATAATTTGGTCCTGCATAAAGCCCTGCCTTATTCGAATGTAAGGATCCGGTTTCTTGGTTCAGTCATTCCTTGTCAAACAAATTAATCGCGATGGAGAACATGGACTGGCTGAATATATTGTCTGTCTCCTACCCAGTCTATGGCACACACAAGTAGCTAGCCATCAAACCTGAAAGGAATTAACTCATCGATGTTACTTTATTTATGAGATTTAAACTTACTTTGGAGCAAATATTGAAACATGTAGATAGGTGTTGAAACGTTGAATGCTTCAACACTTTTTATTCTTCCTAACAGAATCTTTGGAGCCACAAACATTAGTAGCTTATTAACTTGTTATTAAAAAAAACCTTGGTTTTTGTTGCAAAATAGCCAAATCATATCTGCTCGTTTCTCAGTGTGTTTTTACCACATCCTGTTATAAAAAGGAAAATTTTCTGGTTTTTTTTCACTAATTAGAACAACGTTCTACATATACAAATGAGCTAGTATGTCAGTATTACTAGGTAGGTTCTATTTTTTTCAAACTGAATCTCAAAAACTGGTCTGAAATGGGATGAGGTAAAGTTCTGGTAATTTAAAAGAATCCAATGCACAGATGGACATGTGGATATGGAAGAAAGCAGGATCCCTAAGATGCTCTTGTGGCTGTGCAGCTGAAACAACGCCCTTCAAATTATATAGGTAATAGTAGGTATATATACTGAAGGCCAACCTGAAGAGCTGCACTATGAGCATTACTTCCTGGGAGGATGCTGCTAATGACAGGAACCGTTGGAAGCCGCTGAGAGGGAATGGAGGAAACAAGGCTCAACAAATCGTGGTTCCTTCCCTTGCAGTACCGGTATTTGCAGCCAACCTTGTGACTCCAAGATCAGTCTTCATTCCCACATGACGGCCCATACCAGCTAATGTCCTGTCTGCCTACTCATCCATCAGGCTGACAGGAGAATCCTTCATCAGATGTTAATGCATTTTTGAAAAAAACAAAGGTTTCAAACCATACATTATAAAAACTAAATTTGAGAAAAGATACAATGCAACATTGACAACTTTGTTATGAGTTTGACACATTGCCAAATAATACAGAATAGATTGTAGCTGCTGGTCAACACTATTTCCAAAGAATACCATGTACATAGTTAATCTGATGGGCAGGTAACAATATTCCAAAATCCATGCCAAACCTTGTCGAGCAATTTATTAATATTGCATGTAAGCTGCATACCATGATTCAAATTGCATTGATATGACAGTTGTGTACATTCTTATCAAAGATAACTTTAGAAAATGAACTGAATGCATGCTAATTAATTTGAAAGTACCACAATTGAACTTAGGCTTTATCTAATTGCTACCTGGCAGTAATTCACAACTGATAATATGGCGCTGTCAGAATTGTAAACAATTGTTAAAGAAGGTATAATTGGTAATACTTAATCAATTATTCTGTAAGCATAACAAATATGCATATCTTGACACATAGTTGCATCTAAGATTTAGCTTACTTATAAAAAATAATCTGAAATTGGTATAGTTTACTGTAGTTTATTTTGATATTTATATAAGTATTGTCACTGACAAACATCAGTGCCAATGAAGCCACACAATCAGGTAGCAATTCTGCTTATCTCTGTAACTACTCATTTACTCTACATACACGGTGTATAAGACTATAATTATTCACCAGCCATAATTATTTGGTTCCGCTAACTGCACACAAATTGCCTGGTCTTCCTTCACTGAGACTGTACTGTAAACAATGCCTGCTACACTGGTTCTTGAAGTACATATTAATATCACTTATCTAACTTCTTGGTACACAAACTGACCAGCCGGACCAATTAAAGGGAAAACAAAGTCAATGTTTGGATCATATGGGATTAACAGAGTTAATAAAAAGTAACAACTTCCAACAACAATCATATTTTTAACGTCAGTGGTTTACCAGGAAAAAAATGTAAAACACATAAACATAGAAAGTCTACAGACTACGCCATTTTAGAAATAAAATGACGTCAGAGAGTCTTCTTGGTCGGCGTGAACTGTGCATGCATATTATTATCTGTTACTTTCTAACCTAACCACGAAAACGACCGCCAACAGCCGCCAAACTTCTCCCCACATTTCTTACGTACATATACATACACTACATTACAAAAAAATCACTTGTATTCGTCTAACGAAGAAAATTCACAACAGAAACGCAAATCTTGGCGAACGGCAACTCGACAACTTCGACTACCGTAAACTCGCTATTATAAGTTAGCTTTACACAAAATACCGCTAGATGGCGCGCGAATATTTATTAAACTTACTGCATTCGCACGCGCGAATTAGTTTAATTAATTATAAATAATATAATAATAATTAGCTGCATCACTATGATCTGCAGAAAATGTTAAACGGCAAACTAAGGCAACGCTTTGGTGATATGGGTCTAATATAGTTGATAAAAAATTACAATTTAATATACAAATATATAATTTTATTAGTTTATTTTATATAGCGCCAAATCCACAATTCTCTTCTCTTCTATTCAACATACTGTTATTAAAGTATATGCAATAATAAGAATGCTACCCACAGGTAATATTTAAAAATAAATATTAAAAATACATGTGTCTGCATAATTATCCAAAATTGCCTATTAGTTATAAAAGAAAAAGGAAATTACGTGTTTTTCAATGAAGTCACATTGTTTATTTTATCAATATTTCTATAAACATCCCGCGTGTACTGCGAGCATGCAAGCTTATATTACATAAGCGATGTCTTAACAATAATAACTAAAACAATAACATGTTAATATTACTGTTTTTAAATCCTTCTTTTTCTACCACCATAATATTTCCCATATATTCGTATTCCTTTTTACATTTTAGTGATTTATTGTTCCGATAATTAATAAAGTGTCTTGTTCAAAAATAATAATTATTTCATATCTGATGGTGGAAATGTCATTCATGAGTAGAACAAATAGCTTCAGTAATATGTTCTTATGCATAATGGTTGTGTATGTGCTGAAAGAAAATTATTATTACGTCGTACTTATTTTACTACTTTAATTATTTATTACTATTAACCATACTTTTATATTCATTTATTACAATTGTTGTTATGTAATTTGTATGTTTATTTATGACTGATAAGTCAGCTTAGTTAATGATATAGAAACAGGTATTTTCATTTTTATTTTTAAATAATATTATCTGTGGGTAGTTTTCTCTTTATTGTATTTTTAATAGCATTATTTTGTGAAGCGCCACAAACAATTATGGATATGGCGCTACATAAATAAAATATTATATTATAATAAAAAAAATTGTTTGTTTATTTAATATAGCGCCACATCCAATTTAAACTTGTTCATGGCGTTTTACATACATTAAAATGCTAAACAACAAATACACACCAGAAGAAAAAAAACATAAATATACTAGAAACATATATGAACAATTATAAAAATAAAATATCAATATAAAAATAATAAAACTTATAATTTCCTGCAAATCATAGTGATGATAATAATTAATTATTATTATTATATTATTTATAAGTAATTAAACTATTTCGCGCGTGTGAAGTAAAACAATTAAATATTCGCAGTCAGAAACGTGGCGTCTAGCGGTATTTTGTGTAAAGCTTTTAAAAGCGATTTTACGGTACCGCTGGGCGGCCGAACAAGTTGTACTCGAGGTCAGCGCGTTTTTGTGTGTGAATTTTCTTCGTTAGAGGAATGCAAGAGATTTTATTACATAACATAGTGTATGCATATGTATGTAAGATATGTGAGGAGAAGTTTGGCGGCTGTTGGTGGTCGTTTTGATGGTTAGGTCAATCAAATCGGGTCGTCTAGGATCCGCGCTGTGTCTGTGACTGTCCAAACGAATCCACCGAACCACTGTTTCAGTTCTGCTCGATTCATAGGTTAACAAGAAGACATCTTACTGATACTGTCTTTCACTGTACTATTACTATAAGCGTTTGAGGAACAGTGTGGCATATTGATGTCGCGATTTCGTTGTAAACCGACGTAAGGCAACTTTTAGCGTACCACTTGGCTCTCTGTTATGACAGCTGAACCAGCAGACGACTCTCTGACGTATTACTTTTCCAAACTGCTGGGTTGTGATTGGTTGCAAGGTCCAAGATGGGCCGGTTCATGGTGTCGGTGATTTAGCTAGATTTTCCCACTTTAAGACCACTTTCTGAGGTAACCACTAAGGTGAAAAATTGGATTGTAGATGCAAATGATTAGCTAGTGTAAACTCTTTTAGGTGCATAACACTAAACTGTTTCCTTTTTGTTCACTTTAAGTATAGTATTGATCATCATAACATATGTAATTATATATTATACGTAATTATTGCCCATCAAAGATCAGAAAATGTACTGACCCAGCTGAGTTTTCATATCAACCTACAAACTTGTATAAACTCAATATTATACTGTATTATATATAATTATTGTATAGTACAATTTAAATATTCATCCATACTTCAATGTTTGTTTCTCCTTTAATAAAAAAAAAAGTTTATAATTAATGTTCTACCAAAAACATTCAAACCTAATTGTTTAAGACATAAAACTAATGGATGCCAATGAAGGAAATGGAAAACAGAAATTCACAGTTCTAATTTTCAAATAAAATTTTTACTTGATCGAAGAAGATTATTAACTTAGATAGGTACATCTGAATCTGCTAGGTGGCGTATTGAAATATCGCAGTTGTGACCAAGATGTCTTCCTGCGTCAGCCGTCGTCAAAAATCACATGGTCGCGCAATTTGCTTAGCCGCTGCATACTGATTAGGAAAACAGTGTCTTTTGACCGTGGAATCAACCAATGGATAATTTTTTACATCTTGAGCCATTTTTTTTACTTCGACATCGATCGCTTTTCTGTGCATCGAAGTGAAGTTTGATGTTTTCCTTACTTCTGAAATAGACACATAAATCTAACTAGGTAATCAATGAAACCTGGTAGGTAGTCTAGTATGCCCGGTAAATTATGGTATATTTAAATGGTATATGTGGCATTATTGTGCGTGCCTGGCCGGCGACACACCGAGGTGGGGAACTTTGGCACCCTTTGCCGTTCTGTGCATTTATTTACAACAGCCTATGCCGTAACACGCCGGCTGCCTGCCGGCTGCACAGCCATCAGCGACGGCATTAATTAATCCACTTTCATCACAATCATCATGTATTGTTGCTGTTATTATTCACTTGTGTGATATATATATATATATATATATATATATATATATGTATACATATAATTACATTTGATTAATTTTGGGCTTATGTTAGAACGTCATTCTAAAATATTTGAAGGAAAATGTTTATAAACTTCGTCTTCACGTTTGCATTGACAATCGCGTTTCATAGAATCATTATTAAAATCGGTAAGCATTTAAACTTTAAAAACAAATTTATTTGCCCGTATAATATTTATATATTTTATTTTCACACGTTTTATGTAATTAAAATAATAAATAAGTCAAATGGTAAATATAGGTAAATTAATTAGGTCATCAACAAACTTCATATTTTTCAAGATGAGAATCAGTATATTCATTCATAATTATATAATTATAAATTAAAGTACTCAACCCCATGTATAACTGATCTTCTTACTAATTACTCCCCCGTTTTATCAGCCTTTTAATTCTAGTAATTAGGTCAAATGTTAATTATAGGTCAACTAATTATGCCATCAAAATTACTTATGTAATAATGTGGCATAGAAGTCCTTTTTAATTAATTTAATTAATTATACTCAATTTATGTTATTCTGAAAAAAGGTCAAATATGCGGTCAAGGTCAAATAATTTGGTCATGGTCAAATCATATTCACATGTTTTCCTAGGTCACATAACTTTTTATTTCACCCCAATATCTTCAGTAGAAGCAATTATATTACCTTTTTCCTATAATTTATACTCAGACACAGTGCTCCAGCTTCGTGGTCACAACAAATGGATAGAATTCAATAAAAAAAATCGCCCTTTTTCTGAGCACAAAAAGTAGAATTACTTCAGAAATAATAAAGATATCAAATAAATTCAAAAACTGTTGTAAACTGCATAGTAAACCCTATCATATGGTGTAATTTGAATACAATTGGACGTATTTGAATATTTCTTCTGATATACCAAACTAAGTCTAAGATTAAATAAATTATGTAATGTTCTCCGTTAGCAATTTAGTTTAACTTAAAATATTGCTAACTGAGCACATTACATTTCAACAGTGCTGGAAATATGATTATGAATAATCGCTAAACATAGAATTGGAACTAGATGTTGTATTGTTAGTATTTTCTTCCTATAATAATAAGGCAGCTGTTGTCGTTGAAACATGTACATCAACTAGACATGTTGACTGTTGTTAATTAGATGATTAGTAAGAAGCGAATGAACGTGTGCCCGTACGTCCATATATAACGTACGTCCATATATAAATTGTTTGTTTGTAGCGCAAACGTTGATTAATAAGAACGAAATTGAAGAAACAATTTATCGGTTTTAAGAAGCTACACAATATATAGTTACCAAGTGATTCTGAGAGGAACATTTTCGGACCACAGTCTGGCGTCTGCCTCCATTTCACGCTCACATTCTGTGACTTTGGGTCGTCCTAAAATACAAAATGGGATCGCGGCTACGGAATCACGAACCACAAATAAAGTCTTCGCGCCAGGGGGTCGTTGCGGCTGAATACGTACTAGTCTCGCTTAACCGACTGTCGTTCGGCTGCGGAACTACGCCGAGAAGACAGTCTGGCTACATTAACGGCTTTTGTTTGGGTAGCAGCCGTGATCTATAAAATGCTGCCACCTCACGGACACTGCCGTAATATATATTTTTATAAACAACTGCAAATTTGTATTTCTATTTATTTTGTGTTAATATAAGTTTAATTTTTAATAGTTTTTATAATACAGCATTATTTGATCAAAAGGTTTCCTTATTTAATTTGTGTGCTATCCGTGTCGAGCTAGACAATGCTACCACCTCACGGATACTGGTTAATCCTGCCGTAATTCTTATTTTATAAACAACGATAAATTTGAATTTTTACTTACTTTTGTGTTAATATAAGTTCAATGGTGAATACTTTTCATATGATATTATTATCTTGTAAAAGTATATCGTTATTGAAATTTTTATTTCATAATTGGCCTGAGAGCCAATCAGCGTCTCTACCCTAATCTGGGGGAGGGAGGGAGGGAGGGAGGGAGGGAGGGAGGGAGGGAGGGAGGGAGGGAGGGAGGGAGGGAGGAGGGAGGGAGGGAGGGAGGGAGGGAGGGAGGGAGGGAGGGAGGGAGGGAGGGAGGGAGGGAGGGAGGGAGGGAGGGAGGGAGGGAGGGAGGGAGGGAGGGAGGGAGGGAGGGAGGGAGGAGGGAGGGAGGGAGGGAGGGGGGAGGGAGGGAGGGAGGGAGGAGGGAGGGAGGGAGGGAGGAGGGAGGGAGGAGGGAGGGAGGGAGGGAGGGAGGGAGGGAGGGAGGGAGGGAGGGAGGAGGGAGGGAGGGAGGGAGGGAGGGAGGAGGGAGGGAGGGAGGGAGGAGGGGGGAGGGAGGGAGGGAGGGAGGGAGGGAGGGAGGGAGGGAGAGGGAGGGAGGGAGGGAGGGAGGGAGGGAGGGAGGGGAAGGGAGGGAGGGAGGGAGGGAGGGAGGGAGGTGGAGGGAGGGAGGGAGGGAGGGAGGGAGGGAGGGAGGGAGGGAGGGAGGGAGGGGAGGAAAGAGAAACCCTCCATTTCTCCCTTCCTTCTGCCTTCATTCCTCCTCCCTTCCACCCTCTTTCCCTTCCTTCCTTCTTTCCCCCACTCCCCATTCTTTCTTTCCTTCCTTTATTGTTTGATTGATCCATATTCGAAATAGGACTCTATGTTAAAAGACCGGGTTGTTACGAGCTGCTTACGGGATCAGATTACCACAAGGCGTTTGAGGTGGGTGTCGTCGGTCTATATTCAACTAGACCCAGATTCGACTCCAAATCTGGGTCCATGCGACTCCAAAGAATTTTGAAATATGTTATGCATAACATCAACTGGAAATTATATATTTTGCACATTTATATACTTTGAAACACACATAGAATATATATATATATAATATATATATATATATATATATATATATATATATATATATATATATATATATATATATATATATATATATATTCTATGTGTGAATAGCGTTGTCCATCGCGGACTTGTCATTATATGGAATTACTCTTGTCGTCCCTATAGTCATCTTGACACATGACAGATTCAGAGTTCTATCTGATGACCTGGTCGAATCTGAGCCTACGACACTGGGTTGCCATGTATCCAAGTGGCACATTGTCCATAGGCTGATTTAATTCTTAATCTGCGTGAATTTAAACATGCGAGAGACAGTTCACCCCCGGGGACTCATAAAAAATGTCCACTGTTAAATGACCAGACCTGTTTTTCCTCGTTGTTCTATTCGATCAGCACTTTCTAAATGCCCGGTTCCTCAACGTACATGCAGGACCTACTTTATCGGGAAAGGATCTGTCTGCGTCATGTTCATGTCCTAATATGTGAGGAAATGTGTTTAGCGCCACCTAGTTAAAAAAAAACATTACCATCGCCGCATGTAGGTATAATGAAGGGCCATATGCTTGAACGTTTCAGGCGCGTCCCTCTCTCTCTCCCTCTCTCTCTCCCTCTCTCTCCCTCTCTCTCTCTTTCTCTCTCTCTCTCTCTCTCTCTCTCTCTCGCTTGTACTGTTTTGATCCTCTCTCTCTCTCTCTCTCTCTCTCTCTCTCTCTCTCTCTCTCTCTCTCTCTCTCTCTCTCTCTCTCTCTCTCGCTTGTACTGTTTTGATCGCGCGTTCCATCCCATTTGCAAACCAACCCGGTTGTTCCATTTTCCGATTGTATCTCATAATAGGTTGACGAACCTGATCAATCTGTACAGACACCAAAATTACTAGTCTAAGGCTAAGCGGGTGGTGTATGTACACATGTATGAGCACCCACTTACACTATCATGTTAATTTATTATTATTTTTATTTTGATTAGAACTTATGTATTATTTAATCATTTTGTAACTGGATAACACTATACTATACAATATGCATTTAAATAACGACATATACATGTATGAGTAATTTAAAATGTAATGAATTGCGTATTGAATTTACTAACAGCGTGCCACCAAAAACGGACTCCTATAAGCAACGATGATCTCACGGGACCCGTTTTGGACCACACCATGATCTGCGGCAGATCGCCATTTTTAATACAATCCTCGCAAGCTCTTGTAATGGAAATTGGACATGCCAGAGCATGCACAATGAACTGACACATCTTTCTCTTCACAATAATGTGGTTACCTATGTGTAGAAGAACATTACACCGTATGCACATATGTATATATGCCACATACGTAATTAAAAACTCTGGATAAAGACATGGTTTTATAGGTTTTGAAAACAGTGTGTTGAGGTAATATTTTTGACCAGAACTCAGCTGCCGCTTTGAAGGACGTGACGCATACCACAGTTTCGGTTTTTTCCCTGCGCACAAATGGAAATGTAACATTTTTTAAACAGTGCTAATGTTTAAGAAAAGTGTGAAAACATTCTTTTGGGGCTCACTTGTTTTAATTTTCGTTTCGGTCTCCCTTCCAATCCAGTAATGCTGCTTTGTGCGAGATTATGAAGTGACATATTTGTTTGACTATAATATTATATGATAGTAACGTGAATTAAGTGGTGTCCATTATGGGCGTGGTCCGTTTTTATGCCATTCCCCTATCTCCCAATGTCGAAACGCAATATTATCATATTTTCCCACCAGATGGAACCACATTATTGTTTTGTCAAACAAACGACGTTAGGTGGCTGAACTAGCAGGTGTTATTTACCATGTTCTGTACAGATAGGCGCTGATAGTAAATTGTTGCATGAAACTTCTTCCTGCATGTAATTGTAATCTTTATTACAGCAAGAACATTATTTAGACGATATCATTTCGCATTTTGCATTTTTTCAATGTTCGAATATTCTTAAAAACAGTGCTCAGTACGATGTCAGACTCATCCCGCAGAACAGGGTAAACATCCCCGTGCTCAGATACAAATGGAGCAAAATGGCGGATGGTGCCGACACTATAGATTTGTATGCTGGTGTTGAAGACTTTGGCCAGGTAGCATGGTGCAGCTAATATTGAATGTTAGCCAAATTAACGACATGTGTGCGCTCTACTGATTTTATCATTCAAATTATAAATTGAGTTATGCGTATATTGAAATCGTTTCACATTTGGCAATAGACGCCATTTTTGTTTTCCACCAGTTTCCTCGAACGTGGTGTAGCATTTACTGGGTCATAGTTAACTTGTTTCAGTATAACACGTGCATATATTAATTGGTTTAACTAAGCAGGTTGTGTTACCTTTTACGACATTGTTTAGGTAAATGAACAACCAACCATTAAGACTCATTACAAATACAAGTCATGATGATGTAAACTGCAAACAGAAACAGTAAAACACAATACACCAGTCGGAAATCCACCAGTCTGCCAGTTAGATCCCGCAGCCGAGGCACCCAGCACCCCCTCTTTGAAGGGTGTCATTCCCACAACACGTGCAGACATTAATCTGTTTAATTACGATATTAGTTGGAGAAAATGAACAACCATTGAAACTCGCTACAAATAGAAATACAAGTCATGATGCAAACAATACACCAGTTACTGAGTTAGATCCCCCAGCTGTTGCTGATACATGAAGAACGGTACCCCTTCTTTGTAGGGTGGCATTCCCACTCTTCCCATAAATACACATACTTACATCAACAACTTGCTGTTATAACTTGTATTTTTTACCAGGCATAGGCCTATTTACGCTATTAAAAATACTGCATTTTTCTTGATGGGGTTAAGCTAAATTAGGGCAATCTGAGGCCCAAATGATAGTCCTGTCTGTGGCTTGCATTACTGCTCCGCAACATGAAACAAACATTCTGATCAAATAGTGCATATAAATTATAACATTGCTATACATTACAGCAAACTTGCATTTTCTCTACGGAGAAACGTTACCACTGTTAGTGTAATGCAATGCATCTATCTTGTAGTAGGCTCTGCCATAAAGTCTCGAATATATATAAATAATATATGTAAGTTGTTGTAGATATATGTAGATGTTGATCATATCTAATATTCTTAGCTTGAATTCTTTGATTAGCACATCTACATTTTCAACACTGAGCATTTGACACCATGATCGGCAGCCTTAACCCATTTTATCTTGAAGCCAATGCAGACAAGTTGCAGCCAGTTCCTGATCGTCTTCACAAAATCAGTCAGTCAGCATTAAAAAATGACAGGCCTTCATTTATTATTTCTCACTCGGTTTCTAAATTTTTGTGATGTACCATTAGAAAGTAGATAAAATAAACTCAAGTCACATTGACAAACTCATAGACTTGATAACATATATGTGGCATGTCGCAAAACATGCCCAATAAATTCAAGCCTATGTTGAGGTTTGTCACATTACTTTTCACCTGATATTTCCCCTATGAAGGAGGCAACATGTCAATGAGCAAAATGAGTTTATTTTATGCATTACTCTACTGAGTCTACTGTAAACAAAGGTATAAAACTTGTCCACGTGTCATGAATGCTAATCTGATTATGTAAAATTGTTTGTAATGCCCCGATGTCAGTTGATTGAATCACCAACATGTGGCATTGCTGAGCGGAATTATGCAAATTTGTGAAATATTTTCTATCAAAGATGTATAATTTTGTGGATCGTTTCTTATAAATAATAAAGAAATATTCGAAAATAAAAACTTTGATAACATTTCAACGTCACTTTATTTATGAAGTAGTTACCATTGTTGAAAATAATATTAACTTTTGTTGGTGCAAAAAATACGGTGCAGCACGAGGTGGGCGAAAATAGGTGCCGTTGTCGGTTGACCACACTTGATGGCTTCAAAGTATGTCTTCACGGACAATTTCGCATTAAATACCATGACCGTGCATCTTATATCATCCATCCAGATGTCTGCCTTCTTGTTATCACCAGTATGAAGTAAATTAATGGAGTTATCCTTCAAAATGCTTTAACATTTAACGGTCTGTGACTCGACTCCATCTTTGATTTCAGTTTAGCTTTGGGGTACCCACTTTGTACGTCAAATACCCAAAGAATGGCACTGATTAGAGGAAAACTATGGTTTCCCTAGTGATGCCGATGTACTGACGTCATTCGGTGTTAACCAACCAATGGGATTATAAAGCATCAGAGTGTGGGGAAGCTGTGCCAAGTGCAAACTACGACTAGAAAAATGACCGGATAAATGGGTTAAACAATGTATAAGAACAAAATAAGCATGTGTTTAGCTGTTTACTTTTTATATACACATACATGTCCCACAAAAAAATTACTGAAACTTAGCAGAATATTTAGCAGTGGAATCTACCACAGGTCTTATGTTGCCATAATATAAGTACGTTTTTGTTTGCAGCAAGACTCATCTGATTTTCAAGATACTGATTTATATGACGACGTGATTATATCACAATCAAGTGAAAACCGAAGAACTGATGAGGTGAGGATGTCTTGTAACTAATATATGTGTCAGGTCATTGTTTTTAATCCTTTGGGCTGAAAGTCCAACAGATTAGCATCACCCTGCGTCTGCCATGCGCTGTTAGCTCTCATATTTTAGACACTGTTCAGGATCTATATTTGAGTGGCTGGATCCGTTAATTACTAATAACCAACACACTTCACATGGTCGCCATCGTTAAATAAAACTTAATCTATGGAGTGATTTATTGCAGGCACTAATTGCTAAAATGTCTCACTCCACCAGACCTGTTGTATGTGACACTGTGTCATTAGTTCTTTGGGCCACAGTTCCAATGGACTTATCACATCACTCTCTGTCTACCATGTGCCGTTAGCTACCATATCTCAGAAACCACAGAGGATCTATTTTGTAATTTGTCATAGACGTAACTTAAGGCGCTGCTACTATGCATGACTAATATTTATCAGATTGGATCATTCGTAAGACCCTCAAACTGGTCAAATAAAACGTTTTTCAAAACTTGGTTAACTTTTCTTTAATTTTGCATATTTATTAAATTGCTCAATTACAACCAGGCTTTGAACTTACTTAACATTTTACCCGTCTAAAATGTCCCCACGTATGCACATTAGCATATGCATTCGTATATCACATGTTCACAATAATTCATGCTTCAACAATTGTAACGCACATTTAAAATTTAATAAAATATGAGGTTAACATGTTCAAATGTAACTCTGTGTTGTTGACTATTAATTTTTTTTATTGATTCTGTGTTCATATGTACGTTAATTGATCACCTGTCGTCTGTGTGCCCTGCAGCCACCGAAGGTTTCTCCTGCAAGGACTTCCACAAGCAGCTACTCAGGAAAACGAGTTGCTATCTACGTTGGCAATCTTACCTGGGTAAGAGGTGCACACGTTTCTATTCAGTGGTAGGGTATTTCTGCTAACAGAATAATTTGTTACCTTGTAACATCAAGGTAGTGTGGTGAAAGGGGAATGCACTGATGTACCAGGCTATCAGTCAAGATGTCTAGCCCTGATGTCCACAATATTTTAAGTCCACCTGCTGATCACTGCTGTTTACAGAGTTGGGCAGTTTTATTCACGTGATTGCCTGTGAATTTTTCAGAGTGATACAACTGCCATGTGTGTGCGAGTATATGTGCACGTGCATCGTTGCATGCGTACATGTGTGCATTGCAGGGAATGTAAAAGACATCAGGAAATGAACCACAATGATGTTGAATCTCTGAAGCTATTCTGAAATACAATGTGTGTGGTATCAGCAATGGTGTAACAACATCATACTACCACCAGTGATGCTAAGAGCCTTGGTCATGTTTTACATTTCTGACACCAGTAAAGTAAGAGTACATGCCACATGTGAGAGTTAAAAATGATGTGGCTCAATCGTGTATTTCCTTAATAATTATCAGAATTGGAGTAAGCTTTCTGAACATGAACACCACATGTACACTATCGTTGTCAATTTTAGTGGACCACAGACCAGGATCTAACAGACATCATCTCAGGCTTGGGTGTACACGACCTGCTGGAAATCAAATTCTATGAGAACAGAGTTAACGGACAGTCAAAAGGGTAAGTTCGAATTGCACGACAAATACAATGGTTTCGCAATTTGACAGCACTTGTACATATTTATACTACAGACAGGCAGTGGCTACTTATATAAAAAAGTAAAGGCAAGTTCTTATATAGCGCAGTATCCAGTCCTCAGGACCGTTCAAGACGCTCTACACTTCACTTCCCTGACAGACCTGTTCACTCAGACACCATCTCGGCTTCTCTGGGAAGCATCCAGCCATATGCTACAATTAATGCGTGAAGGCTGCTTGTACACATATCCACCAATGTCTATAGCCAGTTACCCATTTATACAGCTGAGTGAACTGGAGCAATGTAGAGTGAAAAAATATATGTTGGAGTGCAATGGCTCAGGGGTAGAGCTATGGACTCTCAACTACGAGAACCCGGGTATATATATATATATATAATATAAATATTGTATACTGTATATGTATATATATATATATATATATAATTATATATATATATAGTCTCCCTAAATTAAATAGTCCTGGTGGCTAGACACTAGTATATAAGAAAATTTTCGTTGCCCCAGGTTTGCCACTGTGGTGCTTGGGTCAGACTCGAGCTCTCGCAAGGTGATGGACTACATGCCGAAGAAGGAGATCCATGGCCAGATCCCAGTCGTGACGCCCTGCAGTCGCCAGGCTCTCAACCAGTTTGAAATGCAGGCACGCAAGGGTGACAACAGCATGCAGAACGGCGGAGGTCAGTGCAAGCGTTTCCACACACCCCGTTTAGACAATCTGTTACGCAGTTTTGTAGGACAGTTGTGCGTTTTGCGAGATGTTAATTAGCTGGTGCGCATAGTGTGTAGGCTGGTGTTCCAGTAAATCGCTGTTAACCAAGCCAGTTGTTAAATTGACAATCGTAATTAAGTTGTGTTTTTCACCCTTAATTAAGATCTGATCGTTTGGCATTTTTGCGTGTTATGTTTCATGGCCGTCTGGCAGATGTTGCCACTGTTAAGTGTTTATGCTCACTGACTTCTCTTGTATTCTGCATAACATACCGAATACCGTGTTTTCACTTAGATGTGCAGGGCACAGAGGCCGTGTTGTGTGGGCCTGTTTATTGCATTCTAACGTGTCCAAAGTCTCACAGCTGCATGATAATCCAAATCTTATGCGTTTCAGGCCATTCCCATGAGTTTGCCACTGATGCAAATTACCGTACGTCTACATTTATTTATTTTTATTGCGTGTGCTTAGATTGATAGCATGCATGTATTACCAGCGGAATCACACATACATAGAAACTGTTTTCCTCCAGGTTGTCCATAGTGTATGCGTGCCGTCAGATGTGGTGGTGTAGCTTGGCTGTTGAACACTAGGCTAACAGCCAAGAGAAGGGCTTAGGTTCTACCTACAGTCAATCTAAAATTTGGGAAATTGTATTTTACACTACATTCTCCATTGAAAGATAACAAAAATCGTTTGCCGCTTGTGCTTAGTGAATGAAAGAAGAAAAAAACCTGTCGTAGACAGCAGTGGCCCAGTTTACCAAAAGCCATATAGGTGGTATATCATCTGATGCCAAGAAACCAACTCTGCCAGTGGTGTGAATTTGTCTCGGTGGATACTGATGCTGGTTAGGATGACACTAGTTATTAGAGCTGTCATCTGGCAAACTTAGAATACACAGGTTTGACTTTTTGAACAAGACAGATGCGAGATTATTGTGTGCTGCATGTCTGACACGGAAAGCATGGTATTAAAGTTGTCTGACGATTGACGTCATAACTGCATAACATACTTGCATTCACCTAGCTCCACGTTGTGGATAAAATACCTTGTGGTTGTGTTCATTGTGAAGTCTGCTGGTTAGTTTTTGTTAGAACAGTAATAATAGCATAAAGTCAATCTGTTCCAGTAGCTGGAATGAACCAGGTATGGTTGTTGTTATTATTAGCACAAAGTTACCTTAATCTGTTGTACTTGTTCCAAAATTTATTTCCACTTTGGGGGTGCATGTCTTGGCAATAAATAACGGATGTTTACAATTTCAATGTTTTGTTTATGATTTGAGTATTTGTGTGTACAACGTTAAAATTGCAGACACACTTTTGAGATTATTGAATGCAGTTTGGCAGCAGTTCACCTTCAACATGTTTAGTATTAAGGACATCATTATTTTATATTCATATGATGAACAGGGTTTATATGCACGATTACCACGACCACCAAACCTGTGTTAAATATTGAGATGTCACCTGCTAACTGTCGAGTTTGTCCTGCAGGTAGCCAGCGTAGTGGTGGTGGCGGCCGGGGCTCTTCACCAATGGGACGTGAAAGTTCCCGCAATCGGGGTGGAGGTGGGTCACGTGGACAGAGGATGCCCCCCATGGGTGGCCCCCCACCCCAGGGACCCCCCAACATGGGGCAGCAGAGGCCTCCCATGCAAGGAGGTGAGTCTAAACTATTTCTCTGCTCAATGCCCCATCAATTTGTTAAGAAGTTTTGGTTGTTGATCCAACTTGCACTATTAACCACCACAGCAAATGTTCTTTTTTAACTGATCCATTGTGGTTAATGTGATGATAAACGAAAAGCTGTGGTGTATGCAAGCATCTTATTTTTTACATACCAAACATGTTAGTCAAGTAGCTGCACCACCTTGCTAGGGAAATCTGAAATACTTGACACACTAGGACATGATAGAATTTGTTTATTGTATTACATCTAGTGGGATGCACCGATACCTTTAAAAGAATAATTATTAAAAGAGAGAAAATATTAAGTATTTTTGCTTAGTATGTAATTGTTCATTCTGTTTTGTTCGTACTGTAACCTTACTCAGTTTAGATTTGTTTATTATAAATTGCACGAAATATTTGCAATGTAATGTTAAAAGTAATGCAAAAGTAACCATGAATAGGTTTTGACATGCAAGGCCACAACAACCAGATGCCCCCTCGAGGGGGCGGGATGCCACCACCCCAGGGGATGCCACCACCAGGCATGCCACCCCAAGGACCCCCGATGAGACAGGCTGGCCCTCCAATGGGAATGGTAAGTGGCAGGGTACTTTTAGTTTACTTTTCACGATGTGAAGTTAGTAAAAGTATTTAAAATACGTTTCTACAAACAAAAACTACTTTTTCGAATGTAGTGGTACGGTTTCTTGGTTATGTTATAATTGTTATTTAGTCAGTTATTTGGCTCTGAAAAAATTTGTTTTAGGAGGGAAACAAAATTCGTGAGAAATAAATAACTTACTAAAGAAACTACCGTATTGTGCCTAATACACGCGCAGTGCGCGAGTGGGAAGGCTTGGGTGCACGTCTATTAATTTCTCAAAAGTGGGTCAAATTTGGTTACTCGCTATATAGGTTTCTAAACAGAGTAGATAACTAATCCGCAACGTGGCGCCACTGAAATACACATATGTATAGCGCCTCCAAGTGAATGACCCGAGAAATAGTTCTTTTTAAATAAACATTGTACTACGTAATGTTTTCGGTTCAATCAACGTGTTCTTCAAATTCTTTTAATACTGTTAAATAAATGTAGTAATGTAAACATAGAGTGGATTGACTGTATGTAAAAGCTGCATTGGACCATGTGCATCCGAAACGGAAAATCAGTGTCGACACATAATATCGATGACGATGTCGATAACGATGTATGTGGTCCTGACTAGAATTGTATAGAACCATGAACATATGCAATTACTCAAATTGTCAATTTTCTGACAAATCGATAAAAGGAAAGCTTATTAATTGAAAGACATATGCCTGAATAGGAATTTATATGAAATATGACTCCGACTTATTCTTGTTATCGAAGTTGGTTGATGCCAGTCGCACTCGCGTGTCCACTGGGGATTCAGCTGGAATGGGGTTGTGAAACGAGTGACAATCTCAACTTTGTCTCTACTCAAATTCGTTTGCATAATTCAATCAAATTTGTTGTAATTAATTGTTTGTCTTGATTCCTTCAATAGAACAAGTAAGCGGAGCACTGTATGTTGTTTCGTTGTTGTCGCTCAGAAACGTTACGCGAATAGTTGGTCATTAATCCAACGTAAACAAATCAGCCATTTGCTTGATGCACATGACGGCCTCGCTCTGATAGTACCATAAAATTAAAAATAAAAGCCCTCTTTGTGGTAAGCATTTACAGTTACCATACATTTACTTACGAAAGTCTCACAAGTAACGGTTCGGTTGCCATACGCATAATTTTTATTTTCTAATAGAATTAGTCTGGGCGCCATCTTTGCTACTAATTGTAGCATCTACTCTGTTGCATTTTTGCCATGAGTTGTCATGGACTGTTTCACATCTAAAAAGGGGGTGGGCGTCTATTAGGTAGTGCACGTCTATTAACTCTTTACTGGGTAAACCGCCTTCTTATTTTACACCCTGCTGTGGGCAGACAATTTTAAGATGGCAACTATCTGTGAATTATCCTGCATGTTGCTTGCATTAAAATTCGAATAACTCGACAACCGATGCATGAAAATATATGAAATTAATTGCACTGTACATGGAATGATTGTGTGAATAAAATGTGGTATTGAAATTTATGTGTTGCAATCAATTACATTTCAGATCTTGAAGCAAACTTCAACAATTATAATGAACAAATAAATAAGCAACTCCATCATGCTAAATATTGAAAAAATATTAGAACACATAAGAGTGATCCTGTGGAACTAATGTAGCCATGTATGTTAGTTTTATCCTAGTAAAACATTTATCAATTTTTGACGGTTAGTTTTCAAATTATAATTGCTTTTGTAAACAATGCCAACGCGTCAGAAGACAAAAATCATGCCATAATTTACAAAATGGCTATCGTTTGCCGATCATGTTGCCGAATGCAATGTTCTTTTCATATGTAAAATCAACATTCGAATAACGAGAGATAGCACACTCCTTTCACAAGTAGATGCTCCCTTATCAGAAGCAATGTGAGCATAGTGCATATTAATCAAATACTATAAATTAAATAAACCAAACGAAGTACGGACGGTGATCCGATCAACAAAATGGCTGCAAATCCACAAAACGAACATGCCGCCGACGGGTCATCTTCTTCGTATCTCAACAACGAAAAGTCGCACAGACAACGTAGATGGACGATAACAGGGTCTCTGTGATCGCTGTCGACATTATTCACGTTGCAAACATCGAAATCCGACTCGAAATCGTCGAGAATTGATCTCAGTAATATCTGCCAAATGCCGCACGATGTCGGAGGTCAACTAGACGAACGCACTTCAACATCCTTCCAAATAAACTCACTTAATTCGCAAACGAAAACAATTTTTCACAAGATGGCGACAGCACATGTTTCCGTGACCTACATAGAGCTTAGGTCAGCAGTTTCAGCTGGCTGGTTAAAGTAAAAGAGGGATCTGATCGCGGTAAACGAAAGGCCCACGAACTGTGATTTTACTGGGCGGTTTTGGACGGTCTGCGCGTACGAGGGGTTGGGCGGTTTTGGACGGTCTGCGCAGTAAAGAGTTAAGGACAATACGGTACTTTGGTTTACTCTCTGGTTTCACAGTTGACTTCACTTTGTTACAAGAGTTCTCATACTAGTTACAGCAGTCAGACTGTTGGTGCTTTTACGAATCAATGAATGAGCATTCAGATTTGCATTGAGGGGTGAATCAACGTCTGCTGTGTGTTTGTCAACCCTTCAGATGCCGCCCCGTAATGGTCCCCCACCCCCAGGCGTGCCGGGTATTCGTGGCCCTATGCCCCCCGTGTCTGGCATGCAGATGCAGATGCAGCGTCCAGAGATGGGTTGGGAGAGACCGCCAAGTAAGTATGGCTCAAAGTTGGCAAATTGAGGAAGAGGTTATGGTTATCATAGTACAATTAGAGTTGTGTTTATGATATGTAAGATATTTTTATGTATAAAACTTTGTCAACAACCTTGAATCAAACACACAACTTTGTCTTTCTGTGTTGACAGCATTGTGTACTCTGCTGTGGGTTTAGACTTCACTGCTAGTCAACACACATTTAAAAATAGCTGTTGAATTTTTTCACATTTGAATTCCTGAAAATTTGCATTCCAGTGCAGTAAGGGAAACTATGTTTTCTCTCAGGTAAAATTAATTTGCCCACATGTACGTTGCTGTGTAAAAAATACACCTTGTATACATTGTAAATTGTTGCTTACTGGATAGTCACTGACACCCCATCAGCATAAAAGCACATATTTTCTTTTTCACGAGTGCTGATGAGAAACAAGGAGTTATGTTTTTATGGCTTAACATATAAATGAGTAATTTTGAGTAGCAGAAGTTGCATTGTTTCCATCTTGTAACTTGCTCTGTTCTTCCAGCTTCCTTCCCACCTGTCAGTATGGCAGTGCAACGGCCACCAATGCAAGGTACGTACGTCTGTTCTGGGATATTCCGCAGATTAAACAAATTATTGATTGAAAGGGGATGTTTTGATCTTTTCCTATTGTAGCATGATGGTATAAAGTGTAGATTATATCTAGTCCAACAGGTTGTTTGCCAAAAATATGTTTAAATTATCTATTTGACATATTGATGCAATGCACGTTTCTGTGTAAAGCCGCTGGTTCCTCGGAAATACGGCCATACTGAAAGATATCAAGGGGCAGCCTAATAAAGGCATATTAGGTGTATCGATATAGGCTGCTGTTGTTATTGTGTTATGCGCAATTGGAATACAGTAAGGAAACATACTTTGTTTGTGTATGAGGACTGGCTGTTACGTGCACAGTCCCACCCAAGTGTTATGTAATTAACTGTTCAGTCTGTGGTGTTTTGACACACGTGCTTCTCTCTTCTCTTTCCAGCGCCCTTCCAGCCAGCACCCATGGGGCCACCACAGGTTGGGATGATGCCACAGAGGCCCCCAGTACAAGGTGGGTGCTACACCACTCACTCGGTGCTCACTTCACTTTGGTAGCATAGAATATCACTCAAACATCAGCACTGTATAATGTTGGACGATAACGCGTTTTGATGAAGTGTATGGTTTCAAACAGGCAGTAATGCTAGTGTGTGAACTGTGCTGGTGAATGTGCAGTGTGTGGGACACTGTTTTGGTTTGTTTACTGCTACACATCGGACCAGACCTGTACAAAGGAGTGCGGAGCAGTGGAACTTATTAGTGAATCTGCTTAGTTGTGGCAAATCTCAGTCGTCGTCTTATTTTATAGGTGGTCTTACACATTCCACTGTGTAGCTCTCTGTTGGTCAAATGTTGTTGCCACGCAAAGCATTCTTGTGTAAGGAATTAGGTCACGAATAGTCTTCTGAAACTATATTAATGATGTATTTTTATCATAACCATAGTGATGGTTTACAGGTTAAGACTGCATTTTTCAAGTCCCAACATGCCTTCCTAAAGCAGCCTCTTGTCTGTTTCCACACAGGTTCTACACTGATGTTAACCTGGTGTCGTTTTGTTTCAGGCCCCCCACCCCCTGGCCACCCTGTTGGCCCGCCCCCTCCAAACAACATCGGGATGCCGCCCGGCATGATGCCACCACAGACGGGCCCGCCGCCCCCTGGCATGCATCCCCCTGTCAACATTGGACCACCGATGGGCCCCCCAGTCGCAGCCCCTGCCCCCCATGTCAACCCCGCCTTCTTTCCACCCAACTCACAGCCCCTGCCCATGGGAGGACCGCCAGTGAGTTGCTCTCTTCGTTTCTCTCACATCAGTTATAGAAAATTGTAGTTTCTCTTATTGTGAACTGTGAGGATTGTAGAATGTTTGAATTAGTGCTGGTTCGATACCAGGTTTTGTTCGATACTGATCGATACCTGAATTTTGTTCGATACTCGATACTTGCGTTGCAAGTCTAATATTCACAGAGAACACAGTTCCCAGTAGAAACAGTATGCAACAGAAGTAGGGCTGGTTCGATACCAGAATTCTTCGATACCGATCGATATATTGCTGGTTCGATACCAGAATTCTTCGATATCAATCGATACCAGACTTTTATTCGATACTCAAAATTTACCTTGTAAGTGTAATTCAGTACAGTAGAGATCTCCAAAGAAACACACTACTATCCACTTAGACTAATGCCACAGAAACACACACAATTTTTCCCTTACAAGTAGGGAGATATGTGATACTTTTATAGTCATGCAAACAATGATTAAAATGCAATTTTCATTTTATGTAAGTAAACAAACAACAGTTTCAATATAATTGATAATTGTTGTAAAACTAAAAGGTAACTGTAATATAAAATTAAAACAATAAAGACAACTGCAATAAAATACCTAGTGACAAATAAATTCATCAATTGCACTGAATTATTTTAAATTAATAACAGTACTTCACCCCAGCTGTTTGTAAATACACTATAATATAGTAGCTTAATTTCAATTCACTGTGTCTCCTAAAGTGACCATCAACAAATACAGCTGAAACATAACATACAAATAATTTGTTATTATTATATTAAATATAAATACACCTATCACTTATAATAGTGCCACTGCCAGCACAGCTGCACACTCACTGTTATAACTGTTTTATAATTAATTGTATCGTAAAGATAATTGTGATTTAACATAAAAACTGTATAGACGATTACAATAAAATAACACTAATTAATAATAGAAAAAAATATTAATAAAAATTTCAATTGCACTTCCCAGTTCACACCAATTTTTTTTATATAAAACTCAAATTACCACGTTATCAAGTACACATAACAAGCCCCATAATGTTTTTGCAACTGTTTTCAAGAACCGGTCAGTTTCTTCCTCTCCCTCTGGCTCTGCCAGTGGTGAATCTGTTTGGCCAGTGCCAGTGACTGGCAGTGTCACAGTGAGAGTGACAGTAGATGCAGTAAGCACATCGTCATCGTTAATCAGTCACGTCGTGTATGTCACTTCTTGGCGATGTTTGCCGCAGTTACTTAGTAGATTCGGCAACCGATGGCGATTCGCTTCGACTGTAACTAGATGTCCATTGCTCGCTCACTGTCGAATATTTCGATAGAATACGTTCTCGAGTCAATGGCAATGCGACGTTGTCAACAACGTCAACGTCGACGACGCCATACGATGAAAGTTGATCATCACGTTTTGATAGCTTCTTGAATGGTGACATGTTTCGTCAAATTCGATGTATTTCCCACGCTATCTTTGAGACGCCTCTAGCACAGCAGACACTCTTTGTTGGAAAACTGCCAAATTATTAGCGATGCCGATGAACGTTGCGACTTGTTGTCGTTCGCCTTGGCTGTGGGCATCGTGTACGGCAAATGGTGGCGCCACCAAACGGAACCCGGGTAAACATAACCTCCGCATCGCGCTCGAATAAATATTTATATTAATAATATTATTATTAAACTAGTTTCATAAATACTAGTGCGTGCAATAAACACTCTATACGAATACTATAGGATGTGTGTTTTTGTACGCGTAACCGTAAATAAAGTAGGGAGAAAGATGGCATGGTACTGCCACCAAACGAGATCGTCACATACGAACCTTGGTTTGGGTAACGAGGCTAAGCGAAGTCTGACCTACGCTAAGATAGCACACAGAAAACAGTTATTATAGACACTAATTCTACAATAAATTTTAGAAAACAATTCACATTTTATGTTATATTATTTTTTAAACAACCTAAACAGCCTAAGTCAATTTAGGCTGCGAAGCGCTGTAGTGATAGCTCCCGTAAACAACGTCGTCATCAACAACGATGTTGCGCCTTCGCATCGACTTCGTCGAATGGACTCGATGTCGAGTATCGAAATATCGAAGGTATCGAAGGTATCGAAGGTATCGAAGGTATCGAAGGTATCGAAGGTATCGAAGGTATCGAAGGTATCGAAGGTATCGAAGGTATCGAAGGTATCGAAGGTATCGAAGGTATCGTAGGTATCGAAGGTATCGAAGGTATCGAATAGTGGGCGTTCGATACCAAAAATATCGAAGTATCGCGATACCACTAAATATCGGTATCGAACTTTCGCAAGTATCGCGATACTTCGATATTTTTGGTATCGAACCAGCACTAGTTTGAATGTTTATATTTGGAAACGTACAAAGCATATATGTAATAAACTAAAAATGTAACAATCAATTATATAATGTACGATTCCGGGCAAACAGCGGAGCCAATTAAGTCTGTTACCAGTTTGTATAGATAATAATTACTATTATGAAACCATTTCTTGTAAATTAAACTGGTCGCTGCCAACCCTACCATAGCTGTATAAACAATAATGTTACTATAGTAATTTCACGTGTAACACATACCTATAATTTTTATAACTGACCAGGTATGTAAACGTAACAGTAATATTTAATAATAAATGTTCAATTAACATGTATAGCAAACATGTAGTAATACCAACTAACGACAATGGGAAGGATATAATTACATACGTATATGACCAGGTATTTTATATTTAATAAGCTTCAGCTAGCTCTTCACACCCTTTTACAACAATTGCTTTTAGTGATACTGCAAAACTTTTGTTGTTGTTCTTTTGCTAGATGATAACGAAATTCTGTTCATATCAATGAACCTATACATAAAAAACTTCTAGAAGATTTTACTGTTTACATGTGCTGGTGGACTAATACTGGTGTGAACAGTGATGAAAGTATCGTAAGTTTATACATGGACTTGCGGCTGTGTCCCATGTAGAGATATTGTAGTGCATCGTTATAATCAGTTGGTCAGGTGGTGAACGACCTAGTCTGGAGTGATACTCGGTAGAGATATTTCACTGAGAGAGTGGCTTTTTTTGCAGATTCAACAGGTGCCCCCAGCTGACCCGTACGGCCGACCCCCCGTGCAGTACCCTCCATCTGAACCCTACAATCGCCCTATCACAGACAGGCAAGTTTATTACACATGCATACGTACTAACAGTAGCATCATCAGATATATGTTGTAGGTCACTAGTGTTTAATTACACCAATGTCATTGCATTTGGGATGGGCAGACTTGACAGTACTGTTTTTGAAATCTACATTTGTTATATTTTTTTTACCATAATTATTGTACTGGCTGATTTTAATATGTCATGTTGGTACTGGTATGGCAATAGGATTTGATAAGACTTGATTGTGTGAATGTTACTGTTGGCAGCAGGTAAATGTCCAGATAAATATTTAACATTTACCCATAATTGTCAACATCTGTTTTGATTATTCCAACAGACACGATCCCATGATACCACAGATCAGCGATGTGGAATTCGACGAAATTTTACAGCGCAACAAAACAGTGTCTAGTAGCGCCATCTCTAGGGCCGTGCAAGATGCCAGTGCTGGTGAGTAGAACGGACAATGAAGGGGTTCTCTTTTGCCACTCTTTGATATGCAAATGACTGCACCAAGTGCACTGCATATGTGAATGAGATTAATAACACTCATACAACTTGCTTGAATTTGGCACACTCGACAGCTAGGCCACATGGCCTTAGCTATTATAGATTATATGGGACGAAGGCATCATTATACGATACTCAATTTGGCAAGATATAATGGCGAGTTGCCAAAGCAGTACAAATGGCATCATGGCTGATGCCAAGTAAAAAAATTGGATAATATCACTGATTGCAAAGTTCCTAACACAAAGTGCTGTTATTGTTTTATTTGTATGGTTTGTGGATGTGTAAGTCTTATAGGGTCTCATTTTAATTATGATGCCGGCAGACATTGGAGGGAGACTATAAGGTTAGCCTGGTGCACTGTATATGATGTGCAATAAGCTATTGTGGTGGTTAAGAAGGGTGGCCACGAGTGGTGTAGCTAGAGTAGAACCTACTAGCATCTAGAAAGAAAGTTAATGCTACACATATGTAATATGTACCATGCAGCATAAATTATTTTACAATGTTTTGTTATATAGGAAAGATATATATATATATAAAACAATATGTCGTACTGCTGTTAATGTCATGCCCCGTGACATGCAGGTGATTACGCAAATGCCATCGAGACACTGGTGACCGCAATCTCTCTCATCAAGGGCAGTAAGATTGCCAACGATGACCGCTGCAGGATTCTCATCACGTCCCTGCAAGACACGTTGCACGGCATCGAGTCAAAATCGTACGGGTCAAAGTAAGTCTTTCAGTGCTGGTGTAGTTAAGGGTACCAACTACTCGAGAACAGCTATGTGCCATATTTATGTTAATACTCAATATATCTCAACCAAATTTGGCATACACGTTCGTTATGTGAACAGCACTTACTGTGTAAAATTTGAACTCATTTGCATATGTGTTACCATAGCAACCGACATTTTAAAATTACACAGGGGTGAATTAAAAAAAATTATTCTGAGTCAATGGTTTCATGTGGATTCATGGAACTGCTCAAATTCATTAGCTAGAATGTCCCTTCATACAATAAGGTGGTTTGAGCTTGAAAGATCTAATGTGTTCTATGCTTGTAAAATGATTTTTCAGAAAAAACGTTTTTTGGACGTTGGTCAACTGTAGTGTTTCATATCTGACAACTCCAAGTAGTCAGCTGCCATGGTCAAATGAGTCTTATTGTGTGTGTCACTAACATGTGAACAGATGGAACAAATTTCAGATGTCTATCTTTCATAGTTTTTTGGGAATAATTATTTGAAATTTCACAAATGTGCAAAAACGTGATTTTGAGAAAATGACAAAAAACGACAGCATGTCATATAATATTGACAGCACACCTAGAAACCACTAATAACCATTAACTAAATCATTTATAAGTGTCTGCATAATGAACATGACTACCAGGCATCAGATTCATATAGGAACAACATTTTATTATTGTGCCAACCTTATTTATAAGTGTGTTTTTTAACCAAAATGCGTGACGAATTGTTAACGTTTTGCCGGTCGACGCCATTTGCTTTCTCATCCTGCAGCTGCCGGAAACGGCGCTGATTGGGCGATGATGCGATCATTGGTGCGCCGGGCGCGTTCATTGGATTAGATATTTACGCAATATTATAATGAGCCATGGATCGCGTAACAAATCCTTATATGGCAGTAGAGGTCGCATACATTTTCCCGAAATAGATGCATATAATTATATTCTAGAACTCCCAGAACACCACATCCGGTTATGTGTAAACTTCCGGACAAGACGGTTACAAACATGGTGGATTTACTAGGCGGCGTGTCTCTGGACTCGAACGTTCTTTTTAGTCATTCCCGGACATTTAAAAATGGCTACCACGGTGGATTTTGCTTCTTGAATAACGAGGGCCCTCGCATGTTATAAATGATGTTTTTATTGGTATTAATTCTTGAAATATTGAAATATGCTCTTGCACATAGCTGTATAAGATACCAGTGCATCTGAAAATGACATGATCTGAAAACCGTATTTTTTTTATTTCTCGACCCGCTAGTCTCCTTAATGGTGGAAGTCAAGAGTGACTAATAATTCTTGTTTTTACAGTAGTATTTTACAAGTTTCAAGAAATTTGACCTGTATGACTAATAATTGTTTGGCTTAGTTTGATTTGTGTTTGTTTGGAGTGCCAGCTCAGTTTGTCTCTTGTTTTAAGTGACATATTTGGCAATTCATTTTATTTTGTAATTTTGTCCAATTCATACGCTTGAGTTTTCCCTGTCCACCCCTCACCTGAAACCCTAAGTACGTCATTGCTCTGTTCTACTATCATTAACAGTTTTATGGAAGACTGTCGGGAACTAATACAAGTTGGTGGTGACTAATTCCAGTGCTTTCCATTTCTCTTCCACACATACTTTGCATTCAAACAATATTTACTCTACGGGATTTTGCCATGTTAGTAGCTCAGAGAATTGCCAACATAACCTAAAATTTGACCTGACAGTATGTGGGCCTGTAGCACATCTGACTGTTTCTCATCACTTGCAGGAGTACCAGCAGTCGAGAACGCCGCTCTCGGTCACGAGACCACGACAGAGATCGTGAACGTGAAAAACGCTCACGGCACCGGTCACGCAGTCGCGACCGTGAGTACCGCGATCGCAGTCGTGAGCGCGACCGCCACTACGAGTCCGACCGTCATCGTGACCGCGACAGGGACCGTGACCGCGACCGAGAGTATCGTAGTCGTCATTAGTTCACCAGATGTCACTACTGTGCAGGTAAAGTCGTCAGAAGTGGTAACCCGGGGAGGGAGCGGGGTTGGTCATGTGACTGTCATGTGACATGTTTGTGTGTGTGTGGGTTGTGATCCTAAGATGCTACTGGCTACCAGTAATATCGTGGTATACACTCCTCTAACTATATCTGTAAAATCAGAGCAGTGTGTTCAACTTAGTGTGGCCCTAGTCAGACATTGGAGAGGCAATGGAAGTATTTTATGTTGAATTGTTGCAAGACATAATTACAGATATAAAATGTGCCATGATGGCACAGGTTATTTATGGTCAAGAGTTATATGGTTTCACAAAATTGTATTAAAAAGTCACGTTCAGAGTTTTATTTTTTCTACCGGTGTAGCAAAATTTAAGTTTCGTCCTTTAGGAATGCATAAAACCTAATATATAGCAATCGGTCATTTTACAATTAACTATCTATGATAGTTTTGGAATATCCATGCAAAGTAAGACAGTGAATTCATAATGAGTGTGGAGTTTTTCTTTGCACTCGAAAAACATTTTAATCACAACAAAATAAGTATCTTTCACCACCAGATAACTAACCCAGATAACTCTTTGTGTTGGTTTCTCCGTGCCATTTGTTGCCCGTGCAGCAGACATGTATACACTGGCGTATTATGCAAGCAGAAGATGTGTCTCCCCCCCCCCCCCATCCGCAGTTGTGTACAACTTAAACGATGCACTGTTTTTGTTCTCGCAGATAAAATCTGATCTCTGGCCACTGTTGAGTTTGATGCCAGCGGGTTGGTGGCGGTCCCTCGGCAGCAAGTGCTTGAAACCTTGGCGGCATTCCTCTAAACCTCTTCACACGATGTCTTGTCAATGCTTTGTCGCTAAACAGATGTAAATGTTAAAGATATATATTTTGTGGTGGCTTGGGCGCCGAAAAAACTTCCTGTGTCAATAATATTTAGTTTTAACAACAGCCTTGTGCAAGTCATGAGATTAGCCTTGTTGACGTTTTATTCCGATGGTGTTACTTTGTACAGATGTGTTGGGTGTTTTACATTTATGCGTTCAGTGATCTTTTGCCACTGGTTTTGCATTTTTTATTGAATTATCCGCTGTTTTTATCTCAGGGATGTTACAACATTACAACTTTGTGATTTTGTACATGAATGTATTACATTCTGGATGTTTTTTATATTTCCAACTTTTCTTGTGCTGTTTGCATTAGCGACTTCTTGGGACATTGGTGCTGGATTTGATGGAATTTGCATTGCGTTGTTGAAAATAAAAATCAAGACGGACGATTTGTGGGTACCTGGGTAGCAGGGTTTTATGCAGGACCAAATTATTTCCAGTCACACATGTTTTGGTGGACACATGGATGTTAACTGTTAAGCCAATTTACAAACTTTAAAATGTGTCTGATGACCTGAAATGGACTACAAACATACATGTGACACCATTTACACTCGCTTCTAAAGCATAACTGACAATATCTGGTTTTGGAAGACCTTTTTTGGCGTCTTCATTTTTTTACCCATCCTTCTTATTACTGTCCGTCTACAACGGTTTTTACCCATCCAAATGACAGGTAGACGGGTCTCTGCATAAAGCTATGCTGGGTAGTTCAAATGTGCTAAATTTTAAATCCAGTACTGTGTCTTGAGACGCGACCTAGTCATGTGATTGTGTAGGAGCAAGCAAAGTTGGAAGTTATACACTTGTTATCTGCCTTTATGCTAGGCATTCGGGAAAGACTTATTTTACATTAAGACTTGATTACATTGCTTGACATTAAGGGTGTCACCTGTGGGCAAGTAAATACTAGCAAAACTATTACCTGTGTGAAAACAGGTTTGCGTGGACTGTGGACTTTTTCATATATATAATTTACTTTACAGTATATATATTTTACAAAAAAATGTGGATTTTTGCGATGGCCCTATTCTGAATCCTTGTGCAGTCAAATCAGTTTGTACTTCCTAAACTAGTCACATTTTTCACTGTTGCGTTTACTTGCCCCCAGTAATTTGGCAGCTGGTACTGTCAAGCTGTGTGAAACTGTGAGGTTCTGTGAGTGTGTTGTTGTTCCACCAGGGTGTGTAGGCAGCTGTGATAATCACTCTCCTCTCGGTGCATCTATCAAGCGTGATATTGCTGAAATTGATGTACTTAATCTGGCTCAAATTTGCAGTTTTGCAGGAGGGAGATTATAATGATTATGTCATCTTTTTTTGTGACAATGTGTGGCATGCGGTTGAATGGTTGACATGTCATTAAGATTGTTTAACTAGACATTTATGGCGCTGTATGAAATTCCTTTCTAAGAGCTAATGTGAAAATGTTTTGTAGTAGTACATGACCAAAATAATATGCTTATTTATGGACAACTCACTAAGCAAAATTGTCTTGGTACTTTTTCATCACCGTCAACAGGTTTTGACATTGCTAACTTTGTATATGTTATATCTTTCTGTTAGTTACCTTGACATAGGCAATCATGTAAAAGATTAATTAGATAAGCATCCAGTTTGCTACTTCAACCTTTAGTAACATTTAGGTGATTTTGCATACATTGGCAGTATCATAAGCATCTATTTTGAGTCTTCATGGCTGCATACTGAAGTGACGGAAGCCAACATTTTATGTGATAATGCATTTGGTAGAGAGTAGAACATTTAGCCTAGTGTGAATCGGCCTTATATCTCAGGCTGGTTTGTTTACTGAATGTTTCCATAAACACTCCGGTCTGAGGCATAATCCCCATTCGCAGTAGAAAGAATGGTTCATCAGCTCCCAGCAAAATGTTAGTAGTACTTACTAATAATATAGAGTTATTGTAGATTTCACTGATGCATATATCATGATATAAAGTCTTAAACATGCATACACAAATCTTGATTGTGAACACATTTCTATGCTTGTCACTGCTTTTCACGTAAATCTTCTGTCTGGTCGGGATTACCTTTGTCACATAATTTGTTTTAAAACTATTTTAAACAATACCAGGCATGTGTGTCTACTTTTATGTATGCAATATGTAAGAGTTTACAGAAACGAATTGTGAAAAATTAACGGCTGTTGTGCTATTTTAGGGTGGCCGTTAATATAATTAACAATCACTGCATTAATGACAGCTATAATTGTGGAGATACGTGGTAATGGTAAATTACTTTGGTTGTATTAACTTTGTCAAGACAGAAATTTGAGAAAATACTGCCCTATTTCTAGATGCCTTGTGTTTCTTGGATGTTTGGCTCCGACTTGGTGATTTACGTCACAAATGTCAATAGTACAAACTACAGAACGAAACATTGCATATACTAACACACTCGTTGTAAAAATGCTTGTTGCGTTACCAAATTACCTCACCAGTTGTGTTGTACCTATACAGACATCTGTTCATTATATCTACTTGAAACGAGCATAATGCGTTGGGGTGATTGAAAAGCAAGATTATTTTGTATCCAGGTACGGTTTATAAATATGTGAGTTATACGTATGTTGTCAATGAGAACTTACATGATTAATAGTTTGACGTCATTTCACCTTTTGTCTCGATCATGTATGTGTATGTTGCATCTGGCAGGTGTTTCTTTCAGTGCAGGTCGACAACAAGGTGACACACGTGCGTAGGTGGCGAGGGAGGTACACTGCGCATGTGTTAGACACGTAACTAGAACTCGCTATGTTGCTGGTATTGTTGTCAATGTGCTCACGATCGTGGTCGTTTTCTTCCGTTGTAGGTGTGTTGCAACTATTCCTCGTATTTCCACTGCAGCCTCACGAGTCAAGAACTTATGTACGGCCCTGCACGCCTACCGTGTAGCGTAGCCCGTCTGTCTCGGACTGGAGCCGTCAAAATTTGCATTTAGATGCGATGGTGTGGCAACTATTTTACGTGAATATTGTGTAGCGTTAAGTGGACAGCCGGTGTTTCTGTTCCGGCGCATTCATTTTAAACTCGCCCGACGAAATTGATGCGCAGCCGCCTTCAACTCAAGTTGTGCTGCTGTCGACGAAGTGTGTCTGAATGATGAGTCAAGTTGCGGCAAAGAGACAAGAGAAAAAACAAAGACTAGACTCGGCACGCTGAGCTGCGCGTCACTGTCTGCTACTGGAAACTGTGTTCGAACGGCGTGGACAAGCTAGAACCAAGATATTTCTACAGTAGTTCGTCAAATTTCGTTAGAACGTATTGTGCTTCATTAAAATACTATAAAGTCGTTGTGTGACTTGCTTATTTGTGGTGTCTCACTGCTTAATCATGTACATTACAGTGTCTCCCTGAAAACCATGGGCCCATATTTAATTTGTTACGATTTTTATAGTTAAGGTCTTATTTTATGTTGACAGTACGTTTATATTTAGATTGTTATGCAAAATATGGGCGGGATCCTTGAAGATAATCACTTAGTGGTGATGTGTTAGACGTGGCATAGATGTGACTATTCTGCTGTTGCATGTCAGCTGTTGTTGCTCGTTGAATAATACAGTCCCGTAACATAACTGAGTATTGTCAGTAATGTTGCAACTATGTGACGTAGTTCAAATACTAACGCGTGTAAACAATGTACAAGATCTTCACGCGAAACGGTCTACACATGCTTGCTCAAATAAATGTGCATGCAAATGTTGCCATAAGAAATGTGTTCGAAGAAGTTTCCGGTAAGTTCTACACGTATGCATTGAATGTACTTCTTTCCCCATGTGGCTGTGTATACAACTATAGTGTTGTTTCGTACAACCTAATGAACACCTCGGGTAAACGACTGTGTAATAATACATGTTTGTACTGTTGGCTTAGCTTAATAGACATCATTGTTCATTCCAATCTAGGATGTCTTGGTTGGGCGAACGGTTACATTTGAAGGTTCGGTGACATCCTTTAGTAGATCAACGAGTGTAGTTATGCTTTCCTAGAAGGCACGTATCTGCTCTGTCGCGACGTTCTCGTGTGGAAACAGGGCTTATAAAATTACTTGGTAGGTTTTTATGGAATGTTTGCCAATTCTATCTCTGTCGAATACGTTCTCTGCTCTGATTAGGTGTTGTCTATTTTGTAATGTCACTATGAATTAATGCATAACAAAAGACGTGTTGGTTTTGACTAGAACTCGTGCCTTCACCTAGACAGCATTCGTAATTGTTTACTTTGGTCCCAAATGAAGATTTGTGCAAACTGTTAACTTGTAAATATTTCTATCACTACGGTATTGCATACTTTATGTAAAATATTTTTACTACCGCGTGGTGTGACATTGTTGTTTTGACCTATGTCGTAAATGTAAGATGCTTACTCTGTGTTCGCTCTTCCACATGCTCTAATAATACCTGTACGGTGTAGGTCTGTTGGTAGATGGTTCAAACTAATTAGTGCACTGTGACACATCAAAGTGAAATGGTTTTTAGGATTTATGATACTGTCTTCGTAAGTATTTGCAAATACTGATAAACAAGTATTTGTAAACCAAATGTGATTTTTTTAAATATACCAAACTTATACTTTATGGTTGGTTCGCACATTACTACATTCCAGAGATATATTGGCTGTAAAACAGTTGAACCGTTCTCGGGTAAACACGCAACTTGTTAATTTATACTACACAATCTTAGTGCATTAATGGACATGTTTTTACAGAAACACCACACATGTATCTCTGTATGTTATTTGTTCCGGTTTGCTTCTTAATCATAATTGCACATAGTTCATGCAGTCCTAACATGATACCACTGTGTTGTGCTCGAAATGACTAAAGAACTGGCTGCCATTTCTGTAGGTTATTGGCGTGTATGTTACTCTCTGTCGTGTAAAGTTTAAACTTTCGAATATGTATACGCATGAAACTGGATAAGAAATTATAATGCATGCTGTAATTTTATATTTCGCATCGCGTACACGGGTAAAAATTGGCAATGTAAATAGGCCTCTATTACATGATGTCACGGCTGGGATATGTGTATTGCATCGAGTTAAGATAGATACTTTGTTGTGGAAACGTGACAAATGTATGCATGTTGTGTTTAAGTAGCAAACATTATAAATGGGAAGCATACATTCTGGTGTTGTTTAAGCTTAACTGCAATCGACAAATGTATGATTTGTGTAAAACCGATATATACTGTGTAACGTAAACGATATGGGTGGTTGTCAAACTCAAAGTGAAATCGACGAACTAGTTTTAGGGACTAGCGTCTTTTTGTGTGATAACTTATTTATCTCTAGCTTTACAACAGCTTATATTAATTTTTCTGGTTCCCGTAACTGTATAATGTGTTATATCTAACACTAAGCTTAGCATGTAAGTAGCAAGAAAATACGCAAACTGGAAATAATTTATGATCATGCTTATAATAGTTGGATATTGACTTTTGTGTTGCATTGTTCTCACAATCTTAGTCATAAATACATGTATAATCGTGTTTCAACGTAATTTCGCTTGAGTTGCTTTACTGGACATCTGGCTTTTCAGTAAGCTTTTTCCGATTGTAGTGAACCCGTGGTTAACATGTACAATTAGGATTTTCTGTACAATTTATGTAGTTACTTTAACCTGTTGTCAATTGTTACATCATTGTTCACGTCAGATAAGTTGCTGTTATGACCATGGCCCTTTTTTAGTTTCTATAGTTAGTATAGTGCAAGTAATATTTATGTGGTGTGTCGTTTTGCTAAATGAATTGTTTTTCTACAGATAGACAGTTGAATAGTGTGGCCGATCTCGTTGTTTTGAACGACGTGTATTTTAAGGTTCTAGTCTAGAAGTATCTATGTCTGAGACATATATTGCTTAAGCTGCTTTAAAAGATACAACCAACCAATTTAATTTTAACACCACATCTCTACGAAGAAGATTCAGTGGTGCTTACGTGTTACCGTAACAACATGTTACGAATGTGAAAATTACACCCATCAATGTATTCATGACGCTGACAACAGCAATAAGTTAGTTGTGTTTAGTATTTGTTTCAAAAGTAATACATAGTAGAAATGAAACTACATTGGTAATAATGTAATGTGTGGTGCATGATAACATCTCGTCAAGACACGGCTGTTAACTTTTTCAGTATTGTGCAGGGATACATGTTGTGTGGTATTCCACATTCTGTAGCATTTTACGTATCATTTGTTTGTGAAGTCTTAGCCAGGTGCGAATATTACGAGCTATGTGTAAGTTTAATTTGCTTTAAAGTTAAGTTGGTGCTTATTGACACGTTTGTAAAAGCTGAACTTCCGTTTATCTGTCTAGTAACTTGGACAAGTTGGCAAATTAATGATGGTTAACAGCAACCGCGGTTTCGCCAATTTTACTGTTCTTCTACCGTGTGTCAAATATGTATGAAAGTGTTACCTTCTGTCATTCCCGTGTTGTAGTCGCAGAACACTTTGTGCACCAGTCAGCATTAGCTACTACGTCTTTCATTCTCGAACTCACGTTTCTGTACCTTTTAGTTTTACCTGTGCGTATGACTTTGTTCTTTTATGTCGTAGTGAATTCTTAGTAGGACGTGTTGGTAGAACACACAAACATAATTATTATTAATGCCACTGGTCAGTGAATATGTTGTGTGCGAATGAGAGCTTATACTTTGTTACACTGTTTATGATAACAGATTTTAGTATGGCAATACGCCTGATGCGATACCATACCGCTTGCAGGCTACTGGTTATTTGTATCGTAAAAACACGTACATATGTGTGTAAGTTATGCGTCTTGTTGAAATTGTTGTAACGAAAGCTCTGGTCTGTTGATGCAGTATCTAAGTCATAGCAAGAACTCAACGTAAACTAGAAATGTGCATTATTTGTTATGACAGAGCATTCCGTACGTTTGCATATTAGATCTTCCAAGTTGCAAAATACTCGTAATTTACTAGTGTGGCTGTTTTGTTAATGTGATACATTGAATGAGCATTGCTCCGTGATAACTTAAATATCGCACTTATGTTTGTCTGGCACGTTTTAAGACTTAACCGTGAAACTTGGAAGACCTATCGTGCTGAGTTAGTTCAGAAATAATCTTGCTAATTATTTATTAAAAAAAATAATTTAAATGTCAGTATTTCACTTAGGCAAAAACAAACGAATTGTGTAATTTATGTAAGCAAAATGGCGTAACAGGTATGCATCATGTTTATTATGCTTTAAACGCACGAAACCAAACAGTTTGTCAGAACTAATCGCAAAGGCGTTGTAGTTGTGATTCAGTTAATGCCAACTGTAATATGCATTTACAATGGCGTGACGGCCACTGAATAAGCCGCTCTAGTTCTTAGACACGTGTGGCGTGAATAGTGCGATAGGTAAGCCATTGTTTTCAGCGCGCTGCGTTAAGTCCGGAGAACCCCGCCGACTACAGGTCAGGTAACGTCTAGTTTCAGACATGTTTTAATGAACAAGTAATATCTACCATAACGTCAGAAGTGACCACGTAAAGCACAGTCAAACGATTCGTTACAATTGTTTTCTGTTTGTTTTGTTTGACCAGTTTCCACCAAAAATATTCTTTAAGTAATTATCATTAATGGAAATCACTGCGGTTATCTCAATGACTGGGACAGTGGTGACGTTTCTTACCAGTGAACATTTGAATTTGCCCGTTTAATAAAGTCTTAATTGCCAAATATGTGTTATGTTGTTATTTTTGCAGAAATGTCACACAATAACCTTAATTATGTGTTGAGTAAGATTTTTGTTTGTTACTCGTGTTATATAATTGTGTTGGGACTAGGGCCTGTCCACCTGCGTGTAAATGGATGCAACTTTGTTTTGCGTTGACTTCGCGCTGGTTTATTTCGCTCCGAGGTGGTAGCGCATGTGGGCGGAACTAATTAAACGCAAGTTTCCGGAATTGCTCTAAGGGCGTGTTCCCGCCCCCACATGGCTGAAAGAATACTGCCAAGGTCTGTTGAGACCGTGACCTTCAGGGCAATTGATCAAGCATTGTTATTGCGCCAGCCTTCATAGTGTCTTCGTCTAGCATTTATAAACGTATAGTGCGACAGCAGGACGCGCATGGCTGAGAATCGCTATGCAAAAGGTGGCAGCACTGTGGTCATATTGATATCGCCGATTTCAACGTCGCTCGTTGTATAGCCTATAGGCCTACGTTGTGGTTAATACAACGATTTTTAAATAATTAATTGAACCGAAATTAGTAGTATTTTGGTTAGATAAAAATATCAAAACGAACAAGGTATGTATTTATGTCAAATGACGATATAAAAATGTTTTACCATCGTTTCCTGCCGCCACAACATGCATTTTTTTTAATTAAATGACACTTCGACATGTTGATGTCAGAAAACTGCGCAAATACAATAAATCTAAGTCCTGTTAGACTACAGTTGGTCTGCGGCGATGGTAAACAAAATTACAATTGTATCACGAACGGAAAGGAAGATCGGGGCGCTATTTGTACCGTTAGTCCTGGAGTAATATAGTTAAGGGCCTACCTTTCCCGACAACTTGCAGTATTGCAGAAAACACCTTGTTGCCGCTGTTTTACTCACGTCATAAATGCTGCTACGTAACCAAAGACGTATTACTATGGCTTTGACGTAACTGCAACTTGGATAGCCTAATATGATCAACAGTTCGCTGTAGTTGCCTAATAATAGTAATTAATTAATTAATATAACAGCGCTGCTATTTTCAGGAATCCGATATCAAATACGTATCATAATTAAATACTTGGCATAATCGTGAATGGAGACGCGGAAGAGTAATCACTCGAGTAATTGGACCAAAGGACCGCACAAAGATTGGGATGAGAAAGGCGATTTCAAACAATTGGATGACGCGAACACAGAGAACACAGAACTCGTACTGGTAGAGCAGACGGCCTCCGTGGATCTTGTTGCAAGAGGACATGTTGATTCGAATCAAACAACAGGAATCGGACAAGACATGTTGACACTCTAGAGGAGGAAACTGTGACAACCTGTGCTACTTACTTACTTACGTTACTTATCCTCTTCGTCCCCAGTGAGACGTAAGGCTACAACAATGTTCCTCCACAAGGTCTTGTATTTTGCTGCGACCTGAGCAATCTTTCGCCATGTTGTCTTTGGTCCTCCTGGCTTCCTTCTTTCGGGTGGCATCCATCTTAGGGCAACTTTGGGGATACTTTCTTTAGGCGTTCTCAATACGTGTCCTAGCCATCTCAGTCGTCGCCGTTTAATTTCCAGGACAGTACGGTTGCAGCCCATTTCCACGTCAGATATTTTATTGGGCCAGAATATCCCGCAGATCTTTCTCAAACATCCATTGTGGAAAGCGTCGGTCAATCTTTGTAACCCCTCCCCCCTTTAATTACTCGCGTATGCTGCATGATAAAAAATCCGGTTTTAACTTCGCCTCTTAGAATATTATGTTGGAAAGAATCGTCATAGTAACTTTTCCACCGACCTCACTGAAGCACGGTTTCTCTTTCTAAAATCTGCATTCATTTGCGACCAACTCACAGGGCATGGCTGTCTGTGCAAACCCTGGATGCGTTTTTCTTTCAGACAGTCGGCATGAGTAACGATATTTTTTCTAGAAATGCTGAGGTTGAAAGCTATATATTTTCTCTCGAAATATCTGACGGAGGTCTACGATCCATGTTGATGACACACCGTCGCCAACGCAGGGCGTAGACAGGACTCCAGTCGGACACATTGTCTCGGAATCTCTGCAAAAGAAATCAGACATCGTCGAAATCTTCTTCTTGTTACTGATCCTACACCTCTGAATCACCAAAATTGCCCTAGGGGAGACATGGGCATGTTGTAACAAAAACAACACATTTCAAGATTGCGGGTGGGTTTCTTGACAGATTGATAGTTTGTTCAGCAAAGGGTCCCCGCATATCTCCCGCAGATCACCAGGGCATGTTTAGTTGTCCGACTGATTACATATTGCGATATAATTAGTTATATGAGATGTCCTAAAGTGTTACCATTTACCCCGATACGGGGCAAGTTATACCAGCCTACGGGGTAAATTGTAACATACATGTTTTAGCACTGGTGCAAATTGTAATAATATAGAAAACTACACAACTGGTGCAATCTCTCTCTCTCTCTCTCTCTCTCTCTATATATATATATATATATATATATATATATATATAGAGAGAGAGAGAGAGAGAGAGAGAGAGGGAGAGGGAGAGAGAGAGAGAGAGAGAGCGCGCGATTGCACCAGTTGTGTGGTTTTCTATATTATTACAATTTGCACCAGTGCTAAAACATGTATGTTACACTTCTCTCTCTCTCTCTCTCTCTCTCTCTCTCTCTCTATATATATATATATATATATATATATATATATATATATATATATATAATTTAGGCTATATAAGTTGCTTGTTGCTTGAAAATAACGATATGAACCATGACATGCAAGTATATAATTTAGTAGATTCTGTTTAGAAATTCACTTTTAAATACTGTATTTTACCAAACCGTTTTAGTTATCAAACCACGCAATAACATAACCATTTCAATTACAGCGACCTGTAGCCTACAACTCGTAACTGCTCAAGCAAACATGCGCGTATGTAAAAAGGTGATTGATCAGTTATTGTCACTATATAAAATATGTAGACATGCCATCGAGTTACAGACATACTCGCTGTGCAGTTCGCACAGGTGACATATTTAAGACGCATAAACAAAAAGTATATTTCGTTAAGAGTTTAAATGCCCCATATGTACACGGACATGAAAGCTCACATCTCGTATACAAACGAGTCGGGTCGTAAAATTACAAAGCGTGAATTCGCAGTTACACCGTCCACGTCATCAAATATGTTTTAATGTAACAATGGTGGCACATCTACTTCATTTATTTACAAAATGGCCTCGTCACATACTTGTTGAAAGTCTATTCTTTTCCCTCAAAATGAGGTATGGTGTGAAGCCATTACCTGCTATGCTAAGGATGAAATGACAGAAAAGTATTCGACTTTTGTAGACCGTCATAAAGGTACAATGACTCCGCTTCTTCATTTCTATGAAGAACTTATAAATTACGCGAAGGAATAATATATTCACCCACAGCGAGATATGACATGGAGCTGTTCGTTGAGTATGTGTGGAGCGATAACCAAACAGTATTATTGTCACGTGATCAATGTTGAAATGAAATTTTCCAACATATAAACATTAGATAATACCAATCTTTGGGAATACTTATGACACACCTTTGGAAATTAGAAAGCCTATTGTCTCCCTGTAAACACTGGCTACACCATGGCGCTATCGAGTGGTGCATTAGGTTAAATTGAAGGTCAAATAAGGTCATCGCCAGCTGATGAGATGAATGTTCAAACTGCGCTACCCCTTCAGAATTATGTATGTCATGCCCTGCGTATAGAGTGGTGTATATAGTATATAAGTATATGAAAGGAAGGTGAACAAGGTCCTTTTTATAGCAGACTAACTAAACATTGAAACGTCCTAATGAATTTTATAACTCCAATTATTTTAATTAACGGGCTGGACCAACTACTCGTATGATGAGTGAACATTTTTATGGCCGATGCCATCCTCGATTTTAAATTTAAAGGTCGCCTTGTCGCTCGATGTCGCCTCGTGTGAACCTGATTTCACGTTTACGTCGTTGGTTGAAACCTGTACCAGAGTTAGGCGGACTAACCGACACAATTGGTGCAACAGATGCAGTAGATATAACAAATTATATATAATTTATATATTATATTCATGTAGCAGGCCCCATATAGCATGGCTACGCATTCAAGCAGTCAATCTTCTGCAATCGGGCTGTGCATGCCATAATTAGGTATTAGTTGTGTATTGTGTGAACTCTGACATTGTGGATGATCCACGGTAAAAGAAGACTAAATTAGATGCAAACAATCCCTTTCTCACTATACACAAAGCGATCTATTTGTATTCTACCTGTGGTGTGAGTCGAACTAATTAATTTCTACTCGACGGATTTAGCCACTCGCCGTGAGCGTTCTTCGAGGCATTCACTGTCCCCCGCTGGCAGGATTAAATGCTTCTATTTCCTCTCTTTGTGGCTGGATTCGTAAATTATGGACAAAGGTGAACCGTCGAAATGAATGTGTAAACAACAACCAGATATCGACCAAGTAAATAAGTTTTCAGTAGAGCTTTCTCTCCCCCCCCCTCTCCCTCCCCCCCCTCTCTCTCTCTTCTCTCCCCCTCTCCTAGTTTAATCAGTTATGCGACGTGGTATATTTTGTCAAAAATGCAGCAATATTCGCGTAGATTTAGAAATGTGGTGTGTATTTTTTGACTGAACGAGCAATGCGATGAAGAAAAGAAATTATGATCTTATCCCGACATATGTATATAATAAACTGTTCATGCATTAACTTAAAGTTGTAATCACGAAACACGGACAATTTCCACGGTGTGTGTTGACATTGATGCGCATGCGTTAATGTATTCGTGCATCCGCATTGAAGTAGAAATCACCCGGTCCATATATAATAATAATAATAATGTTTATTCTCTGGCAGCCATAGCGGCTGAAAAGTACAGTAAGAACATTATGAGTGATAAAACAATTCATTAATCTATATTAGTAAAACTTTGTGTGTGTGTGTGTGTGTGTGTGTGTGTGTGTGTGTGTGTGTGTGTGTGTGTGTGTGTGTGTGTGTGTGTGTGTGTGTGTGTGTGTGTGTGTGTGTGTGTGTGTGTGTGTGTGTGTGTGTGTGTGTGTGTGTGTGTGTGTGTGTGTGTGTGTGTGTGTGTGTTTAATTTAGTGTATTCTATGTATACATATGAAAGCATAACAATATATGAAATTGTTACTAATTAGAATATCTGGTAAAATTATAAAAACGATAAAATAAAGTAGGATAACACACGCACGCACGCACGCACGCACGCACACACACGCACGCACGCACGCACGCACACACACGCCTAGGCCTACCTATATCAATACAAAATATACTATCCGTGTGAAAATCAGCCGCTGTGCATAATTGAATACATTCGCCTGCTTCGATTCCGATCGTTCGATCTCGGCGGCTCGGGACAAAAGACGAGCACGCGCTTTCTCACGCTCGCCACGCGCCGGCTGCAAGCACGCGCACGGCACGTGTGTGCACGTGCGCCGCTGGCACGAGCCGGGTCGTAACTGTCGCAGAAATTATGATTGTCGCCAGCACACGACGCACGGAGACAATGCGTGTGACGTCGACGGACAATGGGTGCGACGTTGACACACAATAGGTGTACATCTGCGACAGTGTCCGGCCTTGTCCGGCATATGGGAATAATTACAACGTAATGTAACGACGTCGCGAATGTAATGATGTATGGTGGCGTCCGACGCGACAGCGTGCCTGGATAGAATTTCCAGACCGTGCCTAGACGTGACGTGTTATCACAAGCAAACATATGTTTTTATTAATAAATGTCAATACGTCGTATTTATGAAAACCCGTTACTCTTCACAAAGTAAGTTGTATTATAAGGCATATGATACTTATCGCACGGCACAGTTAGTTTTCCAAATATAATTATATACAAATGTACTATGACATCTCACGGCAGTTCGTACTTTTAGTTGACGTCGTTTCCCGACAATTTCGAATCAGTCATCGATGTCTGCAGTGCCAATATTATAGACAAAGATCACGGAGATCACTTTGGTGTATAAATATGCTGTTAATACGACTTTTAGGTTCAGGGTACATAGGCAGGCGCCGTTCTCAAATGCATTGCAATCGCATGCCAACAGGGTTGAGAGAAGAAAAAAAATGTGGCTTATTACGTCAGAATTTTCTTGTATCAGAACTACATTTTGGGTCTCAAAGTTAGCCGGAAATAACTTGTTAAAGAACTCCCCACGCTCGAATCCCAGCACCGCACTTAAATCTAAACATAAAAAGACGTTTTCAAACACCTAACACACGCACGCACGCACGCACGCCCGCACGCACGCACGCAAACACACACACACACACACACACACACACACACACACACACACACACACACACCTATTTCACCTATTGTATAATGTAACGAAATAAGCACAACTGGGCAGGCAGTATACCACCAACATATTCATAATAATACAAATAGGACATAAAGTAATAAATATAAACCTAAGAACAGACCGTCTCTTTTTTTAAATAAGTTTTACACGATAATGTAGCCTAGAGCGAGTACGAACTGTCACCCGAATACAACTGTCAGTTCTGAGCTGCTGACGAGTGGAACTGGTTATTTATTTAACGAACTCGCGCAGAATAACAGCGCCATCACGCGGGTTACTTATAAATCTGTAATAGGCCGTGGCCCGCTGTGACGTTGATGAAGCACCGGGTGAACTTCCGGTCAGAATGTCTGCTCCAACAAACCAGCAGAAAACACGATTTCAGTCAAACATAATATCGACTTCCCAGGGGAAATTTCACCCACGCTGCTTTTACAGAGCGAATACGACTCGTACGTAAGTGTACACCATTACCTACAGATACAACTGCACAACTGGGATATCTGAGACTCCGATAAAGCCTGGAAAATCGCACTTACACGAGCCACCCTTATAATATATGTTAAATGAATGTGTTAATCTCTACATTCGCGTATTTAAATGAATGAATTATAAAGATACAGCTGAATGCACTAGAGCAACACAGAGTGAAAGAAATTGTTCAACGTTCGAAACAGCTGCAAGAGGATTTGAAGCCGGAATCGGTGCTGTAATTCCGAACACCACAGCGCAACATTCGGCGCTGAATTTGCAGCGACTTTGTTTAAACTGTGTTATTTCGTGTTTTGAGGAAAGCAGTGGCCATATGTTTTCTCGAAACATCGGCTTGTCAAAGGAATAACATTTGAACTATATGAAATTATTAAATTGTACTGGACTCAAAACGTCCTCCACGCTCAGTTCCTCCATTCTTATACCAGTTCTTTTCCCACGATTATTCTTACCCAATTGTTTTGACAAACCTGCACCTTCTCGTGTCGTGTTGTTTCTGTCTGTCAAGTGTTATCGTTTCTAGGCCACAACACAAGTCAAGTACACAATAAGTCACGTGGTATGGTATACAGCAGGGTTGGCATTGATTTAATCAAATTGATTAAATCATCGATTAAATCATTGATTTAATCAACATGAAAAAAGTCAAGATATTAATTTTTTCGATTTTTTTCAGATTTTCATAAATTTATACTTATGTTGCGTGCTACTGCCAGTTAATTTAACTGTATGTATTTTAAATAAAGTTTAAATTTCTACATAACAACTTTGCTTTAATTCTTTAGAAATGATAATAATGAAATGTTCAGTCTACTGGGTATATTATGATATTCCACCTTTATTTATTTTCCGAATTACATATTATTTCTTATGATTGTCGAGAATGTTGAAAAAATAAAATAAATCGATTTAATCGAAAAAATTCCGATTTAATCGAAAAAATTCGATTTATTCGAAAACATCTTTGATTTTTTCCAACCCTGGTATACAGTGATGATTAAAAAAATTGAGAGGGAGAAGACGTGAAATTATACACTTATAATTGTCTACCCCTGTGAAGAAAATTAGACAACATAAGATTGGTGGTCAAGTATTAATTATAATCATACAGTTTCACTAGGAATAACACGCATACATAACAAAGAGTCCCTTGCCGTGATGTCGACGGTGGGTGATAGCACGTAACCAGAGCACCTGCCTTTGAGTTCACGCGATATGTGTCTGTGTCTCATCAGTGCCATCACCCTTCAACTTTCAGTTGTGCAATGTGTAATGTTGTTGCTGCTGTTGAATAAACTTCCATCCATTTACTTTGAATAGCCAGCCCCAATCTGGGTCAGTTTACGAAGCTTGATGCTTCTGTTAATACTTTCATTGAATTTGTAGTGCTGTCAAATCATGCCGGATGTTTACCAACATAGAATTACCCCTTCTTCATTTCCGGTTATTCGTGTTTTTCCTCACAGGTGAACATTAATAAACCTGGACATGACAAACGCTATCGGATGAAAAATTAGCCCTTCCCAAAATCTATGGAATACTGGCCCCTTTGTGCTATGGTATTATTTTAGAACAGACAACTGTAAGAATGTGGACTGTACTTAAAGTTTGCAATAGTCGTATAAAAATACAATGCAGTTAACCATTAACTTTCTAAGGATGATTTTGTTAAATTATGTTACAAGTCTTATTGTGGAAACTAAATTAAAACTATCACATGTGTGTCAGTTTGTATGTATCAGTTTGGTTTACTTTTAGAGGGTCTATAATGTTCTTATATGTTTCCAAAGAAACACGACCCATTTTATAAAACCACAAAAATGTGCAATTAACCTTTAAGTCAACCTTTTGAGCACCGGTATGAAGAAAACATTATGTACTGGCAGTGCGCTTTTAAATTACATTGATGAGGTACACATTTCCTAACAGAATATAGACCCACCATGTCACAGAGCTCTAGGGTAATATATCTTACACGGATGGATAACCTTTGGGGTGTACTTTAGCTGAAAACTAGCCTATTATTGTGTATAACGATCGCCAATTGCATACTGGGCCGGCGTCACGCGCAGACGACAAGACCGGCACGCGGGAAAATGTCTGGCACGAATTAGATCATTATTTGTCGACGAAATGGTAATCGTTAAAAGTAATAGCCGGTTGACACGATTCATCATGTTGCCATCGTGGATGCTGGTTTATAGCCCGGCCCATAATCGACGTAGATTGGCGACAATTTAATGTCATTATAGCGCTTCGCTCCCGTCCTGGCCTTTTTGTTAACTGTGTAACCAGATGCCAGTAATTCGGAATAAACGTTTCCTGTAATTTCACGTTTTTGGGGCCTACTTTGCATTTGTGTCACTTCAATCGGTTTATGTGGATGTACATGTATATATGTGTCCTTCTATAGACTATACACAAAGTACCGCATCTGATATGCTAATGTGTGATTGTTGTCGTTCGTCTGCATACCAAGTCACTTGTAGACTGAGATGCTAATACGTATAATTTATTTTTGCGGAGGCGCCAACCTACACTAAACTATTGATAGTTTTGTGGCGGCGTTAATTGTCCATATTTGTTTTGCATCAAGGGAGAACACTAAATAATTAATCAAATATAATTGTGCATGTTGTTGGCATCTGAACGATGTCGTCTTGGTACATCATATAACTACATTAATCAACAATCATAATGTTTGTCAGTCTGAATTGTGACGTCATACAGGACGTGGTAAACTTTAAAAAAAAACAGTTGTATACGTATTTGGCCAATGACTCGGCGAGTTTTGTGCAACAGTTCATGCAACAATAGTTCATGGTCTTTAGATTATATATATATATATATATATATATATATATATATATATATATATATATGGCGCCCAATATACAAAGCGTCGATAGTCTCCGTTAATTCATGTTTGTGCTCCTTGCATTTCAGAATAATTTCGCGGGAAAGGAAACCTATACTTATTCATTATGTGACGTGTATGTGCATATTTAGTTTTGTTGCCATTATCAGGCAAACTATGAAATTGTTTACGAACCGATCGGATCGCAATTAGTTGTAGGAGTTGAGTCGGTAAACGACAATTAATCAAAACACATGGTTACAGTCTCGTCATGGTTAGGTCAGTCTCGAACTCGTTGCTTGTTTGTAGATCCAATACCAGATACACACACAATGACAAGGATACAGACACGTGCGTGCGCACGTACACGCGCGCACAGTTGTGAGCTCTACAATGATCAGTACTTAAATGAAAGCACCAAAACAAAGTACAAAACCCACTACGACAGAGCGAAAGTGCAATCAATATGACGACGTAGCAGCCTCCTTGTGGTCAACATCCGGAATAGCTACCTTTTGTGCTCACCACCGTAAGCAATTTGTGAAGTCATCCAGAATATGTTTACTCTTCACGCTGAATGAACTTCCGGAGTGAATAAAACGCGGATTGTGCACAGCAGCATGCGGAACGGAACGGAACGGAACTGTGCGGGCGTCTCTTGCTCGACAGATGGTAACGCATCTGCCGAACGCCCACATCGCATTCTGTGCGACGTCCACTTTTTACAACATTTGTACTGTCATTTAGGGTCGTCTGTTGGGATTCATGACGACGCTGCCAAGGTGTCGAGATGTCACCGCGAGTGACGAGACATCACGGCTCCCGCTGGCGCGATTTTAACGATTTCACACCTTTTTGGTGCCGCTCCATAAATCAAAATGTCGGACTCATCGTCTCGGCACGTGACCCGACACCAGGCGGAGGTGGGTTACCCTACGACGGGGTGATCGCTCACTTGGCTTGTCGGCGGATGAATACGACGAGCAATTACCACCAAAGCGAGGAGACACTGATATTAACATTAAGATTAAGACCACACCAGACGCTACAGACAAGTCTGTCAGATGTTGGCTATATTCTATGATATACAAAGTCTTTACGTGTTATCACCAGATTGTAATTGTATCAAGCTGTTCTTATACTTTATATAGAAAAAAGTATCCGGTGTATAGGCGTTAATAACTCCAGCGTAATTTTGTAAACAATGTAAAACCAAGTTTGCAGTGAATGAAATGTGTTACTTTGCAGGTTTGGAAAGAAAATTACATTAACTAAAGATACATGCTTAAACCATGGACGCATTGCCGTTGGGAAAATCCACAATTAAACGAAATATAATGTTAATTTAAGTTTGATTTTTAAATGCAAATTGCTGACACTACCGCATCACTGGGGACACTTATTAAGTGAGGAAACTATTCCCGTGCACACCGGTGAGAGTGCATTTGGGTGCGTGTTGACAGCTTTCATAGCAAAACAAGATCACTGTTAAGTCCTAAGTATAGCGAAACCGTGTAACAAGCGTAAAAGAATTCAAATCCAGAAAGTTACAGAAATTCTAAATAAATGTTATCGTGAACTGCCCACGTTGAAAACGTTTCACTGATAGCACCAAATACATTATGCATCACTATAGAGACCGTCTATAACACACCGAAATGAGTCTTCGTTCCACGCAAGCATGTCTCCAAAGGGACACTAATAAACTGAAACCATACTAGTACATACCCTACACAGAGATGTATCGTAATTGGTACTAACAAAATAATATTCATAAGAGATTAGTTATCGGCTGCTCATTTTGTTCTTGTTCTTCTTGTGCCTTCTTCTACTTCTTAAACATTGCCCCTTTGCTGCATGGGCACTCAATCGCTCATTAGATGATCTTCTGATATGCTAACTGAACATTTAATTCCTTATTTTCCAGTATTTTTCTTGATAAAGTCTTCTATCATTCCCCTTCTTTAAACCTTCTTATATGTTGTCGTTGTCAATATCCTACTCCTTATCTCACCTTCCATCTCAATTTATTCCAAACTACTTTCACTTTTAGATATTCATCCATTTCAATCTTTTCTCCTCTCCCCCAGCTGTCTGTTATTATGTCATGACAACTGGCTACTTTTTGGGCCATAAAAGTGCCAGTGACGACACCCGTTATGTGCGTTCGTTCACCTCTCGCATAAAACGTCCCGCTATAGTACTCCAACGTGAACCGAAAACAAACAATAGCTCTTAAACCAGGCTAATAGTAATACGCGTCAGCGTGGGAAAGCAGCGGAGCGTACAAAGCCCGTACAATAGTCCACCTGTTCACTCGGCTTCCACGGCCGCCGTCGCTAATTTGCTGACACGCTGTTGTCACATTCCCATGGTCGGAAGCACCGGAACACCTGTCGTAGCGTCGCGCCATTGTCTCCTATCGATCCTATCAGCCCGTTTTATGTGTCCCCTGTCCTTCGGCCGCCATTCGCAGCGTTCTGGCAAAACGGCGAATTGTCCTTTAGTGTGGCTCGCTGCGTCCCGCTGTTGTCGTAAATGCCCGGGCGAGCGCCTCGGGTCACGGTAAACGCCCCGTGGAGACGGACTATTGTTTCTCAATTCGACAAATCACGGCGATGGGTGGTCCGGGTACAAATGCAACACGTGTCATTTGTTGCATTTGTTCTGCACGTCGGATATAAATTAGTCGACGGCAGCCAATGTGTCCACTGTGAATATGCAATTTAATAATGGATTATTAATAATACTACTACTACTAATAATAATCATCAACATCATCATCATCATCACACACACTGTTTGTCTCGTGCAAGGCAGTTTTGTCAACATCGGCAATGCATTCGGTTTGTATACACAACAATCACCTTCCATGCGTCTAAGTAAAATTGACACATCGTAAATGTTATGGTTGCAGTATTACGTTCTTAAAATTTCAACTATGATTTTTGATCATAATAATGACTGTTGTTAGAATCAGAGCGTATAGGAAGAACACCCTGACGCATAAATACAAAATAATTTAGCTATAAAACGACGGTGTACGGTACGCATAGGTCGGGTGTGGTTGTAACACCAGTTACAGTAAACTAGTTGGAATTCTAGTTGGTGAACAGTACAAGGCAGACATGATGACCACAAATCATAATGGCTTTAAAAAACACATAGTTATGCCATTATTACACATTCTTATGAATTATAAAATATATATAAAATTGCTATGTTGATTTATTTTCTTGTGTTTAAAGAGTAGGAAAAAGCATTTCCGCAACATTACCGACTTCGACTTGGAAAATCTCCGTCACTATCCCCCTGCTAGTTCAATTTGAGCAGGCAGAAAATATACCCATGAAAATAGTCAGCCAGTCTAAAAAGCTCAGTTCTTCTATAGCGCAGTATCCAGTCCCAGGACTGCTCAAAGCGTTCTACACTTTACGACCATGGCAGGGGCAAGCAACATTTCAACGGTCTAGGGGGTGCCCCACACTTCTGGAACCCCCCCCCCCGTGGTGCTGGTGACACTGTTCCGCACACAACATGGTTTACTAGAACAGTAGTTCACGATAAAAACATAAACATCTTGGAATATGGCGTTTGTTTAGTTATCAGTTTACCTAATTAAAAACAAAACATTGTAAAACTAAATATCCACACACGCACGCACGCACGCACGCACGCACGCACGCACGGGCACACACACACACACACACACACACACACACACACACACACACACAAACGAAAAACTACCCAACATATTGCGGTAATTGATGGAAAACGTGATGGACGTTGTCGATTAGCGGAGATCGATTTGAGACACGCCCCTTCCATACAACACGACATGGACGAGCGGATATGGTATCTGTTTGGCAGTGGAGACTTCGTGGCATCTACGACGTCTCGGTATCTCACAGCAAGCGACATTTCTAATCGATAACAGCCACAATGTAAGAGCTGTCGGCCAAGCGTAATTATCGTCATTTTGTCACTGCGGGATATAGCGACACTATCAGTTATAAGTGAGTGTCCGAATACCAGTCGGGTGACCCTCCACAGTGTCTGTCACAAGATGGATGCGCCAATTCAGACTCTATCTCTCTCTCTCTCTCTCTCTCTCTCGTCCTGCATTAGAGGAAACCACTTTTTGATTGGTAAAACATACGTTAGTGATAATTTTGGATGGAATGTCATAGTATTTTTTAATCCTTCATAATATACTCTCCATAACAATACTGTCAAATGTTTCCTAAATTCTACATAGTTGATGATACGTGGGATATTCCGTGCGTGCGTGTGCGTGCGTGCGTAAGTAGTTTTTATTCCAAATTAGAAGACATAAACATGGCTGACTTGGATTTCGTAACACACACACGCACACGCATACCCACACCTTGCAAAAATTACAGAATATTCCAACAACATGTTGATATGGTATAAAATTGCATTTAATTGATGTGATTTGTACATTTAATTCGACAGTCATTTCTGTACAACTATATACAGCGTCACGTCTGACCAGCAGCCGGCACTTCGTCCTGATCTCGTTGGCGCCGCGAGATCTCGTTCAACGCGAGAACGGCGCCGACAACTCTCGCAACAGTCTTCCCGCTCAACGGGCTCCCAAACCAACATAATACAGCGCATGCGCGTCAACGTCAATGTCTCTTCAATCACATCCGCCTATCATAATCATTCTGTTTCGTTCACGACCGTGCCTGTGGTACTTTGTCGTCCGTTGTCCAACCACGTGACGTCATCGGCTGCTGAAGAGGTTTTTCGTAGGTATGACGTCTCTGTAACACGACCGGAAGTCGTCTGTCCGGAAGTGACGCTGCCAGGAAGCTTTTCACGAGGTCGGCTAGGTCCAGCTGCTTCGTGCTTTCGGTAGAATCTGGAAAGAGGTAAACCGGATGTTAGTCTAAAATGTCAAAACATATGTTGTAGGAATAAAGATAGAACGACATAGAACGACATTGTGGAATGAACTTCACCAAATTGTATTAAAAAAAAACATTATCATGTAGATGTTTAGTTGTATTTTCTTATAGATGGCGTCGCCTTTCTGTGGCACACATTAACATTACAATTAAACATTGCAAATATCACCATCAACGGAATATGTTCAGCTATCACAATAGCATTTGCATAATCGAGCAACCAGTGCAATAGCTTGTGGACATCCCTCGAGGGTGTTTATGACGCTAATCCGCCATTGTAATCCTGTAACGAACCTATTGTTTGCGCGTCAACTCAATGGATGAGTACAGTACCAGTGTGAGGGGACGCACACTTCCCCTCCCCCCCCCCCCCCCTACCCGGGGGACCGACCGACCACCCTTCATTGCCACCAACCACGAGGTGAACCAACGATTAATCGTCGCCATCTGTTAGACTCGGCCTGAGACGACCGTCGCCATTGTGCTGTGGTCAGGGCACGTTCTATTGTCCAGCGTGTCCACAGTCGCCCCGTGGTCCCTACCGGACCGTCCAGTTGACCACTGCCACTACGTGATTACAGTCCGACGGCGGCCAACATACCAGAGATCCAAAAGTATTTAAACTACCCAAGACAAGACCTGATGATGTTCGTCTGCTGCTGTTCCTTCTTCGTTTGTGTTCTTATTGTTCCATTGTTTTAATCTCGTCTTTCTCTTATTCTCAACAAGTCATCTTCATATTATTCTCTTATGTATCTTCCGACGTTTTCTCCACTTTAACTGCCTTTCTAATCAATATCACCGTCCGCGTATTCCGGTTTCACTGACATTTCTATCTTTGTCAGCACATTTAAACAACTCCCTTCTCGTTTATACTCGTTTATAATTTGCTTGACACACATCATAGACAATTTTCTAATCCCGCCAACTTCTCTAGTTAATGCTTCACCTCGAAATCGTCCAACCTTCTTCTTTAGGTAAACCCAAAAGTCGCGAATCTCAATTGCGTATAACAGAGGACCAGCCTCGTGTAGTTGGTGGCTGCAGCTGTCGCCGGCTAATTGCGTTGACGTCACCGAGGGCACCCGTCCGTCGACGGCGTAATGACGAGACAGCGTCCACGCGTGGCAGCCGGCACCTGTCGGCGTTGTCCACCTGTCACTGGACAATTACACCTGCCGGTGTCCGTCTGCGCACGGCTAATCACGGCACAGGTAATGAGTGTCAACCCCGTGTCACGTCACGAGCACCCGTTGCACCTGCCACGGCTGCCGGACCCACCCACACTCCGACCCCCTCCAATGGATTTCCTGAAATTATCACCGGCGTGTTTTTTTGTGGATGATATATGTCGAGGTTTTAATTACGCGGGCGGATCTTAGTAACGATCCCAACGTCCGCGAACCAACTCGACTGTCTGAGAACGGGAGCGAGAGCTCGCGAGGTCCCCCGTGATTTCGCGAGGCCTCCGCCGCGGCGATCACATGGTCGGTTATCTAATTCAATAATTAATCGTCGGGCGCCCTCGTGAAACGAGTAACGCTATATGTGCATCAATCAAATTATCGATCACTTCGTTAATGAATCGCTGGCGACGCGGTAGCTCAGCAGACTATAACCGACGGACATATAATTAGACCTAAGGTTGTTGCCTCGTGGCGTACGCCAGGGTCCGCTACAGGGTCGACCTGTTCCTAGAACCATTAAAGCGAGGCTGCCAGCTCCTATGTTGTATTTGTTTTCATTTAATATTACGTTCTTATGACTACAGCAGGCATGTTGAAGGTTTACTGCCTGCAAATTTGTGTTTGGTTACTTTATTAAGCTCGGAATAATATTTGCAATTTGAAAGATTCCGCCTGTTCAAACGGTAAACAAAACACCTAGTTTCAAAACAACATTGATCGGCAGTGATGCCGAGGTAAGCAGAGTTAACCGCAATATCTTTTTATGTTTAACTTTCTCACGTTCTATGCAGCTGACTTCCCGTTACAAATTACTGCTCGGCCAATTCTAGGCAGAGGAGCTGGCACCCTCCCTTTAAGACAAGAGCCGTGCCTCAACAGGAAGGATCCAAGACAAACCATCGCCTGTAAGCAGCTATCACTAGCTCCATCGCGCCTAACATCCACCGTTTCCTGATAAGTTCGTGTTCATTCTATCTCCCACCCACAACCTCACTCGTTCCCCCGTCCCCATAAAATGCCGCGATTGTCCGCGTGTCAAGACACCTTTAAACTGCCATTACGACACACTGTCAACGCTTGCGACGAGCCGTCGTAAACGGCCATCCCAGTGGTCGCGTCGTCATCTCAAGGGCTGTAATTATTCTCGGCACGCGCGTCGTTTACGCCGGCGTTGCGTCTACCGTCGTCAAAGACACCTCCACATCCGGGTTTGTATCCACGGAACTGACGTTATTGCTACGTTGACGACCGTCGACGACCATTCGACACCTGCAGCCGGAAGTAGGCGGTTCACCCGGCGACTGACGGTGCTAATCTGTTCACTTCTGTCCGCCGACTCGAGGCGACGATGACACCGCCTGGCTCTGTAGTCGTCACACGTCGACCCCGGCGCGTCGGTGCGACGCCTCTGAGGCCCCATTCACCGACAAACGCCATCGCCGACAGTCGAACCGAACCCTCGCGGCGGCGTGAATGCCCCCGGAAGTCGGTTGTCGGCCCGCTGAATAGAACTCGACCGTTGGAACGTGCGATGTGTCGCAACGACGCGTTGGAGGTGACGGGTAAATTATAAATACAGGGTCCCCTTCACGAACCCCCTATAACTCTGCCTTGTCCGCCGCTATGTACAGACAGAGACGCGGAAACGACACTTACTTTGTTGTAGGTTGAGGCGGTCCGCCAAAGCGTCGTGAAGTTCGTCGATGTATTTGATCGCCTCCTCGATAACCGTCACCTGTAGGATAAACACGACGTGTAAGAAAATGACAAGATTTATGGTCAGCAGTCTTATCCATCAACAGTATATGTGAAGTCGGCACTTCGACTTGATTCAGAAGAAGAACACTTGGTTTCTGTCAGATACTAAAAAGCCTATGTATACCAGTTAAGAACATCTTGCGTAATTCACACTGAAAAAGTACCACGTCTCTATTAATTTAGCTAGTCACGAGAGGGTTGACGACACCCCGCTGTCAGACACGCCACCACATGCACAGCCCTCCCGTTGACAGCGTGCGAGTAATCAGCCGTGATATTGAAATAAGCAGATTGTCCCAACCCCCGCCCCCAAATCCCCCTTCAATCCACCCCGCTTCGCCGTAAGACATAAGAACAACACGGTCTATTACGACCCCAAGGACGTGTCGGATTGCAATCGGTGGATGCCCGCGGGCTGCATCGGGGGGAATAACTCAACCATCGAGAGCCCTGACAGCTGTTAGGAGCAGGGACTGTAATTAACCATCGGTCAATGCTAAGGCATTCACGGCTGACACGCCTATTGTCTTGACTCCGTTGTGTGGAGAGAGCTGTTTGTCTTGAAGGAGTCATTTCATGACGACAGGTGGTCGTTGTTTTACCAGTTATCCTCCGTTCCTTATTCATTCCCCACTCCCTAAATGGTTTTCTTTGCTAACGAAACAGCTTAAGTTAATCGATATATTTGGTATAATCTTTATAGGTTATATATAAAGTTTCAGACATCTAAACCAAAAAGGAGTTGTTTTCAAAAAAGCCTTGTTAGGAATAATTTTTGGGGAATGTATTTATTGCAAAGAATAAATAAACTGTTGCGATATATATATGTTGCGACAACACACCTTTGATACTTTCTCCTTGTGTGCAACCGCCGGTACAACCGCTTTCAGTTTGCGATACTCCTTTCGGCGGATCTTTCGCAGGTACGCACGCCGGTACTTCTTGGCGACGCTCAGACCAGACACCACCACCATGCTGCCGCAGCAGCAATCATCCGCCGTCGTCTTCATCTTGAGCATCATCTGCAAGGTCAAGAGAGGTCATTCAGATGACGAGTCTACACATCATTACTGTGCCACCGTTTCACCAGCTGTATACAATGGTGTAACATAATTAGAGGAATTGAAAACCTCCGAAATGGTGTAGACTGTGATCAGGAAAGCGATTGTCCACATAAATTACGAAGATATTAATTAATTAATATTATAATTATATCTAAATAGTGTTGGTATCATATCATAGTAGCAGTTCTGTCCGTCAAGACTGGCATCACAATTTGTTCAACGCGAATAAGGTGACATAACGTCAACTGTCTTGCAGATGTTGACATCTTTTGCCAATGAACACGTTCCATTCCGGACAAATACACCGGGGGGACACGTGTGGGGTACTCGTCAGCGACCCTGGGGTGTACGCAGCACCCCGGGAATCAGACACCGACCCGACCCGGAGGAGAAGTTCGGCAGAAACCCTGCGCGCTGCGGCCGTGAGTTCTGACCGTGGTTCCACATCCGCCACGAGTACTTGATAGTCCCGTCTCGCGCGCGGGGTTCGGGGAACCGGGAGGCGACGTCGTTAGTTCCGTCACATCTGGTGTTGATGAAGCGATGTCATCCAACGACAACCACAAGTTAATTGCGCCCGGGGCGCGCGTCCTAAAACGGTTTCCCGTGCAGCGTCTGGGAATGGAAAACAGTCGGGAAGTCTGAACACTGTAAACTAAACTGTTGTTATTAATCTGTAGTTTTACGAATCAGCCACATCCGAAATGTGTGTTTATACAATAGAATGGGCTATGTATGTATATTTGTGATTGTACAGTTGATTTAACCGCGATTTTAGTGAGGTCTTAACATAGAACGTGTCGTCATTTAGACGATAGACAATTTAAAAAGCCACCTAGAAAATGTTCTCGCGTCGGCCACGTCAAAACACAGGGTGTTGATGAATGGTGTTGATGAACAACAACACCTGTTGCATTTTTTTCGCTCTCGGTAAACCACGTGCCGCAGTCGTCCGTAGACGATTAATCACATTTCCCAAGCGATTGCTTTCTTCACGGTGGCACGATTTTTCAATATGTAGACATTAAAGATTCCCTTTTAACTTCTCACCAATTGCGTCATAGACCCGTTGATGGCGTGACCCGCCTTGATATCAATAACAAATCAGAATGCAATATTTTGTCGGCGAGTGTAAATACTTTTGTATGCGAGTTTTACCTTAAGAAGACACATGGAAGCGTGTTTTCGCACCAGGTTTTACTTTTATTTACCTATTAGCACATGCCAATAAGATATAAACATGTTCACAAGGCTATTTATAAAATAAAATACCCAGAAACCGTTTCATTAAATCGCATCGACCCGTCTACATGTTCCACCGTTAAAGCCGTTTTCTGTCATTTTCGAATCTCGCAAAAAACAGCGCACGTCTTTAGGGTGGATGTCTATTTAAACTAGTCCTATTTGCACCGGTGACAAGAATGCAGCGCTAATGAAATTGACCCTTGCTAACACGAGTGGGCGTCACATCCCTCTTGGTGCCGCGATTGAACATGTCTGTGGGTTCCATTCAACCCGCTGTGTCTCCGTTCAATATTTGTCACCGACACAAAGCGCGTCGTTGACGAAGCAGCGAGACAAGTCAACGAACAGCGGTTTGCCATCGAGCGCTGACAACGGCACGTCCAAATGACGCGACTGTCATCAGCGACATGTCACGACAACGGACACATTCAATCGGCGACGAGTCAAAGAACCACCGCTTGTCCGTCTCCAGTGGAGCGAGACTAAATGCAAATTGCGTCCATTTCGATCGTCTGAATTCCTGAATGACACAAATGGGTCCATTCGCGGTTTGTTTGAGTTGTGCTGTTGTATTTAACTCGATGTCTCGCTATTTATACCACATGCTTTATTTAGTCCTTGCTGCCATATGCTATACCATTATTATGACATATGGTACGTGTGAGAACTATTAATAGTCACATTTCCCCGAATGCCGTGTGAAACGTATGCTAAGTATTAATATTCACATTTGACTGATTCGATTCAGGTTGCGATGTCAAGCGGCGGAGAAAAAACCGTTTCGTCTACCCTTGTCCGCGTCCTACTTTTATAGAAACCCTCTTTATTCTACGTCCCATCTGGAAGACGTCAAGCGTGTCGCGCTAGAGTAGAGCGAGCACGCTTTTCGGGTGTCTGTCTTTCGTCTCTCGCCGTGACTCAGCGAGCGCCCGGGCCATCTGGTGGACGCCCAAGTGAATAAATGATTCAGAATTCGGGTCCAGTGGGGCTGCCGCCTCGTGCACCGTGGCCGGCTTGCTGGACAGCCGGGCGACGGACGCTGGACGCCGACATATGGTCTTACGGACGCGCTGAGGTGTACGCTCAATAATTCAGTATTCGGGCCAGCGGCGGGAGTGTGGAGTACCGCGATGAACTTCCGACGAACCGAATCGATCGGGTCTGGGTCGCCGACCTACTGGAGCGTAACTACAACAACAGCTGGCGAGTGATTCCGTCCGTGTGTTCACCTTCCTAGTTCCTATGCATCGATGTCTGGCGTAACAGCGACACTGGGTGGTTATCTACGGGGCACTGGTGTGTGTGTGCCCATTGTCTTTGAAGGCGAGGGTTGGAAATATGATATTAATTATGATGTCACCGCATTTGACAGTGCTGTCGGCGAAGCAAGGCAAGGAACTATTAGGTCTATATTATTGTGCTTATACGATTAATAGCACAATATTAATTGTCAAGAATCGCTATCGATACATTATATTGCCTTTACAGACCCCCCGAATCGATTGTCATACACTAAATATTGTAATTGAATCAATGACAAATAGGTGACATCAGACATGACAAGCCTATCGCTGTATGTCACACGTATTATAGACGCTGCTTCGCAGCTGTCGTACTGAAATCAACCATAAACATACACCATATGCTATCATAAACATACCTTGACTGTTGCTGGTCTGTGTAGTGTGTAAAATAACCTCCAAAGTCGTCACCGATGTAGAATGTATCCTTCACTTATCGCGTATGAGTGTGTGTGTCGCTGGGCGATCTCTTATACAGCGAGCGTCGCTTCACTTCGCCGGAACCGCGCCGCCCGATTGGCTGAAGCCGTCAGCCAATGAACGCATTGCTCTAATTGACCCGCGCGAGAGCTGACGCTAGAGCGTTGTCAACGGTGCCAGTGGCACGGCAGGGCAGCGCTAAGCACCGACTTCTAGACATTTACGACGTGCTGAAAATGTCTTTAATGCGTCTCTGCTCTTTCTAACGCAGTTACTCTGAATACTTTATGTCCGTACACTACTTTATGTTGTAAAACCGCCACCAGCGAGTGTCGGCCCGCACAAGAAATCGCGCAACAATCCCTCAAACCCCCCTTCCGTTTATTTACCGGCGTCAAGACGACTGTTTACACGGTAACCGCGCGCGATTTTCGATCAACATACCAACATTACGGCGTGTGTGTGCTCCGTATTAAGGAAGCCGGCGTTGTGAGGCAAGGATTGTGTAGATGACGTCGAGTGAGTCACTTGAGCCGCCCAGGGGTCAATATACGTATCTGCAGGAGTCAACGAAGCCTGACCGTGGGAAAACACCTGGCGCGGGCAGCGACAATTGCGGCTTTATCTGCGCGCGGTAATGGAGGGTGTGCAGTCAATATCGATTTCAAGCCGCAATCATTTACCGCTCGACGGAGTACTGAAGACTGTCTTGTAGCGGTGTGAAGATGGATGGACGGCATGAGACGGGAAGACAACGGCAGCGAGTCGTGTTTCCACCTGCTACGATGACGCAGTGAAATAGACAGCCAATCGTAACATGTGTATAAGCTGGACAGCGTATAGAAACGAAACAATACTTTCGATGTTTCCTGTAATGAAAAAACACCGAATGACTTTGGTTGGCATTGTTTGACTTCACAGTATATGTGTTGTTGGATGGTTCGACGAATTGTGTTTGCAAAATTTTCACACCTCAAAGAGCGATGTTAGTCCGTCCATTTATGTTGATGCATGCATGTCTTATGTTAATTAAATGTACACTAATATTATATGTTCGCTTGTTGTGAAGGTGTTGTGGTGCATGTGACGGTTTTTGGTGTGTGAGGGTGACTGAGGGTGTATGAGGGTGAGTGATAGTGTATGAAGAGCAGTGAGGGTGGGCGAAGGTGTGTGTGGGTGAGTTAGCATGTATGAGGGTGTGTGAGGGTGCATGAGGGTGAGTGAGCGTATGTAAGAATCGCTTTACTTCCACTGAAATTATTCTTTTATTTAATCTCCAACAGGAGATTTAGCTGCCTCCCAATTCTTTAATATTGTCTAACATGTAACTGCTATTGTTAAATCGGTCGGTTCTCGGAGCTGTCGTGTCAGACGGACGTAGATTACAATCACTTTGAGTGATTTGATTTGAATCAAATTGAGTGTGTGTGTGCGTGTGCGTGCGTCCGTGCGTCCGTGCGTCCGTGCGTCCGTGCGTCCGTGCGTGTGTCTGTGTGTGTGCGTGTGCGTGTGTCCGTGCGTGTGTGTGTGCACGTGTGCGTGTGTGTGTGTGCACGTGTGCGTGTGTGTATGTATGTGTGCGTGCGTGCGTGCGTGTGTGCGTGCGTGTGTGTGTGCGTATGTGTGTGTGCATGCGTGCGTATGTGTATGGGTGCGGCGTGTGTGCGTGCGTGCAATCCGCCTGTATAGGTAAAATGATGTGACACAACCTATGACTTCCTAAAGACGTCAAGATTATGTTCGATTGTACAGCTCTGCTACCGAGTATAGTGTAAATCACATTGAACAGTCGTGAGAGGATTTGGATGCTGCCTTATACGAATATAATTATTTACCTTTACTTGTTTTGCTTTTCCACGATTTACATTGTAACTCGCGGTTTTTGTTTCGGAGTAATTAGCAATGATGAAAATATCCGCAAACTGTACACGTTCCGCTTGTTTGGTAAATGTCGTTAATCGCTGCCATTCCGTGACGGCACGCGGGTGCTGGCTACGGCCTAGAACAGAGAAGGTGGCTAATCCGTGGGAAGATCAAGGCGTAAGCTACACACATATACGAACAGATGGCTCGTTGAAAAACACTCGAAGAAGACGCGAAGATTGAGCTATCACGCAGATCCAGGCAAAGGTTTAATTGAATAGCCCGATCTGATACGTGCCGTGAATGGGTAAATGTGACGATTGCATGGGCCGTCGTAAGATGTAAACAGTCCCGCGGCAGTACATCACAACCGACCGTAGATCGATAACCGGTGCCGGAGATCGTCCGATACGTCCCGGCCGCGTGTGTAAGGATACACGAACAGATAACGGGAACTCGCTTCCATTAGGGGGAATCTAACTTCTGGTTAGTTCGTCGTTTACGACTGCGGGAAAAGGTCGGCGAATTTCAAACGGGAGACAAAAGGGGTGCTTGGGCATCCGCCGGAGGAAGAGGGCATTGAAGGGACACGAACACCCCCGGGGCGAGGGGCAGATAGAAGGGAGAGGGAGGGATGAGAGCGGGCAACGGCAGCTGGTCGGTTTATAATACCGCTAATAGTGGACACCATTGTCCGAGCGATACGCAGCTGACCGATGCAACGGAACGGGGATAATACCGCTTTCTATGACGTCCGTTGGATGATGACGAAATGTGGTTAATAATTAACGCGCGTCATTAATCTGTGACGTCACAATTATTTCATGGCCGCCAGCGTGTTCCGCTAAATCGGTGTTTTCTAATTTAGCGGTAATTTATGTCATACACCATATACACTCAAACTCACTAAGGGCGATACACAAATGTAACAAATTATATATACTGTTAAAAACTTTGTATTCTGATTCAATTTTGTTACGTCTGTCGTTAAGTTTATTTATCTATTTTATTTTTATCGATGATAAAAGTAGAATTGTGAATTTAAACTGTTTGACAAAAACTAAAGCTAGAACCATAAACGAAACAGGGGATCTAAGACAAGTGAAGCGAGATGAATATAGTTGTGATATTTTGCTATAAATATAGTAGAACCTTGTTTTCACACACGAGCTTATCTTGACGTGTTTAACAGCGTCTACTGCAGCGGTCGTCTAGGCTTAGGCTACAGAGCCGTGTTCACACAGATAATAATAATAATATTAAATAATAATATTAAATAATCATAATAATAATAAGAAAAAAAAAGCTCAGAACAGCGCATCAAATTAAAAATGTTTATTAATCAACTTTTACTAGACTTGAATAACGCAGGGGTCAGAATATGTGATACAATGACACACACACACACACACACACACACACACACACACACACACACACACACACACACACACACACATACACACACACACACACACACACACACACACACACACACACACACACACACACATACACACACACACACACACACATATATATATATATATATATATATATATATATATATATATATATATATATATATATATATATATATATCAGTGATCCATATGATTCATGCAGGAGAGAGGCAATTGTGGCTCTTGAATATGACATTAACACATCTGTGAGTGGTTTAGTCTGTTTTTGCCTATTTATATTTTGGTATGCAGGTGTTGCAGTACCTCAGGTACTGCAACAACTCAGGGAGTTTGACGCCCCTGCCATGCAAAGTTGTAAACCACTGCCTTGTGGTACAGGTTCTTGTCAGAACCGAAGGCTAAGGGAGCAAACCCTAAACAGAAAACCATGTCACTGTGGCAGCATCAAGGGCGGTTGATGTATGGAACTCCCAACATCTCTCGACCAGCCACTGCAGGGACAAATAGTTTGCGCCTGTCTTGACATGTTCTTGCCGGTGTGAGACCTCTATTTGTTCCCCGAGAGAGTGTCGCTAGTAACTTGCAAAAGCAAGCGGCACTTCAACACTTTTTGCAAGCAGCTTCCATGAAATGTACAACTGTATGAAACTCCATACCGGATCGGCCGTCGCCCGGGTTACCAAGGACCGCGCTGCTCGACCTCATCTTCCGTCGACAGTGGAAAATCAGCTAGGAAGAAGAAGACAAAGAAGACAACTACTGACAATTGGACAATGGAACGTCAGGACTCTCCTCGACCGAGATGGAGCTAACCGACCAGAAAGACGTACGGCACTAGTCGCAATGGAACTTGCCAAATACAACATCGACATCGCCGCCCTATGTGAAACAAGGTTCTCAGAGTCTGGTAGTCTCGACGACTTGGAATACTCTTTCTTCTGGAGTGGCAAACCGGAAGGAGAAAGAAGGGAGGCAGGAGTGGGCTTTGCTATCAAGAAGGATATCGTCACAAAGCTGACAGAAATGCCACGGCCAGTAAGTGACAGAATCATGACGATGAGACTACCTCTGAGCAAGGACAACTTTGCTACAATTATCAGCGTGTACGCTCCAACAATGACAAACCCAGATGAAAACAAGGAGGCCTTCTACAACCAGCTGGCAAGTGTGCTCAGTGGCATCCCTCGTACAGATAAGCTACTGCTGATAGGAGACTTCAATGCGAGAATAGGAAGAGAAAATGACAAGTGGCCCTTGGTCATGGGCAAACATGGGATTGGGAAATGCAACTCCAATGGCGAGCTTCTACTGGCTCTGTGCTCTGAGTTCGAACTGATAGTGACGAACACCATGTTCAAGCAGAAGGATGAACGCAAGACCACCTGGATGCATCCTCGTTCGAAACATTGGCATATGATCGACTTCATCATCACGAGGTGTCGGGATAAGATGGACATCCACAGTACCCGAGTCATGCGTGGAGCAAACTGCTGGACTGATCACCAGATGCTGAGGTCAAAAGTGGCTTTCAGAATACGACAAAAGCACAACAGGCAAGGGACAAGTAAGCCGACCAAGCTGAACATTGCAAAACTAAGTACCACCAGCCATAGGGAGAGTTTTGAGCAGGAGATAGACAGTGCTCTCGCCCAATGGGAGGAGAAGGAAAACTCAACACCAGATGAGGAATGGGCTGCTCTGCAGCAGGTCGTGTACAACACAGCCAAGACATATCTTGGCAAGCCAGACAGAAAAGACCAGGACTGGTTCGACCCCAACGACAAGGAGCTACAGACTCTTATGAACAGAAGAGACCAAGCCCACCAGAGAGTGTTGCAAACCAGGAGCACCAGGTCCACCACTGCAGCATACAAAGATGCCTGCAGATTGCTACAAAAACACACGCGTGCACTGAAGTCAGACTGGTGGGAAAGGAAGGCAGTGGAGCTGCAGAGAGCTGCTGACAGTAACAACATGAAGGGCTTCTACAATGGGCTGAAGGAAGTGTGGGGTCCCAAAAAGAAGGGATCTGTTCAACTGAAATCATCAGATGGAATGGAGACCTTCTCTGACAGCAAGAGAGTTGTGGCAAGATGGAGTGAACACTTCCAGAAGCTACTCAACGTCCCTGGCGACATAGATCACGAAGCTCTGGACAACATCCCGCAGCGCATTATCAAGACAAGCCTCGATGAGATTCCAACTATGGATGAGATGGCTAGAGCAATCGCCGGCCTGAAAGATGGCAAAGCACCTGGAGGAGATGGAATTCCTGCAGAAGTATGGAAGCACGGAGGAGAAAATCTGTTCAGCAGACTGCACCAACTAATCACCAATGCCTGGGAGGTGGGTTCTGTACCACAAGCATGGAAGGATGCCAGCATTGTAACCATCTACAAGAAAGGTGATCGAACAGACTGTGGGAACTATAGAGGAATCTCTCTTCTTTCCATAGCGGGCAAGATCTTCGCGAGGATCCTCCTCAACAGACTATCTACTCACATAACACCAGAGGTAGTTCCGGAGACACAATGTGGCTTCAGAGGTAACCGGAGCACCGTGGATATGATATTTTGTCTCCGACAACTACAAGAAAAGTGCATTGAGCAGGACCGACCACTGTACATGGTATTTGTCGACTTCAGCAAGGCGTTTGATACAGTTGGGAGGACCGGGCTATGGCAGCTACTGAGGAAGTATGGCTGCCCAGAGAAGTTCACAACAATGATCGAGGCACTACATACTGGAATGATGGCAAAAGTTAGTGTTGAAGGAGAAGTCTCGGAATCGTTCAGTGTCACAAATGGGGTCAAGCAAGGTTGTGTACTGGCCCCCACGCTCTTCTCCATCTTCCTATCAGCAATGCTCGACGAGGCTTTCCGAGACATGGGGGATGGCATCTACATACAGTCCAGACAGAACGCTGACCTATTCAACGTCGCACACTTCAGAGCAAAGACCAAGACTACTCGGATACTGATGAGAGAGCTGCTATTCGCAGATGACAGTGCACTGGTTGCACACTCTGCTGAAGAGATGCAGAAAATAGTGGATGCTTTCTCCGATGCGTCAAAGAAGTTCGGCCTGAAGATTAACATCAAGAAGACCGAGGTGCTGTACCAATCCAACTCTACAAGAACCCGAGAGGAGGATATCATGGTTGATGGAAACAAGCTGAACTCTGTTCTAGAATTCACCTACCTCGGAAGCACTATATCAAGTGATGGATGCATTGACGACGAAATACAGAGGAGGATGGCCAAGGCTAGTGTATCTTTCGGCCGACTACGCCAGAGACTCTGGAACAACCACCATGTGTCCATGCGGGTTAAAGGCAAGATATACCGTGCAATCGTGCTGTCCACCCTCCTATACGGAGCTGAGGCCTGGACAGTGTACAGACGACAGGTTAAAAAGCTACATGCCTTCATGATGCGACATCTGCGTTCGATCATGAGGATAACCTGGATGGACAAAGTGACAAACAAGGAAATACTAGAACGAACAGGGCTGCCATCTATGGAAGATCTTCTGATCAGAAAGAATCTCCGGTGGACTGGACACCTCATGAGGATGTCACCAGACAGGCTACCGAAGCAGGTTCTCTACTCTCAACTGTCTTCTGGTCAGAGAAAGAGAGGGCGCCCTCGTCTCCGGTTCAAAGATACCATCAAGAGAAACCTAAAGATGAGAGACATAAAGATCGACTCATGGACATCACTCTCACAGCAGAGAGACAAATGGAGAGCAAGAGTCAAGTGATGGAAGCAGTCTTTGTCGCTTCGCGACCGACAGCACGATGATATATATATATATATATATATATATATATATATATATATATATATATATATATATATATATATATATATATATATATATATATAGGTCATAAAGGTACATTTTAAAATGACGACGGGCCGACGGAATTAGGTAATATGTTCAACATATCTAATCAATTTATCTAACTAACCAGGAAATGAATTGCAAAGACTTTAGGTGCAGTGGAAACTTGCAAGACAAGTACAAATGACAAACTAGCCAAGAGTTCGTTCCACCTCCAACCAGGTGTTTCCCGACTTATCCCGTCGTCTGTCCCCGTAACTAGATCCATTCTTGTTGGCGAACAACTATTATTAAACTAACACATTAGGTAATTGCGTCCATTTGCGCCGTCACAACATTAACAAGTCTTTTGTTTCGCGCGTCATCGCTTTCGATTGTACCACACACAGTCTCCTCTCTAACGGCTCATCAAAGGACCCATGAAAGCGGCCCACGTCGAAGGCGCGAATCCAGGAAATGAACGCGATCCCCCAGTTGTGATCATTCTATAGTGGACAGTGGCCGCAACAGCTGTCCACGCCGCTGACCGGACAACGCTCTCTGATCGGCCGCGGCTTTCATGTGCGACTTAATTAAATGTTATGTTTCGTGGGTAATTGTCGGTCGAGGTATTAGAGGAAAGGAATACCGTTGTGTTTTGTCGCGTTGTAGTCGCAAGGATGGAGCTGTTACGTAATGTGCGTGCTTTGTGTGTGTGGGGGCTGTTGGACAGTGTCCAGTTGGGACTGACCGGACAGTTGGTCAGATAAAACATTATAGTCTAACTCAGCGGTGGTTTCTTTGTATTGTTCACGACCGACGTCGCTAGATAATAATAGTTCACGCAAGGGTACGCTACATGTAGCGGCCGATGCAATGTGACGATTTGATTAGAAGTACACAAGAGAATTGCGGAGTGGTATTGCGGGAATGGGCCTACACGAGCCCTCGCCTACGTCAGATTACAATGCGTGTGTCCGCATAACATGTTTACCTGGAAAAGAAGTCAGCGCCATCACTAATAGAACATGTGACCGTATGTAACTTTTTGTATTGAAATACTTATGCTATATTGGTGTACGTATGGGTGTGCATGCATGGGTGGATACAATATATCGGAAATTCAAGGTATCAGGTCCATGGTGTCGTGACGATGTTCCGATAGTGTGTTTTAAAATGGAATTCCCGTCCACGATGGTTCAACACGCTACTGACGTAGCGGCGTCCATTGTGGTAACCACGTTGATATTTACTTCCTATTTTAATAGCGACAACGACGACGACATGGGCCACATTGACGACGGTGGTGACAAAGCAAAAATAAAAAGGTAAGCTCTTATATATCGCAGTATCCAATCCTCAAAATTTCTCAAAGCGCTTTACACTTTACTTCCGTTCAATCAGACACCATCTCAAGTTCCCTAGGAAGCATCCAGCCATATGCTGCAATTAATGCGCGAAGAATGCTCGCACACATATCCACCACTGTCTATAGCCAGGTACTCATTTATACAGCTGAGTGAACCGGAGCAATGTAGAGTGAATGTAGAGTGAATACATTTGCCCAAGGTTTTAACACCGCAGCACAGTATTCGAACCCGGGTCCTCTTAGTCGAGAATACTAAGCTCTACCCCTGAAGCACTGTTTTTATTTGATTGTGGTGATGGTGTAGACGATGACGATGACGGTGTTTCGGTGATTCGGTGATGACATGTGACATCCTTCATTTTGTGCGTATTCTCTTTATACGGCGAGGATATGTTTGAATAATTTAGGAGGAATAGCCTCTATATCGTGTCTTAATACAGGTTTGCTCAATATGTAAAAACACATGACGGACGCATTTTACGAATTTGTCACACAGCTAAAAGCGATCGATCGGCAAATATTTTTATGCTAAGCTTAGAAAATAGAGCAGATCTTGTTTGATGTGTCTTTATTTCAATTACTCGACCGAGATATGAATACCACAGCACAAACGGTAGACTAATGTTTGCGAGAGGAAGAAATCTAAAATTACACGCCGGTAAACAGAATCTTACTGCGTGGCCGCGGAAACACCTACAACCGATATAGAGTGAAATTTATACGCGTCGTCGACCCCCAAGCCACCGATATTTTCCTGCACTGTATCAAGCACATAATTAACTACAGTCGCTCAGATTTCAGCCGATGTGTTACCGCGTTACTCTAATTACACCCAACTAATTACCCTAGTCATCGGGTGAATACCAACCACGCCTAGCACTCAGTGGCCGCGATTCAACTCTAGGCCGAAGGAAGGATTGTGCGTTTGAAGTTCGCAAACAGAATAGGTTTAATTGCGCGTTGTACGAGGAGACTTGTGTAGTTTGAATGTCCACGCTGGACAATGTCCGAGATCAGTGGACGTGTCGGCTTGCACGTGGCAACAGCTGCAAAAACTGTATAGAGTAGTAAGATCAACGCCTATGTTTAACCAAATATGTGCGTAATTGCTGAATACCGTATTGTTTCCAGATATGCCCAGTGCAGTGGTGGTATCATTTTTTTTGGAACTTTAGTATTCACTGTAGTTTAGTTAGGTTGTTACGTCTGTTACGAATTTTATTTCTGTACGTATTCACCGTGAGAGGCCAATGGGGATAACTAAATTCTAGTTATGTAAATATGCTTGGTTAATATATCTATTAACCAAATATATTAAAAACTATATACGTAGGATTTTACGTTTTCAAAAACATGATGTTTTACACATCTCGCAATTCAAATGCATCCGTTAACATTTGTTGTAACGCATTTGAGTACTTCATTTGAAATACATGCAGCCTCTTTCGACATATTATTGTCATTATGAATATGTATGAACCTTAGATAATTAGCGTGTATACTATATGAACCTTAGATAATATAATTAACGAGTTTGTAAATTAAAAAAATTACTAGACTATTCATGTTTTCGCAATCCATGCAACGACCGCCATGCGGAAAGAATTCATGACGTCATCGAGAAAATGGAAGAGCCAGAGACGCTGTATTGTTTTTCGCTTGTGTTTATAATCTATTTATGATTGGCAATTATTAGCATTTAATTACATAGACAGTTTTAACAGTGACAGTGCGAAACATTTAATTACATTCAAAGTTACAGTGCCGTTTCAATAGGGACGATGCCAAAACCATAACATGCCACTTCCTTTAACAAATAAAACTAACAGAGAACCACGTCTCGGCGCAGGCTAACACGTGTAAACATGGCTGTAATTGGAGGCAACTCAATAAGTCGACACCATACATCATCACTGGGACACGCTCAGCAGACAAGTGGCATTTGAAACTCGCGTGGCATTCTAGCGACCTAAAGTGGTTTCGAAAAAGTGACGCTCACGTGGCGCGCCTGAATTCATTAAGTCGTCAAGAGTGCGACGCGCCCCATTCCCTGTCAAAGTCCGCCTGGGTTACGTCATGGCTACCCCGACTCACAGGCGGCGCCTGTCTTCTCTCGTCGGATACAAAACGACAGATAACCAATACGTCATTCAAAGACGGCGGGCCGGCTTTCTCGAGTGCAATATAGCCCGTATAAGGAGGTTGGAAAGTCTATATTAATACGCCACCGTTGGGGGAATTGTAATAGCATCCCTCCCAAGGGCCGATGTTTACTCGTTTCTGTTAACGAAGTTAAGCATTTAACACACAAATAGGGTCTATATGTTTTTAAAGTTATACTACTGATGTATGAATTTTATGCTCCCCCGCAGTGTGTTTCATTGGTGGAAACAGAGGCCGAATAGAATGGTGTGCGTGCCACCCTGCGGGGACGCCCCTGAAAACACTCTCGTCACCGGGAAATATCGTCTAACATTCCGTAATTGACGACTTCATAATGGTTGTTTGTAGTATTCCATTTCAAGGTCGTGTGCGGTGTTCTTTTTTGCATTTCTAAAGTAAAATTTCGGTTTACTAATTAACTCCGGATAACAGTAAACCAAAGAGTTTTAAAATTGATTTTAAACTCTTTGGTAAAACTATGAATGGGTCTTGACCACATTCACGGATTTTTGTTAATGTTAACTGTAGTCAATTCTCGCGCAAATATATGCACACACTCGCCTGTTCGCACGCACACACGCACGCACACACGCACGCACAAACACACGCACACCCGCGCAAGCACGCACGTTCAGCATCCAACATCACAACACGCACGCACGCTCACGCACGAACATATGCACCCGCGCTCACAACACGCAATAACTGGTTTTGTTTCAAAATCCGAAGTTTTCCAACGGGAGCGCAGCCGATCCCGGTTTTCCCTAAGGCATGCTTATTTTCAAATACAGTAAACAGAATCTCGGAAATCACAGATCCGCCCTGTTTTTGTACAAAATACAAAATCCGACAGCCACGCCAGGACACATGTTACGTGTCACCCCCAGTCCGGTGAACGTCTCCATACCGCTGGCGTAGACGTCCACGACAATGTCAACGTCAACATCAAACAACCATCTTGTAGTTATGTTCAAATGACAACAAACAGACTGTGATCTGGCAGTGGTAGATGACTGGCGAGACGGAGACAGAAACTGCACCATGACATGAATGTGTGACTCAGCGGCAGCTGGACAGAGAGGGAGGGAGGGAGGGAGGGAGGGGTGGGTGGGGAGGGAGGGAGGGATGAAGGAAGGGAGGAAGGAAGGAAGGAAGAAAGGAAGAAAGGAAGGAAGGAAGGAAGGAAGGAAGGAAGGAAGGAAGGAAGGAAGGAAGGAAGGAAGGAAGGAAGGAAGGAAGGAAGGAAGGAAGGAAGGAAGGAAGGAAGGAAGGAAGGAAGGAAGGAAGGAAGGAAGGAAGGAAGGAAGGAAGGAAGGAAGGAAGGAAGGAAGGAAGGAAGGAAGGAAGGAAGGAAGGAAGGAAGGAAGGAAGGAAGGAAGGAAGGAAGGAAGGAAGGAAGGAAGGAAGGAAGGAAGGAAGGAAGGAAGGAAGGAAGGAAGGAAGGAAGGAAGGAAGGAAGGAAGGAAGGAAGGAAGGAAGGAAGGAAGGAAGGAAGGAAGGAAGGAAGGAAGAAGGAAGGAAGGAAGGAAGGAAGGAAGGAAGGAAGGAAGGAAGGAAGGAAGGAAGGAAGGAAGGAAGGAAGGAAGGAAGGAAGGAAGGAAGGAAGGAAGGAAGGAAGGAAGGAAGGAAGGAAGGAAGGAAGGAAGGAAGGAAGGAAGGAAGGAAGGAAGGAAGGAAGGAAGGAAGGAAGGAAGGAAGGAAGGAAGGAAGGAAGGAAGGAAGGAAGGAAGGAAGGAAGGAAGGAAGGAAGGAAGGAAGGAAGGAAGGAAGGAAGGAAGGAAGGAAGGAAGGAAGGAAGGAAGGAAGGAAGGAAGGAAGGAAGGAAGGAAGGAAGGAAGGAAGGAAGGAAGGAAGGAAGGAAAGGAAGGAAGGAAGGAAGGAAGGAAGGAAGGAAGGAAGGAAGGAAGGAAGGAAGGAAGGAAGGAAGGAAGGAAGGAAGGAAGGAAGGAAGGAAGGAAGGAAGGAAGGAAGGAAGGAAGGAAGGAAGGAAGGAAGGAAGGAAGGAAGGAAGGAAGGAAGGAAGGAAGGAAGGAAGGAAGGAAGGAAGGAAGGAAGGAAGGAAGGAAGGAAGGAAGGAAGGAAGGAAGGAAGGAAGGAAGGAAGGAAGGAAGGAAGGAAGGAAGGAAGGAAGGAAGGAAGGAAGGAAGGAAGGAAGGAAGGAAGGAAGGAAGGAAGGAAGGAAGGAAGGAAGGAAGGAAGGAAGGAAGGAAGGAAGGAAGGAAGGAAGGAAGGAAGGAAGGAAGGAAGGAAGGAAGGAAGGAAGGAAGGAAGGAAGGAAGGAAGGAAGGAAGGAAGGAAGGAAGGAAGGAAGGAAGGAAGGAAGGAAGGAAGAAAAGAAGGAAGGACGGGAGGGGAGTAGGGAGGGAGGGAGGGAGGGAGACTCCGGCTACAGCACCATTTCCCTTCGTGACTCAGCGAGCAGCCGGTGCCCGGAGTGACGGAGGGGGCCCGGATTACATCCAGGTGCTGCATTCCGTAGACCCATCTGTCGCCGGGTGTATTCACACCCTCGACACGCCAGTCTGTGTGAAACACACGTCCAACTCGTCACCCGACATAGTATGCAGGCTAAATTGGAATAATAATGATGACGAATGTATCATAGCAGGAATGTGTTGGTTTCTTAATAATATGATTTATGTTATGTTGGTGCATTTGAGCATTTTCAAGAATTCTCCATTTCACTTTTTTACTTTACCACCCGCCTTCCGGCTCCCCCACTAGACCAAATGCATCCTCATACTCTGATTTGATAACAAAACACATATCCCTTCCGTAATTATTGGCCCCCCCCCCCCAGTTTAGAAGCAAAGGTTTAAAGAAGCCATTTCGCCTAAAATAACAATTGAATATAATCATTGTAGACAAATCTATCGTCATTTGTCCATACACATTAAAAAAAAGTGTCCCCGGGCATTCCCCCACCCCATCCTACTTCATAACTCAACCCCCGCGCAAACGAACACCCCCACTGAACCTTCCCACCCTGTGATAACACTACAACCCGGGGAAACAAAACCTTCCTCCTTCCCCTGGGTCAGACCCCGTGGGCTGGAGTTAGTCTCCATCCAAGTCCCATCACAGATAGGAAGGACAACCCAACGCGTCGACATCACCGCCGCCCCCACCCCGCCACCCCGTCCGCAGACACACACGGCCGCATTCCTCCACGGCCGTCACGCGTGGCCGCACACGCACAAGTGGCTGACAGCGGCTCGCGACCGCAGCGCAGACGACAGGTGTTTCGGGTCCGCGGAGACCGTGGGAAAGTCTCGACGAGTCGTTCGCCCGTCATAGATGTGTCGGCCTCCGTCGGCTCAGGTGTGTCTCAGGTGTAGTTGTCGACCGCTGTCGTCTTTGTCACTGACTGAGTGGGGCGGTTCGCGATCCTATCTCGACGACTTCGTCGATTGTCACTACCCCCTCGCATATGGCGCGGTCTGACTCTGTCTCCCCCTGGGCCGGGGGCAATGTGGTCAGTAGGGAGGTCCGTTATCTGTAGGATCATGGTCCGCACGGGACCATGGTCTATCTATGTGAGATCTTGGTTCTTGAGTATTTTGGTCCACGAATTCGTGGGACGTGTGTACTCTAATCAGTGGAGGGTTCTGGTCCGTTGAGAATCCTGGTCAGTGGGACCATGGTCCGTGGGGACTATGGTCAGACTGGACCCTGGTTAGCGCATATCCTGAGTCGTGGATTCTCATGTCCATGCGTACATGGTCAGTGGATACTCATGTCCGTGCGTCCCATGGTCAATGGATACTCATGTCCGTGCGTACCATGGTCAGTGGATACTCATGTCCGTGCGTACCATGGTCAGTGTATACTCATGTCCGTGCGTACCATGGTCAGTGGATACTCATGTCCGTGCGTACCATGGTCAGTGGATACTCATGTCCGTGCGTACCATGGTCAGTAGATACTCATGTCCATGCGTACATGGTCAATGGATACTCATGTCCGTGCATACCATGGTCAGTGGATACTCATGTCCGTGCGTACCATGGTCAGTGGATACTCATGTCCGTGCGTACCATGGTCAGTGGATACTCATGTCCGTGCGTACCATGGTCAGTAGATACTCATGTCCACGCGTACATGGTCAATGGATACTCATGTCCGTGCGTACCATGGTCAGTGGATACTCATGTCCGTGCGTACCATGGTCAGTGGATACTCATGTCCGTGCGTACCATGGTCGATGGATACTCATGTCCGTGCGTACCATGGTCAATGGATACTCATGTCCGTGCGTACCATGGTCAGTGGATACTCATGTCCGTGCGTACCATGATCAGTGGATACTCACGTCCGTGCGTACCATGGTCAGTGGATACTCATGTTCGTGCGTACCATGGTCAGTGGATACTCATGTCCGTGCGTACCATGGTCAGTAGATACTCATGTCCATGCGTACATGGTCAATGGATACTCATGTCCGTGCGTACCATGGTCAGTGGATACTCATGTCCGTGCGTACCATGGTCAGTGGATACTCATGTCCGTGCGTACCATGGTCAGTGGATACTCATGTCCGTGCGTACCATGGTCAGTGGATACTCTTGTCCGTGCGTACCATGGTCAGTGGATACTCATGTCCGTGCGTACCATGGTCAGTGGATACTCTTGTCCGTGCGTACCATGGTCAGTGGATACTCTTGTCCGTGCGTACCATGGTCAGTGGATACTTATGTCGGTGGATACCGTCGTCCATGGGAATCATGTAACACGGGTGCTCTGTCGTCGAACATCCTTCGCGTATTAACTGCAGCGTGGCTAAATGCTTCCCAATGAAATCGATACGGTGTTCAATTTAGCTGGTCTGCTAGGTAGTAAACTGTAATGGATTCCTGAAGACAGGACACTGTGCTCAATATGAACTTACCCTTAGCCCTAGTCCGGCGGCAATTGATACTCTCTACCCTAAACCAGGTGCTTAACTAAAAGGCAATACACACAATGATTTGTGTTGTTACACTGTAAGTATTAATCCTTCATTCCGTTTATATCACTCCCAAGTATACACTCGTACAACTCGTCGGGGACAAGTAAAATAGAGACAAAATTAACATAAGTAATTTCCTATTCTTTATGGTTGCGAAAAGGATCTAGGACTACTCGAAAGCAATTTATGAGTTATATAAAATAATATGTTTTTCTGATGATTCTACCAAACCTAAATTTAAAACTTTACTCAAACGGCCACGTCGTCTAGTTGCTACTGTGTAGGTTTGCGTTACCGCGAAATGAAACGAAAGGGGAGGAATAATCGACTGGGGACATACATTTACATACGGCGTTGCTCTTTAGAAAGTAGGTCAATAATCTTCCGATCTCCGTTGTTACAACGCGTGAGAACACGGTCTTTTATTGAAAACTCGGCCAGGGATCGATTTACAACATCAGTCCACCTGCTGCATTGACTAATGACTACACACAGTCATCTCAAAGATCAACATCTCCCAGGTTAGATTTCCTGCCATTCATTAACTTGAAAGTAGACAAACACACAACGTGCAGAAAAACCAGGTGTGTTTGTCATACGTATCAACCAAACGAACAACGAAGTGTAAAGTCGTTTATTGTCCGTTGGTAATGTAATAATAAGAGGAGAGTGTGTACGCTGTATAAACATGTCATCCGTGTGTCAACTAAGCGTCCACAAACAGAAGTGTTGATGGTCAAACATTGGCCGGAGTAATGACGTATTGTGAGACATCGCATTATCAAATCTGCACACACAAAATATTTTAAAGTATGTTTCTGCCTGGAACCGTTTTATTCGCAATGCCTAATTAGGGTCCGTCATGCATAAAGGCAACCAACTTTCAATGATGGCGCTCTCTTTACAGGTCAGAAATTAATAGCCAACCGAAACACTGTTGCAGAGCGGATCTGACGAATTTACTTATGTCCCTTCTCACAATCCGTTTACAATAAGACGACTCATACATTTATTAACACACAATGGGCAAGCAAGTGATTCTCATTTCCGATCCATTTTGAGCGATACTTAGCGAGACAACACACAACTGCTCCCCACCTTGTTGTCCGTAATCCTAATCAAAGTCGAAATGACTACAATACACAAACAATGTTTAAATAATAACTTCTCTGCAAAACATTCCCCACTTTCTAGATGTGTTTTTGTTGGGTGGAAACCAGGCAAACATACATCGGAGGTTTTTGCTGTGGCAGTTACGTCCGTATGCGAAATGACAAACACACACAGTAGCTCGTTCGACTCGCGGGGACCGGATCGTGAATGAAAATAGCGAAATAGCATGAAAATGACATGACGGAATACGAGACTTGAGTGGCATATTAACCAAAATGTCGGAACCCCGGGGGTGGGCTACTCGAGGGGGGTACTCGGGGGACTGAGCCCCACTATAAATGAGATTGATATAGGATTAGTCCCGACATAATGAGATTGGGATAGGATTAGCCCCGACATATATAGAAAGCGGTGTATTTTTGTATAATTTGAGGTTGGTCTCTGAAGGAGAAACCGAAGTAATGGGTAAAAAATGTGAGCGTCGCTGAATAATTGTCTATACCACTCACTCCACCCACCCGACCCACACCACCCACCCACACCCATTCAGCCACTCAACAGTTACTACGCGAACACTATTCTTTCAAAAATATCCACCAGCGTTTACAGCGTGTTTCTTTCAAACAGCTGAGTGAAGTGTGGATATTTCGTGGATTCCTCAGGGTCCGTATTCTCGAACGACTTACGAATTTCGTAGCGCCATTTTTTCGCAAATATGGCGTCGAAACTGCCGTAAGTTACGATTTTTCGTAAATGCTATTCTCGAAACAGTTAAGATAAGAATATTCGTAAATATGGCGTCGAAATTTCGTAAGTTACGAATTTTCGTAAATGCTATTCTCGAAACAGTTAAGATAAGAAAATTCGTAAATATGGCGTATTTTTCACCGTAACTTACGAAATCGAGATAGGTGCCGTAACTTTTTCGTAACTGTTGTATTAGTTCATTCAGGCATACATTTCTCAGTTATTATTGTATTACAACATATATTCAATAAATAGTGTATGCTTCATTGACACTTATGTGTGTATGTCTCTATTTTATTGGCCGTTGTAATTGCATAAATACCGTCTTTGAAAGCAGATTCCGCATAGATCCATTGCGTCAATGCAAAAAGCCACAATAAAAATATCAATAACCGGGACCAGCCATTAAGCGGGACGGATTAGTAATTCGCCGCATTATTTGCAGACAGCGTAGCGTACTCGATAGTTATTATTTGTGTAGGCACGTTTAGCTACACATGAATCTTTCCGTTTTATAATACCTCTGTATTGCACTATATTGAATTGAATGCAATGACGTGTTCATATATATCATTTATTCTCCATCATATAATTACACTATTTTTTATAAAACAAATTCAAACATCCTGGATATATGATTAACAAATAAATATTATTACACAATATGAACATTTCCAGTACGCTAAAAGGTAAAACTTTCCCATCTGACATCTGTGGGGTGGTTTTATTTAGCAAGGTATAAAATGTAAATGGTATTCAATCAGTACTACCAGCACATTTAGAGTGCACGAATATTGTGCCAACACGTATTTATTGATTGCATATTTTATTAAAACATAATTTGTCAAACAATGACAGTACTGTAGTTATGCAAATACACCTACCTTTTTCAACAAAATGAGCATGATGTATGATGTGCAATTATTCATTTGAAGGTCCCTTACAAAAAAGTCAATGGTATGCCACTGATTACATTTGAATACCATTCAGTATCATTCTGTACCATTGAACCATTCAATGATATTTTAGGATTCAGTGGTTCTCTCAATGGTAATTTAAAATACCATTGAACAAGGAATCCAAAATATCTTTAAAAAACATTCAGATACCATTCAAATACCCTTGGCCATAATAACCCCTAGTACCATTCAATGGCATTTTTTGTAAGGGGTGCCAGTAATCGCATTAATTTTCTCTCCAAAACAAGTGACAGTGACACAAATATATATATTTTGATCTTATATTTTACAGATCAGCACTTGTAATTTTGATCAATATAAAGAAGATTATTAACAATACTGTTGCTACCAGTAGATTCTTAAAATACCATGTAAGATATTTGAATAATTTTACATATGATTTATGTGCATCCTAGAAATCCTTGTTTTCTTTGAAATAAAATATATAAGTACCATTATTAACATTTTAGAACACTGTAATATTATAATTTCAAATTATCCACACAAAACCACCACTGATAGGAATAGACACACTAAATCAATATAGTATTCACATACACAATAATTCAATATACATGTAGTATTTCTAGTGTTCATAGCATGTTCAAGTTTCAGTGTATTTCCAAAAACATTGCACTGGGACGAAATGTGCCACATCCACAGATAGCATTGCTGGCAATGGAGAACCAAGTGAATGTAATAAAATGTTGATGTCATTGCTGCACAACCCCATGGTGTAGCACACATTGTGCATTATTGATAGAACTGTTGACAACCTCAGAATGGTATGTAGCTAAACTGTCATCTTGGTGCTGCAGCAAGGTCAGTTGTAATCTGCATATTTCAAAATGCAAGGTGCAACAGTCATTCTCATCCACTGTCTCTCTGAAAATATACATATTATGTGATTTATATAACACATCATAAGTAATTTATATTTCACTTGTTAATCAATACAAGCCATTCTAGTCAATTTTTTTATTATATTATAGCTGAGAAACAAACATATTTTTTACACACACAATGCAGGGATGTTTACATATATACATATATTAATTTATGAGACGGGTTAGATGGATACTACCTACCCCACAGAGGGTAGTATAACTTTATGAGTAATTTAAGTCATAAGAATAAGATAACATATTGTCATCAATGAAGCTCAGAGGCAAATACAGACAATACATTACAACATTGTGAAAACTGTGTATGGTATGCAATATCTAAGTTGTAAACAGGTGCAACATATAACATAGCTTGTTTATGCATACATTTTGGGTAAAGACAATTTTCAGATGTGGAGACCTATTTTAAATGGTCACTCCTTAGTAATTATTTCTTAGAAACAGTTTTCTTTATTGTTATACCATCAATATGTTAACTGAGTTGTAAGCAGCATGCTGACAAAAGAAGACATAATACAAGGCATTATGCCGTTTGATTATATATCAGTACTGCACATAAGTAGGATAGGGTGGTTTAGGTGATCTGTCAAATTATGGGTATGTGCCAAGATGCACATACCATCACACAATGACAACATATTGTAACTCACCTGTTATTCGTACCAGTTTGCAGTCTGAGTGTGTCATCTTGGTATTTGGTAGATTATGCTGGGCTGTGTTCTGTAAGTATACAGAATATATTATAGTTGACAGCATGCAATGCAAAATTGTACATGAAAGTACCTATGTAATTATAATTATATTATTTAGTGACAATGTATTTTAATTTATTTTAATAATTATATATCACTAAAACATATATGTACAGTGTATATGGACTACTGATCTTTGACTTTGATATAATCTTTATACTTCACCAATATATTAGAGTTAGTCTCATACATTAAAATACCATCTGACACAGTTTATATTTATGAATTTGTCCCAGTTTCTACTTCTAGCGCGAACATGTTGCTTTAAATGAATAAATACTAAGATATAATTAACAAGGTCATGTTGAAACCCCATGACGCACACCTGTGTCATAATTTTCCCTATGTACCTAGAACGGTTATTCAGACAATGCGACACCTAGGTCCTAGTCCTGGCGTAACAAATTACACTGAGGCACTGACTCAGTGATTAGTCTTATTATTTAAATCTCGCATTTCGTTGATTTGTCGCCGAGTCTTAGATAACCGACATTACACACGTACGAACGTTTTATCGTATAATTGTACTCACACTAACCTGTAGGCAAGCTATGTTAACGTAGTTAGTCCTCGGGTAGCAGCAAATTCGTAATCACTGCAACTGTAAACCTTAACATTCCATTGACTGTCAACTCAGCATTCTGTTTGACACTGACAGCCGAGTGTGTCCTTGCTTGCGTTCTGTTTCTTTATTTTCCGATCAAATGCTTCGCTTGTGTTATGCCTGTTATTTTTTGTGCATGAATATTTCTCAGTGGCTCAGCATCATTGTGTTATGCATCGCATCTACACTGACTAATCACCAGTTTTCCTTGGATAATTATCCGTGTTGTCCTTTTTTTCATTCACTGCCAGAACATGTGAGCAGAACTAAAACGGTAAAACATCCAAGAAATCTGTGATTGTGCCCGTTGCAACGCAAACAAACCCTCGCGAGATTTCCGTACGTAAGATACGAAATTCGTAGCTGCGAAAATTCTTAACGCTTTCGAGAATACGAACTTACGAATTTTCGCAGCTACGTAAAAATCCGCCATATTTACGAAAATTCTTACGTACGAATTAATTTTCTTCGAGAATACGGACCCAGACATTTAAACACAACATTTTAAACCCAAACCATTCCATAACCGATGTCGCTGCTGGATTGTTTTCCAGGTATGTCAACTATTTGAAGGTCTACAAGTCATTTCGCCCTTGACAGGACCATGAATAACTCTACGACTCGGTGATATCAACCTGTCGCTCTCCCGTAGCGACACGGCGACACATGTCACCACGTCACGTGGTGTGTGTGTGTGGATGTCACGTGACACAATGGTCACGTGAGAGTGAGGCCGGACCTCGTCCACCTGCCGACCTGGTCACGTGCAGAGGTCGCGGTCAGCCGAGTGGCACGTGGCCGTCGCGTGACAGAAGGACGGACGGCGGAAGTGACGTGACGACGACGTCATTACCGCGGTTATTAGCGCAGTGAGCGCGTGACGTCCGTATGAACGACGTCCGCTTGTTATGACCCGATACGTCATAATTACACTTCCGGCTTCGTGCAGAATAAACACCGGCAATTTTGACATGTGGTGTCCCGTACAGTGAGAGGGCAATCTAAGACGACCGCAACCTGACATTTATTAACACCACATTTCGGAAAATTGCAGGCCATTTTTTCTTGTCAATAAAGTGGTAGATTTTAGTACAATTTCTGCACTCCAATTAGCGATTTTATCCAATACGTTGCGTTCTTAATACATAGTTGACGTCATAGAAATATTGCAATATGTTTGAAAAAATACATAATATTATGCATTATTGTTTCTATGTCATTACCGTCATATAATGTATCATTTGGTTCCTATATATATAATTTTTCTGTCTCTAGTCAGTCTCTCCCACTCTCTCTCTCTCTCTCTCTCTCTCTCTCTCTCTCTCTCTCTCTCTCTCTCTCTCTCACACATACACACACACACGCACTCACACGCACGCACGCACGCACGCACACACACACACACACGCACGCACGCACACACACACACACACGCACACACACACACACACACACACACACACACACACACACACACCTCCGCCAACGTATACATATAACCTCACAGCCGTTCTTTTTCGTTCTACATGTACCTTGATTTCAACACTTGTCGCATTTGTCCCTTTCATTGCGTGACACGTACATCGTTTAAACAATAGCTCTATATTTCAATAATGCAACGCCTATTTCTAAAACCGTTCACTGTACCGTTCGTTGACCTATTGTCACGAATCGTCCCTTTGTTTCGCCGGTGTCCCGTGTCATTAGCGTCAATAGCATTACGCGCTATTTCAATTGTCATCGCTCTGTTTCCCCGGGAAAATTGATATTTGCGATTATGACGCATGCGACATTTGTCCAAATTAGACGCCCGTTTGCCTGGAATTAAACTTGCCGACAGGTGCGCCCGGAATGGGACACCATGCGGGCGGCAGACAATACAACACTTGCAGATTGTGATATTTACAGAAAATTAATATCGCGCAACAGTATCGCGCTAATGCTTTTGAAGTGGACTCTAATGTAATAGCGTCGATTACGTTCATTTGGTGAGTAGACGCCATTGTTTCGTGTATCGATCTCGACCGTACTTGACTGGAGACGACAAGCGAGACATTTCACTTGACACCCGCCTACACGACTATGCAGTTTACGCATGCATATAAGGGGGACATGAATAAAACATCAGGTCCCGGTAGAAGGGCGCGCATCGTGTCTGGATACGAGATGGGACATCACGTCTGGATGCTAAAGCGGAAATCATGTCTGGAGATATGAGCGGATATCATGTCTGGATGACAAAACGGACTTCATGTCTGGAGACAAGAGCGAAAATCATATCTGGGGATAACAAAACAGACCCAATGTCTGGAGACAAGGGCGGATATCATGTATGGATACAAGAGCTGATATCATGTCTGGCTAATAAAACGGACCCCATGTCTGGAGACAAAGGCGGATATCATGTCTGGATACAAAACCGGATATCATGTCTAAATAACAAAACGGACCCAATGTCTGGAGACAAGCGCGGAAATCATGTATCGATTCAAGAGCTGATATCATGTCTGGCTAATAAAACGGACCCCATGTCTGGAGACAAGAGCGGATATCATACCTGGATACCAGATGAGGCGTCATGTCTGTATACGAGATGGGATGTCAAGTCTGGACACACGACCGGATATCATGTCTGGATAACGAAACGGACCTCATGTCTGGATCCAAGAGAACGAACATTATGTGGGGATATGAGAATTACTGTTATGTCTCGATACGATAATGGTCAGTGTGCTTAACACAAGAGCTGAAATAATGTCTGGATGCGTTAACGGACATCATATCTTGATATAAAACCGGACACATTGACATGAAATATAAACGGATATTGTGTACATCAAGAACAGCCATCACGCCAATCTTTGACATTACATTAAACTTATTGCCTTTTGATCTTATAAAAGGCCTCTACAATATTGGACAATTATAACAATTTAACGACGTGCATGTTACTCCACTATCTTTCGCATGCCACTAAATGAGTTCCGACGTAGATAAATAATTTATTAAACGGTAATTCAAGCACCCAATCATCACCTAAAGAGACCGTCTGTTCCTAACATCAGACGGAGCCGCCTTCGGAACACTAGATGGCGCGCCTCTCTATTGTCGCTGTCGCCATTTATACAATGGGGATGTTGTCATTTGAATAATACATGCTACGCCCGATTTAACCCGTACGCGATTATTAAATAATCTAATGGTGCCATATTGAATCGTCACATTGAATCATCACGCGATAACATGAAATAATGTCACAGCCACTGTGCCACAGCGCCATGAGGCCTACAAAACCCTGGCCCACTACCCAATCAACAGGGCATGTGCACCCTGGCCCACTACCCAAGCAATAGGGCATTTGCACCCTGGCCCACTACCCAAGCAACAGGGCATGTGCACCCTGGCCCACTACCCAAGCAACAGGGCATGTGCACCCTGGTCCACTGACCTTAGTATATTCGATCACTCGATCTACAGATAGCTACAAAACACACGTCATGGAAATTTTTATTATCGATTTGATGTATAAAAAAATTGAAATGCACGGAACATGTGTTGTTACCCAACAGAGACCGTAACATACGAGACATTTTAAACTTGTAACCTTTATAATTTTATATTAATGATTGACAATAATGTTTTTGTGACACCACTGATACTGTCTGTGTTTATGTTTACAGTACGTTCTCTTTGTTTAATTTGTACGCATGTCTAACTTTGATAACAAACAGAATTGCTTCGGACAATAAATATTAATATTGTTGTTGTTGTTATTATTGTTGTTATTATCATTATTACTGTTGTTACTGTTGTTACTGTTGTTACTGTTGTTACTGTTGTTACTGTTGTTACTGTTGTTACTGTTGTTACTGTTGTTACTGTTGTTGCTGTTATTGCTGTTATTGCTGCTATTGCTTCTATTGCTGCTATTGCTGCTATTGCTGTTATTATTGTTATTATTGTTATTATTGTTATTATTATTGTTATTATTGTTATTATTGTTATAATTGTCGTTACTGTTGATATTGTTGTTGTTGTTGTTGCTCCTGTTATTTACTCGACGAAACGAACTTTATTTTATGCAAACTCAGATGTTTCACTGACAACTGATTACAAATGGCGCCCGGGATAACTAGGAGAGGTCAATATATACACTAGTTATTCAATATCTTCATATATTGCTGAATCACAAAATACCGAATTCTAAAAATAGTCAAACAATTAATAATATAGAAAATAATAGAAGTAACATAATTCCATATGTATGTACTCGGATTAGCCTGTTTTCATGCGTGCGGATGTGGTAAATTTAATAGCTTCGTGTAATGATTGGAATAGTCTCTGGAAATGAATCGGATAGGAAATTCCATGAAGTGACGTCATACGCAGTAGATGTATGCTCTCCATTCCGCATACCGCATCCGTTAACGTTTTCATATACACGGAATCCTTGTTTTAGTGTCAGCCCAACCCTCTACCGGACACTGGTTGCATTACTCATATGCGGTGTGTAGGGCACCGACATGTTTATCGAATTGTGTGTAGCATTTCTCGTTTCTTGTAATATCCTTCTTACTGCGATGTTCTCTGGAAAATCACCTAAAATGTATTTGTTGTATTTGGATTTCATGCGGTACCTTGCATGACTATCTGTGAAACAACATGAGCAGCTGAATTTTACAACCAAGTACGATTTGTTTGCCAGTGAGCAGGTGTAAACTATGATTCTATACATGCATGGCACACGTAAAAAAACGGTACACGCGATCATGCATGCAGGACGCGCACACGCGTGCACTCTGTGTCGCCAGGATGTCAACGCTGATGTGACAGTGGCGTCAATATTCTGTGTCATTTTTCCAAGAAAATCGTCCGCCGCATCTGTCAAAATTAAAACATATGTCTCTTTCTATTGTGCCAGTCCGTTTTTTGCAAGGCTTCCCAAATACAGACGCCGATGAATAAATAACGACACGATTCACCTAAAGTAGCAATAAATATCACCGTGACAAGAGGCGGGTCTGCCGGACAATAGACCAATTAAAGGTCTCTAGGCCACTTGTAAATAGGTGACAACGAAGGCCTTACTTCTTCTTCAGGAAGTGGACTAAAAAACTTGGTCACTGTCTTAGTGACGAGTATCCTCAAATAATTAACGCAGTATTAATAGTTAATACCAGGCAATATTATTCTCGTTAGCCAGTTGTGATATTGCTATAGTCCCTGGTGCGTCCAAACGTAAACTTGAACTTTGCCCTATCTATGGATATCATCCGCCTAATGCGTGGGTCGATAAGGAATCGGCGAATCGGTTTATCGATGTTTCAAATGGCATATGCCATGGGCACGTGTACAGTAGGATATTTAACTCCGATTTGAAAATGGATATTTTAAAACAGCTGCGCTCGCACGCTCCCACGCACGCACGCACGCACGCACGCACGCACGCACGCACGCACGCACGCACGCACGCACGCACGCACGCACGAACATGCGTGCATGCACGAACAAACAGACACACGTACGTACGTACGTACGTACGTACGTACGTACTTACACATCCACATCCACATCCACATCCACGCACGCACGCACGCACGTACGCATGCGTATGCGTTTGCGTATACATACCTAAACAACACTGAACATCAAGTAGTTAAAATATTACGACCATGTGGTGAAGACAAGACCAAGATACGACACGTTAGTGCATAATTTTAAATGGCAGGTTACACCACAAAAACCGGTGATTTCTCCGCTGCCATTATCTCTAATTACACCACGATGTGCAGCCGGCTGCAAGAACGAACTTGCATATCAAACAATCGCTCATCGTTAGACAAGACGTAACCAGACGTCTCAATATTAACAGCTGCTTTATCAAATCAGCAATTAAATCGGGGAACGTTGCGGAGTTTCCGACCGATAGCATTTCGATCTTCCGGCCTCCGGCATCGATGTCG